>CM029385.1:2601928-2916928 GCA_017165825.1 Hepsetus odoe
TTATTTTTTAAACTATTATTAGTAACTTTCTCTGATACATTTTTCAATTACTGAGATGTGATTAGTCACAAGATTCACATCTATATTATTTAAATGAGCCTTCTGGTGACTGTCATGCAGGCTAAAGTACAACCTCCCCAAAGACACAGTGTTCAAACCAAAACTTGCACAAAGTACAGGCATTTTTATGGTCCATCAAGATACAAGCATTGTGATTTCACCCTCAAAGATGCAACACGGTCCAGTTTAATGTTTCTCCCATGGAAAAGGGGCAGGTTTATATTTTTATAACCTAATGTTCTAAAAAGACTGGACTTTCTCTTTCTCAGAACAGAGAGAACTGGGCCGTTAAGTGTTATAAAGTGTAGAATTTCTTCTTCCAGGAAACTGCAGTGTTCATAGGACAACACAGCTTCCATTAGTTTTATCATCATTTTAACTCCATAGTAACAACACTGAAGGTCACTGCTTCAGAAGGTTCTTAGAACATTAACAGCTATTTAAAATTGCTTTAAAGATGTTCTTACAATGATGTATATGGATAATGATGTAAAATAGGTGGAAAGATTAAAGACAGAAAGATTTCAGATACTATATTCATCTTTTGATTCTAAATCCAAATTGGTTTCAAATACAATCAAACTGGAAATTTGTACTTAAGAAGGGGACTGTTGAACACTTTCCTCAGAATCTATATAAGTGGCGTCATTTCGCTTTAAAAGCTTCATCCATTACACTCTCCATAAACCGTGTCCTGCAGGACGGCATGCTAATTGGATTAATTATGTTCCGAACGTTACCCCGGCCCGCGTGACCTCACAGTTTCTAACACCTGCACTCTTTCAGTAAGCCAGTCTCTAATTCCTCACAAAACACCATATGATCATTCTGCAGCCTGAACCAAGAGACGATCCTTTGTCCACCCTATCACCCCTCTGGTGGATTGTATTAAAAAAACTTGGATGAAGCACTAGCTGACAGTAGAGTTAATCCCACACTGGCACCTGCCGCCCTAATCCAGCAATCAGTGCCCATGCGTTCATCTTCTTTTTTTTAAACTTGTGCTGCGTCATTTTTCTGGAGGCCAAGGACAGATTAGCTGTGGCGCGTTCACAACTTCTCAGATTACAAGGCCGGACAAACTAGGATTAGCCTGGTTAGCCTCTAGCCTCCATTAGCCTCCTGGGGCAATGAGATATGCAGGCTAGTCAATATGAGGCCTTGGTGCCAGGGCTGCCCAATCTTGCCCAGTAGGACCCACAATTCAGATAGGTAGAGTTTAACCAAACCAAAGGTCTGTAGTTCATATTACAAACAAAACAGCAGTAGCTGCAGTAGCCTGTATCTTTCAGAGCCTCCCTGAACAGAATCAGTGAATGAGCACTGAAATCCCGCGTGCTTCTTTGGTGCACAATGACAGGAAAACCAGCCGCGGTAATCTGAGCAGAACCAGCAGGCCATGGAGAAGTGCAAATACAAAGTTCAACTCATGCATCTCAGTCATTATCGGTCCTGTTTCCTGGTCGCAGATCTACTGTGACCCTGCACCGGCTGACAGAGTATATCACCTTTTTCGTACCTTCACTCTTTAGGGGTAACAGATGTGTGCTGATGTGTCTAATGAGTGTGAGCTTTACGGCACCACAGTATGAATAAGACTGCAGTTCTGTGCATTACATGGTCAAAAGTATGCAGACATTTGACTTTCTATATGTGCTTGATGGGTGTCCCATTTCAAAAGCATCACTTTAGGGTCCATTTACCACTGGATGTGCTTTACGGTACTCAGTCCAACACCTGCAATTGCAAACTGCAAACATTTTTCTTTCGATGTAATATACTGTGTGGACAAAAGTTTCGGGAGTTCAGCTGTTTACAGTAAGCCACACTTACTGCAAAAGGTGTGTAGAAATCCCTAATCCCAAATCCCTATCCATGGAGCCAGTCCTACAAACAAGTATGCCACCTTTCATGGGACGCCATCTTTGCAATAAGTCAGTTTGTACAATTTCTTCCCTGCTAGATATTCCACATTTGACTGTAAGTGGAATTATTAATGAACGGAAGCATTTAGGAACAACAGAAACTCAGCCAGGGCCAGGCATGATCAGGTGAGTTTGGTGTGGAAGAACCTGACTTGCCTGCAAAGAACCCTGCAGACACGCTTCCTGCAGACGCTCCAAAATCTTGTGACAAATTGAAAGAGGAGTAGAAAAAAAATGCAATGCAATGTCCCGATATATACATATGTATGAAATCATGCATAATAATCACCAAAAGACCCACAGAAACCAAGATCCTCCACAACACACACTAAAAACACAGGGTGCAGCTTTCCGCATTATAAGTGTTGCAAATTCCAAGATCGCAGATGCTGTGTGGAGCACGTGGGTGTCTAAGCACCGTGGCGGCCAGTGCCATGTGTCAGCCTAGACGCACTGTTTCAGAAGTGGGTCAGTTTTTTTTGGAAAGCAGCCCCAAGGCACCCATCCAGCCATTCAGACACTCGTACACACACACAGCTGGGCTCAGGCACTCTGTCCTGGGACATCCTGTTCCTGCCCTCCACTTGCACTCATTAATAAAATCAGGCCCAAACTCGACCCCTTCTGTCCATCTATCTAGCCTATCTATCATATCTGCCTGTAACCTCTCTCTACAGTCTATCGCTTTGTTTGGCAGTTGTCTTTTGGATTCTTGCTAATAAGACTCACATCTGTGCACATGCTCAGTAAGAACCTCAACCTGATCTGCCCTGTTTATTCTCAGGACGTTTCAGAGCCTGTATGTTTTACTCTCACTTGTCTAACAAAGTTGAATCTGTACTCCTGCACATCAAGAATGTGTACTTTCGCCACCTTTGGTTTTTTTTTCATGAGTTTATATCTATATGCTGCAAACCTTAAGATGAAAACCTTCTTTAATATCCTTCATTGTTAACTCCAGATCCAGGCAGGGTAAAAACAGGCTCAGTCCTTCAATAGACACACAGCTCTCAGCCTCTTTTTCATCTCCGTGGCTCTAAGGCTGTGTGTGTTGTGTGAAGAGCTGCTGTGTCGTCCCTGGGCTCCGGATGCGGTGTGCAGTGAAAAGGTGTCGGACAATGCGCTGTGCTCCATTAGCTTCTGCCTTTTCAGCTAATACCGCCGCGCTCTTCTTTCAATCCCACGTCTCTTTTGTCACCTGCACTGTGACTCAGTGTGACTTTGATGGCTTCGGATTCAAATCCTTGTCCCGGACTCGGACGCGTCCTGTCTTTAATGGACCATGAGAGGAGTGTGTGGTCCATTTCTCCTGCTTTTTACTCCTTTTAGAGCTCAGCTCTCAGAGATTAGGTTTTGTTTTACTAGAAAGAGGTTCTGCTTAAGACCATTGAAAGGTGTCTGGGTTGGTTGTGTAACTGGTATTGGTGGGGCTGTTTTCTGAAAAAGGCACATGCATCTCTCCCTTTTCTCACTCTAACTGACATCATGTTTACGGGACAGCAGAGAGGAGAGTTCATGGTGTCGGCCACTTTGACTTCCTAGCCAAATGCACAACCAACCAGCAGGATTTTACTGCATTTTATATTAGACTGCTTGTGAACAGAGTCAGGGTGCTCGGTCCTGGGCCTGGAGATCAGCCACCAGATGTTTGATTAGAGTTGTATCTGAACTGCGGGAGTGGTAGACCTCCAAAGCCAGGACTGGGTAATGAAGAGTCTAACCTACCCCTAGTCCTGACACTTATTTCAGTACTCATGAAAACATGGACTCACCCAGTTCAGCCTGACCATCTTCTGATGCACAATGCCATCTAAGCACTCGTTTAACCCATTCCCTGAATCCAGGACCCAGGGAGCAGTGATGTGGATGGTACCTTGTTCAAGGGTACCTCAGACCAACCTACTGGTGCGGGACCTTTTAATTATCGGGCCTAGTTCCTACTATCTGCTATCTTGGTAAAGATGGTAGATCCATTTGATGACAATTGATAACTTTAACAGCAGAACCTTCCTAGCCTGATTCTTTGTATCAGCATCACTCACACTACCATACCGGTGTCACTGTAGTGCTGAGAACCCATCCATCCATCCATCCATCCATCCACTAGTTGAGCCACTTCTCCTAAATGTGTGTGGGGTGCCTGGACCTATCCCAGGAACCTATCCCATGCAAACATAGCCACTTTTCTAACCCCCCTGATATGTATGCTGCTGGACTGTGTGAGAAAACCAAAGCTCCTAGAAGAAATCTACACACACACTCGAAGATCCAGACCCCACACAGAAAGGTCTGGGGATCAAATCCGCAACATTGTTGTGCTGAGAATGAAACGGCAGTGATGGAAGCATCATGGTTGATTACCAACAGATCCAAAAACGTGTCTCGGCCCACTCTCTCAGCCTACGTGCTGTTATTCATTAGCTAAAAACAGACACTGACTCACACACAATGATCACATCTGTAAAGGCGTCGCATTATTTGTATCAACTGTTTTCTCTTTCTTCACTTTTCCAAGACAGCCCTGTTCATTTTCAGCACTGATTTATGCTGGAGGCCTTGAAGACAGATCACAGTGATGACAGAGAAGCTGCTGGCAGGAGATCGAACAGAGAGATCGGACTGATTGCGGGTTCATTAAGCAAATGTATTGAAATGTTTACACTTAAAATGAGCACGTTCTAATGAGTTCCCCCTCAAGTGCCATATAAATACACAGTTTTCAATGGGAAGTCAAGTGAAAGTGACAACTTGTCATTGTGAAACACGACAGTGAACCAAAACGAAATACAGCCTCTGCATTTTGTCTCGTACGCGCACGTGCAGCAGGGGGCAGCTATTTAAAGCGCCCAGGGAGCAGCGACGGGGACGGTACCTTGCTCAGTGGTACCTCAGGGCAACATACTGGTCTGGGATTCGAACCCAAGACCTTCTGATCCTGGGTCCTCAAAACAAAGTCTAAAAGGCTTAAATATATCTGTTAATAAATAAATTAAATAAAGTTCTTCGTAAAACAAAGCATATACAAGTCTTTGGCATTGCTATGGTTACTGGGACTCTTTTTTTTGGAACTTTTGGTTTTCGTTCATTAATGCACATAATCACTGAAGCATTTATTCATTTATTTGGATGCCTGTTTCGTTTATTTGTAATGCATGTTGAAATGCATGCAGATTTCTTTGTTTATTTCTTTGTTTGTTTGTCATTTTTATGTAACAGGTACTATTTTTACTTCCCAACCACCAACCGAAGTAAAACATTGCTCATTTGTAAAGTTACATAAGAGCTCAGTAAGCGCGCCTGAGGCCTGGAGTCGTAAATCTGTCGGAGGGCTGGTGTTGCACCCTTGGCAGCCCTGTTCAGCACAAAGATGACATAACACCATGTGTTGAGTCAAGTCAAGTAGGTGTTGAATGTCATTTTGCCCAAATCATGTTCCTCCAGCAGCTAAACAACGGCCTGAAAGAGTGCAGACAGGACAGAGTGCAGTGAGAAAGTGGACGAGTGTACATGATCCAAGACGGGACTCACAGGACACGAACCCGAAACAATCAGCGTGTTGTGAAAATGCATGTCGTGACTTTTCACTCCGTCCTCGTGTCCGCTCTACTTCCTGCTCACCACTTTTACATCAAGTGCAAGATGCCGTGTGAAAGTGTTAAAAAATGGCAAAATTGTCTGATAAGAAACTTCACCCGCTTGGCAAAACCCCAACCTAGCACCAGTGACTGCTGTGACAAAGACTAAACGCTGATCTGTGTCCTTCAGCATGAAATAAACCTCATTTCATGACAGGCATGAGGACGCGTGCCACAGAAAGCCACTGAAACTCCCCACTTCCTCTCCAGCTTTGCAAAAGCTCTGTTTACATCTGGCTTCCTGCCGCTCCATGCTATCATGCCTGCCGTGTTGAAATGCCCTCTGCGTGACACGTTAAAACCCTGACTCGGCAAATGCTTCACAGAAACATGGTTACTGCTTATTGTCTGCAGTGCAGAGTCAAAATCCAGTATGGATGTGCAGGGTTACTGGGTTAACTGGCAGGGTTTGAAAAATGAACCTAAATACTTAGTTCGACGACTATTAAACCGTGTCAGTTTCGCTCAAATTGCATATTTTATGGCCACTGCTGGTCATAATATGGTGCTTTTCCGTTCTCAGTTCTCATCCTGTATCAGAAAGGATTTCTTCAAACGTCTCTGCCTCAGTGGGCAGCCATGACCAAGTGTTTCGGCTTTCAACCGATGGCTTGTGGGGGGTTCGATCCCCAGGACAAGCAGGAAAAATGTGCAGAAGTGGGGGAAGAGTGAGAGCGTTTGCCATGTTTTTATTGTTGTTGTTGAATGGGTGTGAAGGTGCTCACTGACACAGGTGCTGGATGGGACTTTTTTAACGGCAAAAAAAAAAAGCCTCACTATCTATAGGCTAAAGTACTCCGTGTACCCTGGCACGATCAGCTGTTACAAACCAGCCTGTAAGCGACATTTCCTGTTGACACACAGACACACTCATAGACACACACACACACACACACACACACACACACACACACACACACACACACACATACAGTGTCTGCATATTGGCCTGATAATAATCAGTGTGAATGATTGTGTATTTTATTACATTTGATTATATATTTATTTAAATATACATTGAAAATGTCTTTCATTTATTATAATGCAGTCTTAAAAAAGTGACTGTAATCAAAATAAATCTTAATGCCCATCCATCCATTTTCTGCCGCTTGTCCCAAACGGGGTCACGGGGGAGTGCTGGTGTCCAACCCAGCGCACACAGGGCGAGGACGGGGGACGCACCCTGGACAGGTCGCCCATCACAGGGAGGAGTGGGACGGGGACGGCACCTTGCTCAAGGGTATCTCAGGGCAACCCATTGGGAAGGGGTTCGAACCCCCGATCCACCGACCATGTGGCTAACACCCTAACCACTAGGCCACCGCTGCCCCGCCCATCAATGTGTTGCAGTAAAGTCAAATATCAAAACCCGCTGACAGTCTGGGCTACATTTGTTCCTACAATAAATTAAATGCAGAGGCCCAATTTCGTTGTGGTTCATTGTCTGCTGTGCTTTGACCTCGCAATGACGAGGGTCGTCACTTTCACTTTCACTTTCCCCAATACAGCTGTGAAGATACCGCTGCCAGGAAGGGTGAACTTGGTCTGGAATCCTGATTTAGGGATGAGGCCCCAAGATTGGAAGGTTATGGGCTCGAATGCCAGACCATCAGGTTGCTCAGAGCTACCCTTGAGCACGGCCCGTCCCCATCACTGCTTCCACTGTGCTTTAAATAGCCGCCCACTGCTGCACGGCGTGTATAGGTGAAAAGCAGAGGTTGCGTTTTGTTGTGGTTCGCACGCAGTCACTTTCACTTTCACCAACTGATTGGCCAGTTTAATTTAATCAGTCAGTCATTTTCTGGGCCGCTTGTCCTAATTAGGTTTGTGGGGGGCTGCTGGAGTCCATCCCAGATCACACAGGCGAAGGACGGGCACACCAGCCTGTCGCAGGGAGGAGCGAACCGACGGGGACGGTACCTTGCTCAAAGGTACCCACAATCCTCCGATCCAGGGCCAACTCCCTGACCACTAGGCCACCGCTGCCCCTGTTTAATTGATCCCTCTGCTAATCAACATTATTCACTTCAGTGGTTTTAATGTTTTGGCTGATTGGGGCATTTGAGTTAAGCAGTCAAAAGAAAAGGAAAAGCTCCAAAAGCTGTGGACAAGATAAAGTAACAAGCGTCCCTGAGGGCTGTAAAGTAATCCGAGAGGTGTTAATGAGGGATGACTAGCTTGCAGAGAAGAGTCCTGTCATCTCTTTATGCACCTCCTTCGTCACTTCACACATTCACTCTCTTCCCAAAGGCCAAAGTACATGATGTACTAACTAGACACCCGCACACTTCATATTTGTTAGTCACACACATGCAGCATCAGATACAAGGCTGCAGGTGACAATGTACCACAGCTACGTGCAAGAAGGTCTAGTGTCAGAGCTCAGAGTATTCATTTGTTCAGGATCTCCAGTGCATGGATGGGTAATCACACTTAGCTGGCCCGTCATAGATGGCTTACTGCAGTCTATGAGCTCTTGGTGATCTGGGCCCTGCCTCTCCATAAGACTTCTTTCTTTTGATGACGGCACAGTCGATGATCATTTTGGCTGAGCTAATCATCTCTGATTTGCCACAGTTCTGGATCAAGAGGCAGAAACACAACCTCAACAGATACAAGACCTCCATAAATGTTACCAGAGCAGATAAGTGCCACTTGGGGGCATGGAAGTGCATTAATTAGTGCAGTCGGCCCATGGTGAGAAGATTGTGGGTTTAGTTCTCATCCAGGGTTTCCTCCCACAGTCCAAAGACATTCACATCAAGTGGATTGGAGATGTTAAATCCAGCAACCCTTATCCTTCATTTGGCCTCGAAATGACCTGTTTTGGGCCGTGGTGGTCTAGTGTTTAAGGACTAGACCCCAGGATTGGAAGGTTGTAGGTTCAAATTCTGGACCAGTAGGTTGCCCTAAGGTACCCTGGAGCAAGGTACCGTCCCCATCACTGCTCCCCGGGTGCGGGATATGGCTGGGCCCTGTTGCAGAGTATGTGTGGGTTAAATGTAGGGGATGCACTTTGTTGTGTTTCATCGTGTGCTGTTCACAAGGACAAATAGGCACTTTCACTTCTCATTTTCACTTGGCAGCTGTTTCGCTTCTTATGTTACCGAAAGAGCGGCAACCTCCTCGTTCATCTGTTATGAAAAAGCAGTGCAGAAATGTGATCCATGTTTATCTGGACTGAAAAAAATGTGCAATTACAACAGCTAAATTTAGTGTAAGATACACAATAATGTGAACATGACTATTCTTGTCATCGTGAAGCGCAGCACAGCACAACACAACCAGATTCAACCTCTGCATTTCACCCATACACACCTGTGCAGCAGGGGGCAGCTATTGAAAGTGCCCGGGGAGCAGTGATGGGGACGGTACCTTGCTCAAGGGTACCTCAAGGCAACCTACTGGTCTGAAATTCGAACCCACAACCTTCTGATCCTGGGGCCAACTCCCTAACCACTAGACCACCGCTGCCGATGATGGAGGTTTGCTGTAAACCCTGCAGTTATTTGGATATAATTTGTTTTGGTTAGAGAAATTAACTTGTTCAATCCCCGAGACGGACAGAAAAAAATGTGGCTTGGGTGAATAACGCTATGTGTTCACTGCTGGTGTGTTTGGATGGGATTAATGTAGAGGACAGATTCACTGCTCACTATTTACAGTGTGTTCAGTCACAGGAACATACCGTCCACTTACTGTAGTTTGAAGAAATGCGTTCTAATTTGGATCTAGCGTGTCCTAATACACTACCCAGTTCTTTAAAAGATGGCAAGCAGCCAAGCTATAAATGAAAATGATCTTCGCCCCAGCTGGGCTCCAAGTGATCCTAGAGATTTGCAACCATCCTGTCTCAGCTGAGTGCTTTCAATGGGCTTCAATACATTACATGCCGGAGCTCGGCCATTAAGAGCTTAAAATGTCATGAACAAGATCCGAGTTCTTCTAATACAGAGCTTAATAGGAAGCCAGTGTAAACTAATAAGGCTGGTCTTTTCCAGGTCAGGGGGGAACGGCTGCGCACTGTGCAAAAGTCTTGATCAACACCTCTTTTCTTCACATTTCTCAAATATCCAGACTTTCATGTCATGTAATTTTGCAGAAACAGTTCTCCAGATCTTCCTGAAGGACCTTGTTGTGGTCTCTCATTTTCAGTCCAGTCTCTGTACCTGAGCAGTTCTCCAGATCTTCCTGAAGGACAGTGTTGTTGTCTCTCATGTTCAGTCCAGTCTCTGTACCTGAGCAGTTTGATAGTTCTGTGTTGGTTAATCCACACAGTGATCTACATCTGAACCTTCAAGCACAACAAAGCGTCTAACTTAAGACACGAAGCAGAGAAGAAACAAGTGCAGATGATCCCAGATGATCAGGTGATTCCTTTACTGCTGATGCTGAACGCTGAGTGGTTGGAACGCCTTCATCTAGAACTATCTTGTCACTGTAGGCCTTGATGCCTGCTGGAATAAAACATTTATCCCTGTGATGAGGCTAAGAGCAAGTCTAAAATTGCATTTTTGGTTTGAGCACCATGACAGAGTTGACTTTGCCTCCAGCTGATCTCAGTATGTTCAAGCATCTATGGGATGTGATGAAGAAACTTGTGCAATTTCATGGAGTCGCCACCTCACAAGCTACATGATCTTGAAGGATCTACTGGTGTCTTGGTGCAGAAACCACAGCTTCACATCCTCAGATGTGAAAATAATATTACGCAGGTGCTTCCAATCATGTTTTAATCAGTATAGACATTACCTGATGACTGGAACTGATCAATAATCTAAGTGGCAATAAGAATACAGCATTAGGTCCAACATAAACTTTATTTATTAAAAACAAACAAAAACAAATCATTTACAGGAAAGAATGGATGCTACTTCTGGCTCATAGCTTGGCTGCCGAAACGACTTACAGCAACACCTCACACAGCCTTATGTAACATTGTGAACATATGCCAGAACCTGATTCTGAGGTCGGGGGGGGGGGATCCAACTGGTTGCAATATCTCAGTATCTCCAGCATGAGGAGCCTCCTTGTTCAGTTATTTGTTAATAACTTTCTTAGTGCTTTCTTAGTCATAGACAAATATGACATTTGCATTACAACGGCTCGAGCTAATAAAGCATGCCATTAGGTGTCTCGATGCTCAGTTTAAACTGTGCATATTGAAGGAGAGTATGAGGTGTATGCAGTCAACGTAAACAGGAAGCTCAGCTCAGCCGTTTCCTCTAAAAGTGTGATGAGACCCAGTTGACTGACGAGGCATCAAATCAATCGGTACTGATGTTTAAAGAGGATGACAACACAAGACAAGACTCAGTAGCGCCCATCTTGTGGCGGGGAACGGTCATTAAAGTGAAAATCATAAACGTACACCATTCTTTAGATGCTCACACCTTTAGCAGGCGACTTTATTGCAGTTCTAAGCAGAGTTCCCAACCTCTGTCCTGGTGAGAACACAAACACATGCCAGTCTCATCTAGCTCTTCCGGGTTTGGTCTGTAGAGTAAAAGGTTGCCAAGACTGGGATTAGGGAGCCTGTTCTAAGCTTCTTGGACAAGGAAAAGAAATAATGAGATGAACGTTACATTTGAGATGCACGGCACGAACATTGTTTAATAACACAATTGTGGAGGAATGTATGGAAGGACATATCACAGCACACCTTAGTGAGAACCGACTTGAGGAAAACTGAATAAAATGAGGTAGAACCATCGTTAAATAACCCAGAAAACGATCGAAGACAATGCTCACAAACAGACTTGTGAAACTATGTCCAATAAAACCTAAAAATGAACTGCATCTTAAGCTTCCGGCGAAGAACTCATGACACTGATCTACGAAGTTCCCGGTCCAAAACATTTTTATTAAACAATGGCCGTTGAAAGAAAAGTGAGCCAGAGTCTGCGGTCTGTTAAAACTAACAAGAAACGTTAAGGGAGATTATCAGTAATGATCCGGCACATTCCGAGCGGTAGTGTCTTGAAAGTTGAGCATCTGCAAATTCCTAAGCTGACTCGGCTCAGCGGCGGCCATAGAAACAGAGTCTGACTGAGATCCAGGAACGGAAGGTTTTCCGAAGATACAAACTGTTCCACTTCAACAGAATAGCAAGAAATATCGACAGCCTCGTTTTTCAGCTCTGAGCGTTTTTGTGCGTGTTTCCGGGTCAGAAGAGACTGGCACATCTAGGTTAGTTCCGACAAACAAACGAAAACCATTTTGACAAAAAGAAAAAAAAAAAAAAAAAATCTTTTTGATCCTTTTGTACAACTTGTACAAAGTGCACCGGGGTATCAACTTCTCAAGCTCGACGTCAGTGGGGGAAAAAAAGTCATTATTAACAATAATAATGTCTTAAACCTGACTGGTATGCCCTTCTCCTAATGCTACTTGCATATTATTTTAGAAAAAAAAGAAATGTAATATAATAATATATGTCACTAAGTTTTACTCACAGAAAGGAAATATTCTGTAGAAGTAAACGACCTCAAGTATTTAAACCTGACAAAATGATTTTAGCGTTATCCCTTTTGCGTGCAAGAGAAGCTGAGTATATGACTTTATTCCAATGGTCTTATATAGATAGAAAAAAAAATCGAATTGCAAAATTGTCTCTTTCCTTTAAGAGACATGATAAGGCACAGGAGCGAGAAACAGAACACGCATCAACACCAAAACTAGTGAGAGAGAGAGAGAGAGAGATCGCAAGCTAGCGAGTAGAGAGAGAGAGAGGAGAGTAAGAGAAAAAGCGAGAAAGAGAGCGAGAGAGATAAAGATCTGAAAGCGAGATCCGAGAGCGAGCGAGAGCCTGTGTGCACCTGGCTTATTCACATTATTTCGTTCACAGTAAAAAGCTATCGATCCATTATTCTCCCAGTTTCTGGAACCGTTTAGTGGTCCAGAACACAGAATGTTTATTTGGACCCTCCACAGCATTCTATGGAACATTCCGTAGAACATCTGTGGGAACGTCCCCAAGTGTACAGGTATACTGGTGGTCTCTTTGGGTAAGGGTTGTGAGGAGTCCAGAGGTGATATGTTTGAGTACAAAGTGCAGCATGTCGTCCTCTCTGGTCCAAAACAACCTGGTTGTTACGACAGTGGATTGAGGAAGACCGTTAATCTACAGACTCTACAGCATCAGTGTTGATGAGACTAGAATACAGAGAAGGAGCAGGAAGAGAAGAGCAGCTTATTACACGTCTAGAAACGAAGGCTGGCACTGAGATGTGGGCGACCAATGGCTATGATTCCAAAAGAGAAACACAAGAGACTTCTACAAGTGTCGACTGCATAGCATTTACAAATGATGCGACCTGAACAGCAGGGAGTCTGTTTGTTGTTTGCTTGCTTTTAAACCACGTATGTGACCACAAAGCGAGCTTCACAGTTCCATGATCAACCGTTCTTTCTCCGTTCTGCGAGTGCTTGGACACTCCAGCTTTTCGCAAACCTGAGGAGACAAAACAAAAGGAAGCTTCATGAACACCTGATGAAATTTTTCAAAATATATATACACATTTGTGGAGAGATACATGCCATTTAAAGGCAAAAAAAATCCCCAGGGGAACCTTAATATCTACACAGTATCGTCCAAAGATTTTAGCCACCTGGGAAAGTAGATTTTAAAAAGCTTTTTTGGGGGAAAAAAATCTTTTTATTGAAGAAAATCAGTTAACACCACAAATATATAAACATATAAAAATACACATTCAAAATGTTACGTCAAAGTCTGGTCGAACATCTCCTCATGCAATCCCAGTACAGTCTGTAGTTCCAGTTCGAGAGCCTGAATTGGTGTATTCTGACGATGTTTTGTGTAAAACAGGTAAAACTAACTTTTACGGCAAGGAAAACTGTTTAACAAGTGCCTAAAACGAGCATTTGCACAGTGCTGTTTATATTCTGTGATGCGTCAGTTCGCTCGAGGGTTTGGACAGTAAATAAAATGGCTATATTTGCACCGTAGACACCACTGTCCCTGCCACCAACTCCCAGTCAACCTGCAATGAACCACTGAAATCCAACCACATGGAACGACTCGGAGGAATTTCAGTTTGCACTCTTAATTGGTTTCTATAAAAGTTTTATGCAGGGTCTCTAAGACGACATGTGACAAAACGTAAAGATAAGTTAGACTATAGTTAGAAACATCCCAAGCCGCTGACCCTACGGCTGTAAATATGGTCTGAGGGACCCATACAGCTCAGGAATTCCACAGCAGGTCAGACAGTGAGGCCATAAAAGCACCGAATGTTCTGAAAGACCTCACAATATCGCTCCACTGCTCCAACTGAATCGAAACATGATTGCTTTTTCCCCTCGCCAGCTGGGTGAGGCTCTCACGCCGCGTCGAACTAGACCCGTTTCTTCACTGCTTCGTATCATTAGACGCTTTGCTCTGCTTGAAGGTTCATCACTGTGTGGATTAACCAACAAAAAACAAACTGCTCAGGTACAGGGATTGAACTGAAAATGAGAAACGAAAACACTGTCCTTCAGGAAGATCTGGAGAACCGTTCCTCAACGATACATTCAAATACAAGCAAAATATGAAGAAATGAGGACTGGATCAAGACTTCTGTCCTGCACTGTAGATCTTCCTCCATTTATCTGCGCCTAAAAAGAGCCAATAGCTTTGTGTAGCCTCTACCTTACACCTGACTGCATAACGTATGTGATCTATATGATTCGCCAACTCCAATACCCAAGTCCATGGCCGCGTCCCTCAGACACCCCCTCCCCCACACCTCTCCCGGGTGAAAGCTTCATCCCGGTTGAGACCGCCATCCTCCTCTCTACTTCAATCAGCTACAAACTAGCAAAACACACAAAGCCACTTCCATTACATCCATTTCTGGATGTGGTTAGGTGGTGTTTAGGATGTTTGTGCTGGGAAGGGAACGCTGAGGACTTTTTTGGTAGACTTCTGTACAGACCTTGTTCAGTCAGAGCAGAAATAAAGGAATAAGCAAACAGGCGAGTAAATAAATAAATAAAGGTGCCCTACTTTTCTCTAGTGTCACGTCATTGTTTCTATGTTCGGCTGCCGTGGGACTGTGCAGCCTGCTCTCGTCTGTCTATCTGATCAACAAGTTACCCTACATGTGGAAGGGCACGCCCACGGGGAGCACAGAGTACATGTTGTCCTATACGCTGCAGCCAGCAGCCAAACAAAGGCTGCTCCACAGAGACCCCATAAAGGCGGCGCGAGGAATATATTCAGCACACAGGAACCAGCCGCAAAAGCTGCCCGAGAGAGAGAGCGAGGGGGGGGTACATATGGGCCATTTTCCTAAAAGCAGCAGTCGACTCGAAGTAGCGCAAACGATCGCGCGTGTCCAAATAATGAACAGATTTGTCATTACGCCACAAAAAAACATTAAAAACTTGCTTAATACTGCATGGGCCCCCAATATACCACCTAAATGGATAAAAGGTATGGATGCCACACAACCGCTGAAGCTTTGTTATGGTATCCATGAGATCCAGTGAGGTGGGGCCTTCGTTAATTTGTCGTTTGTCATGCGGCGGTGATGCTGTGACCCCAGTCCTCTAGCCATCACAATTTACTGTTGATATCTTTACTGCCTTTTCTCCTGTTGACGGTTCAGTTACAGCCTAATACATCCTGCGCTCAGGTTTCACTGTAATTGAGATATTGGCTTTCACCAAACCTGTCATTGATTGTAATGCGGTGGATTGGTTAATGTGAGCTGTTTTTAATTTCAAGAGTTATTGCTAACTTTCAAAGGAAAAAAAAAAAAGTTTATTTGTATCAAATATTGCTTATTTGCATCAAGCTTAGTTTCTAATTTATTCAAATGTGAAAAGCATGAAAAGCGTAAGGAGCAATTTGCAAAAAGTGGCACGACGGCGCTCTCAAGCTTTAGAATAGTAATGGCGCTCAGACGTGCGGGGCAGTTAGCGGGACAAAATGTTCTCGACGCGAGTGCTGGAGGAACAGCAGCAGGAGCGGTGGTCCCGTTGTCGAGCTCTAGGAGGGGGCGAGGGGGCCGTGTGGTGGGCTTCTGCAATTATCTCCATTTCACTACTAATCCCCTTCTATTATCTTACACCACAAAGAAAGGGCTGCCTAGAACACGTCCGAATCCCCCTCTCTCAATCCCAGTTCCCTGCAGCATACACACGCAGGTTCCCTTCCTGGGCCAGCTTGCCCTGATGGATGAATGATTCCCTCTTAGGACAGAGGGGCAGGGAGGGGCTGAGCCAGTTGCATAACTGCTCTATATCCAAGCCTCCGGTGAGAAAACCAGGCCATACTGCCCCGTCACTGGAAACATGCGATCACGCACACATCCATTCAGCTCATTAACCATCCATCTTGCACGTTGCTGACGCACCACCACACAGAGGTGCTCACTAAACAGATGCACGGCAGGCCGAAGTTCCCGGCCCGAGGTTCAGCCCTGGTAACGTAGAAGAAAGCATGATACAGAGACAGCACCAGGGCAGGACTTACAGAAAGAGGAAGAGAAATGTTAGCGTGCCACAGATCAAGCATGACGTGACTCTGAAGAATCTAATTTCCGCCGAGGCAACCACACAGTCACGGAACACGAAAGCCTATAGGAGCTTTTTAAAGCGTCTGCACGATTACGTCTTCAGGTGCAAATAAAGTCATTCAGGTTTGGGTTGAAATGTTTCCTTCTAGAAATGACAGAATTACTGAAAAGCTTCATTTATGCTCCATCACAGAAAGTTGTGAAAGTTGTTTTAAGGTGTCAAAGATGTTCCAGGCTGAGTGGCACAGGGTTTTGTAAGCCAAAATAAATAAATGGCCAAAGATCTTTTTTGTTGCCAAAATTCACCATCGATATTACATATATGCTGGTGGATTTGGACAGTAAATAAAGAGCTATTTGTGTACTCAACATCACAACCTCTGGTTTCACTAGAGAATAGGGCTGAACAATTTGGGGAAAATATTACATTTGGATAATTTTCTTAATACTGATATCCTTTTTTTCCTCCAAAACCCACTTTCTCAGACTTACTGTCCTAGATGTAATGTTCCAGGCTGCCAATTTATTAGACTTGAGATGTTAAATTGTATTATCATTAATAAACTCCCCCATTTAGAACTTTATTATTACTAAACAATGTGGGCAATTAAAACTGCAGCTCCATATTAAAAAAAAGCATGTTGTGATTATGCAAGGAAAGTTTGTCTACAATGAACCATTTCACAGAAATCTCTGAATGCCTGTTTGTCCCCGAAATGTAATTATGCAGAATTGACGTTTTAATTACTGCTTTTTCTCTTTAACAATCACCCTGATCCACGCCTAACTGGCTACACAACAAGCTTCCTGGGAACAAGCTTCTTGTTGCTTTCCAGGACACAAACATTCTTCTGTTAAAAGGTGTCAAACCTTGTTGATTCCGTCACCTGTGAACTGCCTCGAGGGTGAAATTCAAAGAGGAGGGAACGGAGGCATGCACGCTAAGAGGAAAAGAGTTGGGTAGAGGCTGGCAAGTGCACAGGGTACGTTTTGGCCCTGCGGCAAGGAGCGTTGTGGAATTAATTAAGGCAACACAAAGCAGCAGGCGGGGACCAGGCATTCCTGAATAGGCAGAGAAGAAGAGCTGTAGGACATTCACGTCAAAGGCATAAGGTCTGGGCACAAGGTGCGTGCCTGGTCATACGAAAATAAAGTGAAGTCAGCACAGAAGAGCTTGTGTACTGAAAAACTGCCCCCACCTCCTCCTAAAAAAACATCTCGCTCCAATAAGAACGAAGGGAAAGTAAACCCTGGTTGGACGTGTGCAGCCTGGTGCAGATTAAAGTCAATCTGTTGTGGAAAACCGCCTTTAAAATGATAATTCTTCCCAGGTGTGCGAATATTAATGCGGAGACAGCAAGCACTGCACATATCTTCTCTAGAGGCTTCCACACGAGATACGCGGTGCTTCCAGGAGCAACACAGGGCAAAGATCACGGTCAGACTAGCTCACAGGCGTCCCTGAACCGTGTGGTGTTTGGACCTGAGGTTTTCGAGAAGACTGCTGTGATAATTTAGCATCTTTTTGTAAGAGTGATCCTTCTGAGAAACCGGACAGAGAACAGAAATGAGTGGAACCTTCACACAAGTGTTTTCTTTTCATTCATTAAATCTCGTTTAAGCACTAAAAGACTTGGCCCGTTCACCTACAAATCAATAAAAATGATTTTGAACTCACATACTCCACCGTCCTCTCCCACCCATGTTCTACTCAAGATTTGCTTTGACCTCCATTTTTATCATCTGTTTCTTATCCTTCTGCACTCTTCCCAAAGTAAGATGAGCATTTTAAAGACTTGTTTGGATTGCAACCATGACGGTGGAGCTCTAATTGGTGAGGCTGTCCCTCAGTCTCGAGTGAAAAACAGCATGAATATGTATTTCTGTTCTTGTGAACAGGCTGTGCAGACAGAAAGTGGATGATTAAGTGAAATGGCTTAAACCATACGCCCAGAAACTCACCATTAGATCGATTCAGGGTTCCTTTGGCTTGGAGACTGTTTTCACGCTGCACACGTAACTTGGTCCATTCTGAGCTTGAGCTGGAAAGCGTCTGGCCGATCCTGCGGGTTCACCGCCAGCATGTCCTGCAGAAGCCTCCGGATCCCATCCGACATGGGGCTTCGTGGCTTCTGTGGGATGCTCAGCACCATCTTGGGGTTCTCCAGCAGCGCCTCCCCCACAGGGACGATCTCGCCGCCCTGCCGTATATACGTGCCGAGGAGCTCGCGTTTTGACTCGGCGTCGATGAACGTGATCCTCTCGATCATGGCCCAGATGATGATGCCGAGTGCGAAAATGTCCGCTTTGGCGGTGTAGTGTCCCTCCCACACTTCGGGCGCCATGTAGAAGTCCGAGCCGCAGGCCGACGACAGCCAGAACTTGTTGACGTTGACGTTCTTGTTGACTTGGTTCTCCCCCTCTTGCTCTATGCAGCCCAAACCTGCACACACCTTGCTGAGTCCGAAGTCGGCCACCTTGATGACGGGCGAGCCGTTTTTCTGCGAGATCAGGATGTTGTCAGGCTTGAGGTCACGGTGGACAATGTTGTTTTTGTGGAGGAAGGCCACGGCGCTGGTCAGCTGCTTCATAAAGCTCCTGTTGGTTTTGGGGTCGGGCCGTCGGGACAGGATATACTGGTTCAAGTCCCCACCTTCACAGAACTCCATTACAAACCACAGGTAGCACGGCTCCTCTTGGTAACCCAGGATGCGCTCACCTGGGAATGACAGCAGTGAAACCATTTTGCATCATCGCTTTTATCCTTCATTTTATCCTACAGGCAAACACATTAGTAGAAAATATTTGGGGAAATAAAATAAATCAATAAAAATAAAAGTACGACAATGGAAAAAATAATAATAAACCAGCAATATCGAAATGGTAAGGGTTGCAATTTTACAATATCGGCAAGCCGTAATTGGGAGAGTTTACAATGTTGTTACGATCTGATGGAGAAAATTTGTGAACTGGCAAACTGGCAGATTATTTTGGTTAATTCGGTTGCCAAAACATTAATTTTGGCCCATTAATAAGGTTTAAACTGCCTTAATAAGGTTTAAACCCTGGGTTTAACCTCCCATTAAAGTCATCATGTCTTCATGCCTGTATATTCACCCAATTAAGAACTACGTGATTTCTAAGGGTGTTTAAATACTTAGAAGGGAAGACTTAGTAGCTGCTAAGTGTTTGAATTGATAAACTATGGGTTAATCAGAATTATTTCAGATTATTATATCAGAGACTGATCCAACAAGCTTCTCTGCCAACATAATGACTGCCATCGAGGGCTTCCTTCAGCGCGCCACCCTGGTATTAATTGCAGCACTAAGGCTTCTGTTTCCTGCTCTCATAAACAGGTTCCAGCAAGCTAAGCCTGATCAGAGTTTTGCTTCGGAGTTTAGTCCGTCTGCTTATGTTTTCCACAAAGCCTCGTTTAGCTGAGTCAGGAAAAACCCGCCTGTGTTCTTGGGAGGACTCGAGAAGAGTGTCAATGGTGCCAAACTGATGAGGCACCGTTTCACGGGTGTTCCCAAGATGGTTTAGTTTGATGGCACTCGGGCCTCGGCTGCTCGCCTGTTCACTAGGGCTGCTCGGTTAACCGAGTTTTGACATTCATCGATTCTGAAAATAAAATAACTGGCACAAAATGACAAGTGGAGAAAACTGCGGACACTTCAAGAATAGAGAGGTATAGGTGTTCCCAGAAGCTCTAACCAACGCATCCCGCCCACAAGTCCCCCTTATCAGAATCAGTCTTCAGCACAGGTGGAAAATGTGTCCTCATTTTCGACTCGTCTCTGAAAGTGGACCACAAACCCTTTCAAACCAATTCATTTATTTTAGTTTAATTCATACAAATATACGGCACACCATAATTTTGGCATTTATACAGGGACAGTCTCCTTGGAGCAACTTGGGGGTTAAGGGTTCTGCTCAGGAACCCAATGGTGGTGGTGCTGGAGATAGGATTTGAACCTGCAACCTCTTGGTCCATGGGCGGCTATCCTACAGTCACTGAAGTCATTTAAACATCTCTCTCCGTGCTTCACTGCTGGATTTGGTGAACATGGCTTGTTTAGGAAAGCCCAGGCTTGCCCATTAACCTAAGTTAACCTAACGTTAATCCTCACGTTTGGAGAGGACCGCTATCGGCCGTCCTAGAAGTCAAATAAAAGTCCCCAGCCAAACTAAAGTGACCAAAGGCAAGATCTACTAGTAATCCCTCAGCTTGAGGCCAACACGTCCTAAATCAGAGAGGTCAGAGGATCCTGAAATCGTCCCGGAAGGCCTGAGGATTATACAGGTTTTTGACGGGCGGTGCAAAAGTATGACGCTTACATAACAACACAAAGTGGATCCAGCCTGTGGGACGCCAGCTTTACAAGAAAATACAGACAGACAGACGGAGAGATAGACAGACAGAGAGATAGACAGACAGACAGAGAGATAGATAGATGGAGAGATAGACAGACAGAGAGAGATAGATGGAGAGATAGACAGACAGAGAGAGATAGATGGAGAGATAGACAGACAGAGAGATAGATAGATGGAGAGATAGACAGACAGAGAGATAGATAGATGGAGAGATAGATAGATGGAGAGATAGACAGACAGAGAGATAGATAGATGGAGAGATAGACAGACAGAGAGATAGACAGACAGACAGAGAGATAGATAGACGGAGAGATAGACAGACAGAGAGATAGACAGACAGACAGAGAGATAGATAGATGGAGAGATAGACAGACAGAGAGAGATAGATGGAGAGATAGACAGACAGAGAGATAGATAGATGGAGAGATCGACAGACAGAGAGATAGATAGATGGAGAGATAGACAGACAGAGAGATAGATAGATGGAGAGATAGACAGACAGACGCTCGGGAGTGTGGTACTGAAGGGGTTAACCCCACAGCGCTGGAACATGGTGTTCCCTCACGCGCTGCCCCGGGACAGAAACAGCTGTTCTACCTTCAGCAGCTCATTTTCACCACTAATTACACTCAAACAATCATCAGAAAGCCTTTAGAATAAACACTACACTCACTCTCGTCTAAAACACAACCTCAAACATCCACCAGTTCGGCTCAGCTCTGAACCCTCTCCCCGACAGCTGTTTTATGCCTGGTCGGCCCGAGGATCAGAGGCAGGCTGGGAGCCCCTCCGCGCGGACGGGACAGGGTGTGAGGAGGGGGCAGGAGGGGCCTCACCTTTCAGCGACGTCTCCACCAGCCGTAAATACTGCCTGGAGCTCTTGTTTCCGTGGCTCACTTTCTGCGCCAGGCCGCTCCTCTCCAGCACGCACTCCTCCAGCTGCACCACGTTTTCGTGCCGCCTCTCCAGGCTGGCCAGGGCCCAGAACTCGGCCAGGGCGAGCTCCACCGTCTCCGGCGCGTCGCAGCGGAGCTTCTTGACCGCCAAGCGCGCTCCGGACCGGCGCGCTACGGCCTCGTACACCACGCCGTAGCTGCCGCGGCCCACCTCCCGCAGCAGGCTGTAGCGGGGCGCGGGGCCGCCGCTGCCCTTGGAGAAGGAGAAGCAGACGCCGTCCTCCTCCCGCACGTCGCCCTCGTCGTTGTCTTCCAGAGGCAGCGGCCTCAGCACTTTGCCCACGCCGGCGCTCGGGCCACCCTGGGCCGCCTGCGCTCGCTTGAAGCCCCGCTGCCGCTGCTCGGTTCTCACCGTCCCGTTGCGAAGCTCCATGAGTTTATTCCCTTTTGAAAGACATGTCTTAGGGCTTTGGACCAACTTTTCATCACTTTTAAGCGCGGCGAACGCGTTAAATAGAAATATCCTGGAGACTTTAGCCGTTATATTTTGGGAACCTCAGACTCTCTCAAAATTCAAAGTGTGTAAACAACAACACACACCATCCTGAACGGTGGGCGTGGCTTCCGAGGACTGTACCACTTTTAGAAAGGGGGGGGGGGTGTACTTCTTGCGCGATTATCTTGTACAAAGCCCCACTTGAGATCACACACAAGATAATTATGAGCCAATAAAAATATACGCTCGTGTAAATGATAAAAAAAATTCGCTCCCTCAATACTCTTCAAAAAACGAAACCCTTCAAGCCAGAGGTTTCGTGGTCCGATATGCAAATGAGGAACGCTCCATCTTTCAGCGTGGGAGGGGTGGCCGAGGAGAAACGGCTGATCGTCTGCTACAGCCGCTGCTCTAATCAGGTGTTAATCTCGGTGTGAGGAAATATTTTGTTGACGGGATGCTTTGTTAAGGCTGTTTCGTTTGATTGCGTCAAGTATTCTTGGAAGTCTATTCGGGGCACGTTCAAAATGGTTCGGCCTATTTGTGGCAACGTGGGGATTCACGTGAGGGGAGGGGGCACGTGGAAGGCAACATGAAGCCCCTCCCCCCCGTCCAGGGAGCTCACACGTTTATGTAATGGGATTAGGGTGTGAGTGTGTGTTGGGGGGGGGGGGTTGTGTCATGCAAAAAAAAACAAAAAAAACAAAACCTAATATCTTACAAAATCATTTAATTGTACAAACAGATCAGATCAGGTTCTGCTTTGTGGTATGGTGCAGTATTTTTGTGAGGGTGCAGGTGGTCTGGTGATACTCACCTATGGACCAGTTTCGAATCCCACCTCCAGCACCACCGTCATTGGGTTCCTGAGCAAAATCCTGAACCCCAAATCTCTCAAGGGGGACTGTCCCTGTAATCAGCCACTGGAAGTCTGTAAAAATGTAAATGTGCAGAGCACATGAAATGCAGTGAGCATCTAACCAGAAGTGAAAAAATAAAAAAATAAAAAAATGGGGAAAAAATTAGAAACAAGGAAGTGCAACATAAGTGGCGCTATTTCTCACAGTGCATACTGTGTGACGGTCAATGCAGAGAAAAAACTACACCATGTGTTAAATATAGCCAGCATTTCCCCTTACATTTACATCTACTCATTTAGAATCATTTAGGTTCCTTTCCCTAATATGCTCTTTCAACCATATTATGTTTAATGTGTGTGAAAGAGAAAGATGCAGGTGAACAGAAGAAATGGAGACCCCTAAATGGGGTCCCTAAATGGGTCAGCGGTGGTTTTAGGGGCTAAAACCACCAGCAGTGTTTAGGGGCTAGTCTCCAGGATCAGAAGGTCATGGGTTCAAATCCCAGACCAGTAGGTTGCCCTGAGGTACCCTTGAGCAAGGTACCGTCCCAGTCACTGCTCCCCAGGCGCTTTCAGTAGCTGCCCCCTGCTGCACGGTGTGGGTAAATTGCTTTGTTTGTGAGGTTGAATTTTCGTTGTCTCACTGTGTGCGGTACTGTGTTTCACAATGACAAGAATAGTCATTTTCACTTTTTCACTTAATAAATAATCTATTATCTCAGCCACTAAGCCTTCCTGTGGTCCCCTGTCCCTGTCCTCAGAGGGAGAGGAGTGGTGAAACACTCAGGACAGTCCATTGCACCGAGAAATACTCATGTGATCACAGGAAGGACCAAACCAAGAATCTCGTTGTGAGGCGACAACACAAAAATTCACGCTACCCTGAGTTTATCTCCCTTTAACAAATGTTTTCATCAGTCGGTGTTCTCAAAGACGATGCTTAATGTTTAGGGCTGGACACTGTCCATACTGATAGCAGGATGTTTGTCTTCCCCTGTTCATTCCCTCGTTCTGTTCATACATATCTTAGTTCTGCGTTTTAGATACAACAGAGAAAAAATGTTGGGCAAACAAATAAAAGTAACGCACATTGGGGCAGCAGTGGCCTAGCAGTCAGGGAGATGGTCCCGGGATCAGAAGGTCATGGGTTTGAATCCCAGACCAGCTGGTTGCCCTGAGGCATCCTTGAGCAAGGTACTGTCCCCGTCACTGCTCCCAGAGCGATTTACATACCTGCCCCCTGCTGCACGGTGTGTGTGTGGGTTAAACGCAGAGGTGTCATTTCGCTGTGGTTCACTGTGTGCTGTGCTCTGCTGTGTGCTCACAATGACAAGAATAGTCACGTTTTCTTTTTTCACACTTCTGTCAAGCAAAATGAGTGTGTCCCTCCAGTGTGCTTGGTGGTGAAAGATGGGATTAAGGAAAAAGTAAGAGGAAAAGAAAAAAGCAGGGGAAATCTCCTACAATGGAGAAGCAAGCTGTGAGAGCCTGAACGTGACTTCAGAACCAGGTTGGAGCCTGACACTGATTTTAAAGCTCTGTTTCAGGTACAAAACTAAAGAAAACACTGGGCTCACATTCGAAACATCATCCATCCCTGATCTGAGCTCCTAACCAGGGTGGCGGGGCTCCTAACCAGGGTGGCGAGGCTCCTAACCAGGGTGGCGGGGCTCCTAACCAGGGTGGCGGGGCTCTTAACCAAGGTGGTGGGGCCCTTGGAGCTTGCAGGGGCAAAAGACCTCACACCTCAGACAGGTCACCAGTCCAGCACAGAGCAAACAGACTGGAAGGAGCGTTTAAATCAAATAGCACTCAGTTGGATTCAAAGAGGCCGTTGGGTTAAGATGTACAATAATGGCTCACCCAAGAGGTTATCTGCTGACCCCGCTGCAGTACATTTTCATCGGGTCATTAACGGCTCTGAGCGTTATCCATATTCGGGCCGGGTGCGGTCAAGGCTGCTGTGAAGCACCTTTGGGAACAATCGGACATGGCAGCCTAATACAGTTTTTTTTCCCCCAACAAATACCACCGCCAAGCCTACCCACTTGGCCTTCTGATTGATTTTTCTTTTTTGTTTCCGCCTGGGTCACTCTGACTGCAAGGACTTTCTCCCTCTTTTTAATTTCTCCTTCTCTTCCCTCTGTTTATCTTTTTTTTCTCTCTCTGCAGGCAGAATATTTTTTCTCAGGTTTCAGGGCCATGTTGTTGCCTGACTCACTGTCCTCTCTCTCTCTCTCTCTCTCTCTCTCTCGCTCTGCTTCTTTGTCTTACACTACTTTTCCTCTCCCTCTTTCTCTCACTCTCTTATTCTGACCTTCTATCCCTCCCTCCCTCCCTCTCTCTCCTTCTTTGCTATTTGCCTGTTTCATTTAGTCTCTATACTTATGTCTCACTAATGTCCTTCCTCTTTCTCCATCTCTCCCTTCTCTCACACTCACACTTTCTTCCCATGTGTATCTCTCTCTCTCTCTCTCTCTCTCTCTCTCTCTCTCTCTCTCATCTTGTTTTCCCCTTCATTCCCTCCTGTCCGTGTTTCTTTCTCTCTTTCATTGTCATCCTTTCTCTTTTCTCTTACTCATTTTCTCTTTCTTCTCTCTATCTCTCTTCCTGTCTCTGTTTCTTCAGTCTTTTCTCTACTCACTCTTACTTTGTTCCCCCTTTTTCTCTCTCCTTTCATCCAATCTCTGACACTTCATTCCACGGCAAACATTGTATCATGTCACCCGTGTTGCCATGGAAACCTGAAGGACATTGTATTGATGCAGAAGAGTGATGTCAAATTAAACGGAAGTGGCTTTCACAAAAGCACCCTCGTGTCTTTGGCACATAAGGTGCTTAAAAGTGGATCCAATGATGCAGTCATTATTGTAAGCCTGATATCGAAGGACCCAAGAACACAAATCATTGTTTTGCACCAGACTGCCTGACTAAAGTGTTTTTTTAACACTTCACATAAAATAACAGCAATCCTTTATCTAGACGCTGCACCTCAGCCTCCATCTGATGTTCTGCCAACCTTCATATTATAAAAGGTCTCAGCTGACGGTTTGGTTTCAGAGCAGGGTTTGGTTTAGAAACCCAAGAGAATTAGGTTTGGCGTTGGGTTTGAGGTTGAGGGAAAGGATCTACTGTGTCTTAAGTAAAACATCTGTAATTATTACTAAATGTGGGGCATTTAGGCAGCTCTGTGTCAGTGTAGTGATCACATTAACGGCTTTGGGCTGAATTTCTTTCTATAAAATACATTCTATCCTTCTGTAATGACAACAATAATAATAATAACAACAATAATAATCACAATTGGTGATGTATATCATTTGAATGATACAATAGGGATTTAACAACATTAATAATAATAATTACTTTTATTAACTAACCCTTTTTTTAAAAATGTTTAAATACTAAAAGGCAATAAAAACATCGATCTGGCAACCCTGAGTAGGTCGCCGTTTGAACATCAGTGAGGAGAAACCGCTTCTGTTCTCTTTACAGCATCTTTTCTTCAGCTGGGGTCAGCTTTATCAGCTGGTGCAGCCTGAATGAATTTCCTGCAGCCCTGGGCAGTTTGGTCATTTACTTTCTATGAGGTCAAGTGCACAGAGCGAGCTACTGGTTGTGGTTCAGGATGGAGCTTCATTAGTATCTTTTTCCCCACTGAAGCTCAGGATTTCATAACTGTGGTACTCGAACAGTCAGAAGTGTTACCAAGCACTTTAAAGTGGGTGTCCCTAAAATCTGAGACTACAGTAACATGGAAGAGGAGCTTTCTGTATAGATGGAATAAACTGAACAAAAGATCACTTGTGAAGATTTGCAGCTACAGAGGAATCGAAAACCCTCAGGATCCAACCAAACCATGTGTACCTGAGCTTCAGTCAGAAGGTAAGACTGCACATTACTACCCTCCTGTTATTATTTCATTAAAAGGGGGGATATTTTGGATATTTTATATTAACAGCAGAGAAATGTTAATACAGGCTGGCGATCTGTCCAGGGTGCGTCCCCCGTCCTCGCCCTGTGTGCGCTGGGTTGGACGCCAGCACTCCCCCGCGACCCCGTTTGGGACAAGCGGCAGATAATGGATGGATGGATGGAAATGTTAATACAATGTCTTGTAAGTTCACCCAAAAAGCAATCATGAAGACAAAAGAAGAGATTACTGCTGCCCCCTGCTGTTCAAACAAAGAACTTAGAGGGAGTGAGGGAGACTTTAAGGTCAGCCCTGCTCTTGGCAGAAGATCAGCAAATTTCAATGTTTTCATTGCTACCAACATACCAGATCACTGTACGTGTCGTTGCGATTGCTCTCGCTCATTTTCTGAGCCGCTTGTCCTGATAAGGGCCGTGGGTGGTGCTGGAATCTATCCCAGCTCTCAAAGACGGGGACACCCCGGACACGTTGCCAGTCCATTGCAGGGCAAAGACACAGACAAACACACTCACACCTAGGGGTCAGTTTAGCATTGGGGCAGCGGTGGTCTATTGTTTAGGGATTAGGCTCCAGGATCAGAAGGTCGTGGACTCGAATCCTACACCAACAGGTTGCCCTGAGATTGCCCTTGATCAAGGTACTGTCCCCATCACAGCACCTGGGTGCTGAAACAATGCATGGTGTATGTGTGTTAAATACAGAGAATGCATTTGATTGTACTGCACTGTGTGCTGTGCTTCACAATGACAGTCACTTTCACTTTCACTTCACTTTCTGAAGTGCATGTCTTCAGATGGTGGGAGGAAGCTGGAGCACATGGAGGAAACACACAGACACAGGCAGAACATGTCCATTCCACACAGAAAGGGCCCGGGCCGCCCCGCCCCGCCATGGGATCGAACTCAGGACCTTCTCGCTGTCAGGAGACAGTGCTACCAACATGCTTTCACATATTTCCTGAAGAACCAGGTCACCAGTCCATTCCACACACGCAGTCACATTTTAGCATCTCCAATGCAGCTGACATACATAGTGGGCACAATAATGTTAGCTGTGTCTACTCTAGCCAGACTATGCTAGCAACAAAAGAGGGGCCAACAGATGATTTTCCAGAGCTAATTACAGCCAGCTAGCTCTGTTATAGCCCATATGAAAACATTTTTACAGATATGCTCATTTTCTCTTTACTCTTAACAGGGTCCCCAGATCATGGAAGGTGTGATATCGCTACATCACACCCTTGACGTTTCTCGTGTTCACATGTCCCCCATGAAAACGTATCAGGTTTCCTGCTGTGACTGCACTCCGGCTAATTAAAAACGGATTGAAAACATGCCTGAGCCACAAGGGTTAATTAACTTAAGTGAAGGATGTCAGGTTAACAAGCTAGCTAGTTACTGGTGGTGCAAACTTATCCCAGCTTGGGATCCTGGAGCCTATCCCAGTGCTCAAAGGTGGGGAAAAAACACAGACACTGGAAAAGTCAACAGTCCATTGCAATGGGATATCATGGGATTTCAGAACTTAAAAAATGAATGTACTCTTTTTTTTAAACGATCAATGAACCCGGACAATTGAGATCTTCTTTTTTACTGCGTTGTCATGGTAATTTGTACTATATACATTATAATTTATACTCTACAGCTTATAAAGCTGTAGACCAATCAAGCAGCTGCCGCTTTCAGATTCAATCCGTGCAGGTTTGCTGTGATTTAGAATTACATCCCCTCTCATGGAGGTGCTCACAACTTTATTCACCTTTTTGCTATTATGAGTATTTTGGAGAAACGTTTAGATGGAGGGATGGAAAGGACTCCCTTTGAGGCTGGCGGAAGTTAGCAAATGCCAGCTTTAACTTCATATCATGATGTTCCGTTATATGTTTCTATCTATTTATGTGGAGCCGGGCCTGCTGAGCAGGGGCGTCCACTCATGTTAACGGGCAGGAAACGTCGAAACACTTTCAGCCTCTTCCCCAGGTGCTGGGAATCCATATTGTTTGATAAAAGAGTCAGTGGAAAACTGATCAGAGAACAGAAGTGGCCTCTCCTCTGTCATCCAAGCTGGTGAAAAAGTCGTTCTGAGATCAGGTGGATAAGTAAAGTTGCCGCTGAAGTTTTTTCTGCATTGTTTATTTGTTGCATTTTCCCTGAACAAAGGAAAATGCTGTTATGTTTCTTCAAGTGTAAAGCGAACACGCAGAGCACAGCGGTGCACGGTGACTGGCCATAACCGGAGGACAACGCTTTTTTTTTGGTTGAACTGCATATTTGATGACATAAATATGCACGAGAAAGCTTGTCCTTAAAGCTTGTTGTTCTGGACATTTTTGCTGATGGAGGTGCCTGCAGCCAAATAAAGGACCACCAAGGTTACAATGTAGTTGCCAGGCTCAGGAAGAATAAACCTCATAACTAAACACCTCCAGTATATCTCTTGATGATCTCGCCAGGAATGGCCTTGGCCAAGAGCTAGCACTGAATGACTATTCACTCAGTCACTCTTCATGCTGGAAAGTGCACAAAAACCACCCCACGATATTTCATGTGGCCATTGAAGCCAAAAGAGCCACGCGCATTAGAATATTGCAAGATAGTTATTTCTCATCATCACCAAACTCAGGCCATAATAATGCTCGGAGTCGACTCCAAATCCACCCACCAGCATTTCACCAATCACGTGATACCAACAACACCACAAGGTGAGGGCCACCATGCGCCTCTTCTTAGTCACACCAAGCTCCACTGCCTTTTAATGAATCTGCCACTAACTTAATGTCATTGCACAGCTTAAAACCATTCTGTTGGGTCTGCTGGGTCAGCCAGCAGCACTGAAACCGCAAAAGTGCACTGAACGTAATGAGGATGAGAGGGTGGTCATTTGACCCACCCTGAGAGAACAAGTCAGTTGTGATCTACGGGTCCAGATCATTGGGAGTCAAAGAATTCAGGGATCAAACATCTGATCTCCAGATGACAGAACCAGCGCTGTATTTGATTGAATTAATAGATAAGAAGGGCAGCACGTTGCCTCACGGTGAGAAGGTCCTAGGTTTGACTCTCAGGCAGGGCAGGGCCCGGGTGCTTTCTGTGTGGAGCCTGTTCTCCCCGTATCCGCATCTGTGTCCAGGAGCTCCGGTTTCCTCCCACCATCTAAAGACCTGCACGTCAGATTCTAATTTTCCTGTGAGTGTCAGTAAAAGATTGAAAAGAGAGTAAAAGATAAGAATCTGAACTTTTTAGCACATCATCTACTTGTTGCAATGAGTTACGAGCAAGAAATAATAATATGTAGAAGATGTAATCTTATAGCTATTACCTACAATAGAAGCAACCTAAAATTTTCCGGGTAGAGAAGCCAACGTTGGGATTGCGACAAAGACCTGACAAACCAAAACCAGTGGAAAACCCAGTTATACTCTCAATGAAGAGCAACCGACAAGAATCGCTGACAAACTCTCTTCAACATCCTGCCAATTGCTGCATAACGGCAACCAGGGAGAGGCGTATGAGTGTGTGGAGAAAGAAAGTTGGAGAGAAGGGGGGTTTGAATAGCAGTCGTCCATTCACACTGGAAAATAACCCATCCGGCCTTGGATTACAAAGATACACGGAGGAAAATGTGACAACTCTTAGTTATTAATCACACCAAGTCCTGGCAAAAAAAAAAAAAAAAAAGCTAACAAGCATCAGCTCTGCAGATTTCTTTGCTCCTTCCTTTCATATTCCTGGTTTACAGGCTCTGTTAGACCTGCCTTAAAAGTTTTCCTCCCCTTTTTTGTGAACCCCCCACGAAAATAAAGGTGCTCAAAGCTCCATCACAAAGGGAAACGTGTGAGTCACTGTGTTTTCTCACACTTCAAATAACACCAGAATGGCGAGGGTCCTTTTCTCCAACACCTATCTGGTGTGATTCATTTGCCATGGTGATGGACTCCATATGCCACATATAAATATATGCGCTTTGTATATTTATTTTTTTCCTTCCTGGCCGATGAAAAGATGGATCGCCAGCCAGAAAAGGAACGAGAGCCATTAGGCATCCAAAAAAGAGTATGATGTTTTATGTCCCTGGCTGGAGAGCTTTGTCAAAATCAATCCCAGGAAAACAACTGCTGCCTCAGTTCTCAAAGAAGCTTTAAAGAGCAAAAATGAATTAAAAAATAAATTTAGCAGGTCACATGACATTCCTCATTGTCAGTATGAGGATGAAAGTGTGTCAGCTGTTTATGGCAACTCGGAGCCCATGGCCTTGACGAGAAAATAAAAAAGAAGAAATAATGAGAAATTAAAAGTTGCAACTCCCACAGTCATTATTTATGGTAACAACAGAATCTTCTCTGCTGCTATGGTTACATTCGCACCACGTATATGAGAAATGTTCAGGTGCTTCACCGAGGCTAAATGTATCTCACTTTCTTTTTCTCTACATCACAGAGTTACTGTTTACAAAAACAGACCAGGCTGGATATAAAGGTAGTATGAACAAGCTTTTCTTATAGAAATCAATTACATTTTAGTTCAGCTGTGCCATTCGACACTGCTCATCCCCATCATTAAAACTAGACTGATCCCTATACTGATTTCCACTATACCTTATATATCCACTATACCTTATATATCCTCTATACAGGTACCTTATATATTCACTATGCCTTATATATCCTCTATAAATGTACCTTATCTATCCACTGTGACTTATATATCCTCTATACAGGTACCTTATATATCCACTATACCTTATATATCCTCTATAAAGGTACCTTATCTATCCACTGTACTTTATATATCCACTATACAGGTACCTTATATATCCTCTATACCTTATATATCCACTATACCTTATATATCTATAAAGGTACCTTATCTATCCACTGTGACTTATATATCCTCTATACAGGTACCTTATATATCCACTATACCTTATATATCCTCTAAAAAGGTACCTTATCTATCCCCTGTACCTTATATATCCACTATACAGGTACCTTATATATCCTCTATACATTATATATCCTCTATAAAGGTACCTTATTTATCCACTGTACCTTATCTATCCACTATACCTTATATGTCCTCTATACAGGTACCTTATATATCCTCTATACCTTATATATCCTCTATACCTTATATATCCTCTATACAGGTACCTTATATATCCACTATACCTTATATATCCTCTATACCTTATGTATCCTCTATACAGGTACCTTATATATCCACTATACCTTATCTTTCCACTATACCTTATATATCCTCTATACCTTATATATCCTCTATACAGGTACCTTATCTATCCACTATACAGGCCTCCGTTGGCAGTGGTGTAGGTCAGCTCTTACATGGGGCACCAAAATCTGTAGACTGGCTTATGACCTGGAGCTGAATGCCCATAATTATGAAGGACAAAAAGCTTTCTTTCACTTTCAGATCATGTGGGCGTGATTAACTAATCATTTACTTATTCATTTATATTTCATTCATTATTTTGATTCTTTTTTGCCACTGGACTTTCAAATGTATACATGTGTTAGAACACTAAAAGCTGTACTGGAATAAATCAATTCCAAAATCTTTGTCTTGAGCCATTGGAATAATTCATGAATTTAGGGTTTGCATTATGCATTATGGGTATTGTAGTTTCTGAATCCTTGACATGACCTGAAATGACCTTCACAATTCTGACCCTCACAATTTACATGCCAAATGCTTAGCTGACATTTCAGTCTCATTGATTTTTTTGACAAGGGCTGAGAGCCAAAATCATATTTAATTATTGTTAACACCATTAAGATATTAATACGAGTATACCTTCACATTTCAACTGGAAATAAGGGCCGATGTGAAAGTAACCTTGGAGGGTTTTTAATTTCCTTGTAATCAGATTAGATGATCATATCCATAAGTGCCCTTGACACCATCGAAAAGCGCCCACGTTCGGTAGTGGGACGATACATGTGGAGTGGATTGGGAGCCAGTTGTGGATATACAGTTCAGAATGCATGTGGTTGAGATGCTGGTGTTTCTAAGAGACGGAGGATTGTAAACACAGGCAGTGGGGCAGTGGAACGTACAAACCAGCGTTTGCCGAAGTGGCCACGTAGATAATTGATATTGTGTTTGAACAAGTCCTGGCATTGGATTAATGATTTATTCAGGCCAGTTTACACAAACACAGAGCAGAGCTGGATACATGAAGTGCCTCCCTGCAGACTTCCTGATGTCCTGAACATGTGGAAGAATTCCTTTCCCTCTGTTAATATTACCGCTTAACAAGGGCTTCCTTTCTGACCTCATCCAGGACGAGTACCAGGAGACGAGTTGGACCATTCAAACACCCCTGCTCTTCACTCGTCCATGCACCGTTCATCTGTGCACTGAAACAAACGGAAATGGCTAATTAATGAGACAACGTCTGAGAGCATAACAATGAAGTTACTTAATAACTGATGCGGTTTTCCTACTCATAGTTTGGTTTATGAGCAAATTCACAGCTATTAATTCCTAACTCATGGCACTGTGGTATGTTCTTCCAAGCCATGTCTCCCAAACTAATCAGACAGTCCCTCCCATGGGAATCAAGCGGTCCAGCCACTACAGCATTCATCCAACCAGCACTGGGGTATGGTGTGGTGTATCTTTTAATAGCCCCTCACCACTGAGAGAGTATATTTAGGAGTGCTGACCTTTTATGATGCACCAAATATGTCCAAAACCTAAGAAAACTATGTAATGCACCCTTTACTTCACTGTGTCATGTAGGCGATTGCCCTTTTGCCCACTTGTTTCACCAGCTTTTTGAGGTTTAGGGGACAATTTGGGGTAACAGGACTTTTGTCACTTTTTTGTCAGCATGGCGTGATGTCCAACATGTCCAAATTTTCCTCACTTTTTGGTTTATGGTATCTTTTGTCACCAACCTCGTCATGGAACATCATGATCTGTGGTTCCTGCGTAAATGGAAAAGATGGATTGGTGTGTGTGTGTGTGTGTACGTGCATGTGTCCACACTTGGACTTAAATTTAGATCTATGACAAAAAAGGAGTTACACGTCACCATATGATTGAGAGAAGTCTGATAACGTAAGCAAGAGTCTCACACACACACAAACACACACACCGGTGTGATGTGAGACGCCCAGTGGCTAATAAACATAACCCTCTCATGGGAGAACAGAACTGAAGGCTGCCTGGAAACACATTCTATGTTGATACCGAGTGAATATTCAAGTGAGGGAACAAGAAAGCTACGAGTAAAACTAAGCCACTATACTTCATCGTCCGCTCTAGAACCGGTGCAGTAATATTCTGATGCTGATCCTCGAATCTGCTGCAGTAACGTTCTCTTTTCCTGTTGCCGAAAACATTCACGGACTAAGGCAGTCTTGTAACTTCGAAAACATAACTTTAGATTGTGAAATGAAAAGTGAAAGTGACTATTCTCGTCATTACCGTGCACCATGGGGCAGCTATTTAAAGCAACCGGGGAGCAGTGATGGGACGGTACCTTGCTGAAGGGTAGCTCAGAGCAACCTACTGGTCTGGACCCACAACCTTCTGCTCCTGGGGCCAACTCCCTAACCTCAGTCGATATTTGTGTGGTTCAAGGAATAAATAAAATAAGAGATCAGAAAAGCAAGCGCATGCCGTGCTGACCAAATTAAGTGAGGAGCCTGCACTTTATCAAAATTGATCGGTTTTCTGTATTTCTTGTCATCATGGTCAAACAAAATGATGGTCTTACCAGTTTACCAGTTTCACTTTGTTCAGGAAATGATGTGCATTGGCCTTTATCTTAAATCACATTAGGGCAAATTTAATCATCAAAATAAATGGCAACGCTGATCCACCAAAATAAGATACTGAAGGTTCATGAACGCTATTCGCCCTCGCTGTAACACAATTAACCTGTGGAGTCTTGATGGTTTAGGTTTCCAGTTTTGTTGGTGTTTTTTTCCCCGACTTCTGATTTACGTTTATCACCGCTTTTGGAAATCTCCAAAAACATTCAGAATTTACTCTCGAAGTTAATGTAATTCATTTGGGGCCTTTTCTATTGCTTCCCTCGTTGTTAAAAAAGTCGATGTAGAGGGCAGTGTGTGAAAAATAGAAAAAATAGAGAGGCTCTGCTGTTTTACAGTTTTTGCTAAAAGTCTTTTTTATTTATAACACAACATACTCTCAGAATGGACTAATACACTGCAAATGCATTCGCTCCTATTAGTAAAGAGCCAATATACTACATTATTTTTCATTTTATTTCCTTTCCTACAGGCCAACTTATAATGCAAAAGAGATTCATCACTTTTATCGCATGGCAATTTTACAATCTCTCCTTTTCCTGTTCGAATTCAAGAGTTTTAGTGAATCTACCTTTAAGACTGGTGTATATAAATCCTCTCCGCTCTGATTTGCTAAACTGTGTCGGGCCTAAGCAGTCCAGACTGTAACACTACTTCTAACTTGGGTTTAACTGCTATAATCTGAATAGGCAGAAATATCAAAATGCACTGGCTTTATGGCAACTAGTGAACTCATGGGATGCTTGTTTTCCAGACGAACTGCATGGACTGGGCCTGAATTGTAGACTTTGAACTGTTAGCAGTGTGCTACATTGAACTGTTTTCACATTTAAAAATAGTGAGAGGACAGCAGATCAAAATTCAATGCTTCTCCCATCGTAGCAGGCATTACGCACTTGTGCGGATCTATATCGATGCCTTCAACTCCGAGCACTTTGACGCACGAAGGGATGGGAGCAAGAAAGCCTCTCTTGTACTTGACCTTGAGCGAGTACCCATTAGAATTGAAGCCTCTGTTTTTTATGCACGTTAGTCCACAGGGCTGAACAGAAATCCATCATTAGCATCATTCCTCCAGACATCAGATGTATCCCACCGAGTAGCCTCAGCTCTAATGTAATTCAGCCCTGCTGTCCGTGAATCTGCCGCCTGAACTCTCGCCAATTAAAACAACACAACAGAAATGTGCAAGGAAGGAGCAGCCTTTGGTCAATGCATGTGTTGGCAGTTATAAGTATTAATGACCTCAATGCATCGTAACCGTCCAGCCGAATGAAAAGACGTCAAATGGTCTTCGAAATGCCAAAGACTACGATGAGTGTGAACTGCAAAGGGCCAGCATGGTTTTCCATGTTGTGGTCTTGAAACATTTCTAGGCAAAAAGAAAGCAAATGGGTCAAAAATGTGTTGTTTATGATTCTATACGGTTGCAGGTATCAGTCTGAAAAGCTGTGTCAGGAATGTGGTTTATAGAGTTTTCAGGTTCTGGAGCCTCCTTTCTTCTACAGACTTTAGTGAACTCATAGGTCACCTGTTCCAACTCAGCAGCTCATGGCGTGGCGGTGGCCTAGCGGTCAGGGAGTTGGCCCCAGGATCTGAAAGTTATGGGTTCGAATCCCAGACCAGTAGGTTGGCCTGGGTTACCCTTACCATCCCTATCACTGCTCCCTGGGTGCTTTAAATAGCTGCTGCACGCGTGTGTTGTGGTGAAATGCTGAGGCTGTATTTCGTTGTGGTTCACTGTGTGCTGTGCTCTTTCACAGTGACAAGAATAGTCACTTTCACTTCATCAAAAAGGCTTCCACAGGTTGAAGGATCAGGGTCCAGAAGCTGTTCTTTAAAGAGCAGCGGTGACCTAAAAGCGGTGGCCTAATGGGTAGGGCGTTGGCTGGATCAGAAGATTGTGGGTTCGATTCCCTCACCAGTAGGTTGCCCTGAGGTACCCTTGAGCAAGGTACCATCCCCGCCACTGCTCCCCGGGCACTTTCAATAGCTGGCCCCTGTTGAAACACAGAGGTTGAATTTTGTTGTGTTGTGCTGCGTATCACAATGACAAGGGTAGTCACTTTCACTTTCACTTTGAAAATGGCCCATCTGTAAGGGGACAAAGTGGTTCTTCTTTGGCATCATTCTTCCATACTATCGTATTGGCTCTCGAAAAAAGAAAGAGGCTTGTGTGCTCATACAAATATTCTTGTCATTGGGCCCTCAAGTGACACAACCATCTGTGTTTATGGGTTCAGTCCCTGGTGGGAGTCCAGAAGAAAGAACAACTGGCCTCACTCTTACTGGGTGGGTAGGATGCCCCCCTCCCCTCATCTCTCAGCTTCAGCACAGTAGTCTGTCAGCTGACGCAACAGAATTATTAGCTAGATTTCTCCTCCAGTTTTGTTTCAAAGGCAGTTTGGAAAAAGATGTGGCACTTCATGATGCAGCTTCCAGCATGAGTACCATCATATGGGTCCTAGATAGTGCATAGTACTGGGCATGCCTAAAAATGTGTGAAGTTTAGCTAAAACTCAAAATGTAAAACCAAAATATCGATTCTGTAAAGAACCATGAGCTTTTTTTTTTAGTCGTAGTGTTCCAAAGAACCTTTATGGCACAATTTGTTTTGAATATGAATCGCCCATTTTTGAATTAAAGGATGCAAAACACCTTCTCAAAAATGCCAGAATGAGATTTCTGGTTGAGATCCCATGGAAGAACATTTTCTAGCACTTTTCATCGGATGTTCCATTGGAGAGTGAACCCCTCTTGCAGCACAATTACTGCGTCGTAAAAAGAACATGATGTAAAGGTCTTCAGACTGGTCCCGTTCTATTATGTGAAGGTTCTTTACACCTTCATACAAAACAAAAAATGTTTTGGGGAACTGCACACACAATATTTAAAAAATTCACAGATGAAAGATGTAACTGAGCCAAATGATCTTTACATGTTTTCGTGTTAAAGATACAAAATGCAGGTAATGTTGACAGGTAATGGGGTGCAGGGAGCCTTTACCCGTTTTGCAGGCGCCTTTATGCGTAGCTGGACCTTCAATGGTGTGCAGCAGATGGATAAGTGACACGGAGATGTGTGAAAATGTATCTGAGCTCCTGAGGGGAGTGTAGAGTGGGGGGGGTGGAGGTGGGAGGAGATGGTAGGAGGTGGGCCATCTCTCCATAACGTTTCTGCTCCCATTGGTCCAAATAAAAGAGTTTATTCTGATGCTGGTGGGTGACAGGACGTGGGCAGCTGAAATAAAAAGAAAGAAGAGGCTGTAAGTGAGGAGGACAGCGCAGAGCGCATGGCTGCACGGTGACTTGCGCTGGGAGAGCCGCTCGCTCAAGAAGACACCAGGTTTATTTGAACAAAGTCATTTACTTTAACGGCTGGAGGACTCGGAGGACCGTGCAAACAAGGTAACACTCTGTCTTTTATACTAGGAGCATAAAGTAATGAAATATAACAATAATAACAACAACAATAATAATAATTATTATTATTTATAATTATAATTATATTTTTCTAGGATATATATATATATATATACATATATATATATATATATATATATATATATATATAGACAATAACAAAATGTATTATTTTATTTTTATTTTAAATTTTATTATTAAACATATTTTATTTTAAAAGTTATTTTTAAAAACATTTCATTTTAAAAGTTATTATTATATTATTATAGTTCAAATAAAGTGCTATTTATGGCGGTGATTTTAGGAAGGGGTGAATGAAATAATTAAATGCACCCATTTACTTTCACTTGTTTGTGTCTCTGACAGCAGGGACCCAGTACAGAGATGGAGTGGTGTGTGTTGGTGCTGGTGTTGAGTTTGCCGTCCCTGTCCCAGGCTGGCTGCTCTGGCGAGTGTCTCACCGTGTGTACAGCAGTTTCAGGATCACGACCTCTCAAATCTCAGACTTCAGCTCACCGCTCAGTCACCTGGTAAGACTGCGCTCAATGTCTCCAGCCACCTGTAGCTCATCTTACTCTCTTCCTTGAGCCACCAAAAGTCTTGAGCCACCCCTTATTTCTCTCACCGAAAAATCATCTTGTCCGTCAAATTGTCTTATTTTACCGAACAGATTAAATGAAAGATGCGGACAAAAGTTTTAGTGCAGATGCAAAGTGCAGAAGGATACAAGGTTCTAGATAAAGGGGTTCCACCCACTCAGTGGCTGGCAATGTGAATCAGCTGATCATCTGAATCATCACATATGACTCTTCTTCTCTACTTCGTGTCTTAGTTGGGTAGCTTTGTTGTTCTGTGAAGGTTCAAACGTAGATCACTGTGTGGATTACTTGCTGGAACTATAGGCTGCTCAGGTACAGAGACTGGACTGAACATGAGAACAACAACACTGTCCTTCAGGAAGATCTGGAGAACTGTTCCTCAACTAAACATTAAAATAAAAGAAAGTCTCACTTTTTTGGAAGCAAAATATGAAGAAATGCTGGAGACTTTTGCTCAGTGCTGTATATTAATCTGTAGTGGTGCCTGTAAAAGTGCTCAGTTTCAGCACCACGGACAGCAGCAGAGCTGTAGCCACGAATTCATGTCCTTGAGCATCACATGAGAAGGCACAGACGTTTTTACATTAGAAAACAACTTAATAGCTAATAAATAGCTTATTCAACAATTCCTCTAGTCTGCACCATAGGTGATGTGGTTAAAGAGTTTTTTCACTAAATAATCTGCATAATTAGGTCATCAGGACATCATCAGGATCTTGTGAAGGAGGCTTCGGATAGTAAATAAAATGGCTCTTGCTGGTTTCTAAGGAAACGTCCACCATATTGCTGTAAACTTTATTCTGCATTTTGGATCATTGCTCGTCAATGACATTGAGGGTGTGCTTGTACGTCATATGTTTACAGCCTTTTGTAGGTAGCTTTCCCTGCGCCAATTGCAATTTAGGGTTAGCAGGTAATAAATGACATTATCATGACAATATAGTGCACTAGGTAGGGAGCCTCCCCTAGGACACTACATAATGGCCATCACGCTAAATAGTAGAGCGCTAAACGGCCAGTTTAAGGAGTAAGTTCAAGTGTTTGTTAGTGTTTTTGTCAGCCATTTTGTGGCATATCAGGGTATATATCCTAGTGCACTATATTGTTACCCATGATGCACCACAGAGGTAATGGATTACCAAGGTAGAATGCGTTTAAGATTGTTTACTCATTTACTAACCACTACAAACACTAACGAAAGGCTTGAACTCACTCCCTACTTCACGTCTGATGGCACACTCAGGGTTTTGGCAGTGTCTCAGGAAGAGCTCCCCTACCTAGTGCACTCTGTTGTTGCCCATATTGCACAATAGTGATGGACCCACGGACTAAGATATTATCCCAGCACAGAGCCGTCCCATTACCAGCTCAACCAGAAAGGGGCCTCAAGGGTAGCTATTCTATCGACGGAGGGACCCAGCCAATCTTCCGTATCCCAAGAATCTGTGTTGCAAACGCAGCCTGCGAAGGCGTGGCTCCTGAATTTGGACACACCCAATGATGAATTCGCCACTTTCACTTCCCTTTTCCTCTACCTTTGTGGTGCATTATGAGTAACAGTGTAGTGCACTGCGTGAGGAGCCTCCTCTGATATCTGTGACACCCCAAAAGTCACTTTCACAGACTTCACTAAACAGAGTGCCAGCTGGAAGAGGCTGGATGGAAGGTCATGGTTTAATCCTAGACTGGCTGATTGCCCTGAAAGGTGCCACTCAGATAAGGGTACACAGTCCACATCTCTCCCAGGCGCTGGATATGGCTGCCAACTGCTGCAGGATCTGTGTGGGTTAAATACAGGGTATGCATTTCAGTGGAGTTTAGATGACAAACAGTTCCTTAACCATGATTGTGTACCAGTGTTAAGTCAGTGCCTTTTCGTGGGAGAATTGGGACACGACTGATTGGGTTTGTTGACGTTTTGCAGGCGTGTGTTTTGGAGTGTGAGGGCTGTGAGGAGGCTCTGCGGGAGGAAGAGGAGGAGGAGGATGAGGATGAAGCGCTGAGGATGGTGAAACGCAGCGGAGACTTCCTGGAGGAGGGGGACGGCGCGGAGGAGCAGCCAGGCCCGTCACGGAGAAGCGCTGGCGGCTTCCGGAGGAAGTTCGGGCCCAAGCGGACCGCCGCCGAGGGCGGCCAGGAGCTCCAGAAAAGATACGGCGGCTTCATGCGGCGAATCCGGCCCAAGTTAAAGTGGGACAACCAGAAGAGATACGGCGGTTTTCTACGGCGCCATTTTAAAATCTCGATCGGTCAGGCGAGCCTTCCCCTCGAAAGAGCTTTTAAAATAACCGCCCTGAACGAAGCTCTGAAACCTCATCCTCCTCTTCAGTCTGTTATTTAGTGTTATTTGTTATTTATTTGTTGTTGTTAAACAAATTTGTCCGTTCCACCTTAAATGCGCGGGTCGAGAGTGAGAATCCGCTCCGGGATTTCGCTCCTACCGCCTGTTTCCGCGGTGGAGCTCGAGCCACCTGAGAGGGGCGGGAACGGAATCCCGGCGTGGAGTCCGGAACTGGATTGACCGCCGCTTAAGGTGGAGCGGAGCGTTTGAGTGAGCTTCGCGCAAACATACCGTCCGTACTGCCGTCAGTGCTTGTTTAAGTCACAATAAAAAGGGCAAGAGCTCTGTTTTTGCCAAACATGCAGAGGAAAGATGAGTGTCGAGTACATTTGAAAAAAAAAAGATTTATAATACAAAGATCAATGCGTAGATCATTTATTTTGGTCCAACGGCGCCACACATGGCTAGAACAAATGCACCTGGTGGAGAAAGCTAATGCGCTTGTTATTGTGATATTAAATAAGAGATTCAAACATATGTATTTGTTTTCAGTGGATCATTTCAGCAGTGGGTGAGTATATAATATAATATCTAGGTATTGCCAGAAATGTTCAGAATAAAATTTCTTTCATCTATTTGGGAGAAAACTAAAGTTTGAATGGAGAAATAAATCTCATGCGGTGCACTAAACCCAGTAAACATTCTCTTTGCAGCTTTTCATTGCTGTTGATTATTTAAAACAGACTATTGTGAAAAGAATATAATAGGGCACCACGATACGCTCAGAAAGGAATACCGCAGGTTTCTCACAATAACGATGGTCATCTCGTCCAGCTCTGGATCACCAGGCGTGAATCTGGAAGTGGTGAACTTGTAGAATTTCACAAAATCAGACTGAAATGGACTTTGTGAGTGAGCTAGTGGACATTTATCTCACACCCTTACTGAATTTAAGTTGTGAGGAGTATTAAAAAAAAAAAAAAAAGCCCTGAAAATTAAAAATGTCCATCTAAATCCATCATTGCAAACATGTGAACTGGAATGAGGGACAGAATTCCCAGAAATCCTTTCTGCTTGTGAGTAAAACCTGGACTGGGCGAGGGCCTTAATGCACAAGCTCTTATTACTCAAATAATATACAAGCTTTTAACACTGGGGACTGTCCAAAGCACTAACACACACAGGGTACAGAACTTTTGGGGGCAAAGGGACGGCCGTCACATAGAGAGCGAGTAGATGGTTCACCTGCAGTATGAAAAGGTGTTTAAAGGACTTTCATCTCCATGGTGACCAGGCTCCAGGTGAGTTTAATCTGAGAATGATGATGGATGGTGGTCCTTAGATGGTCCTTCCTCTGTGGGACGAGGAAGAGTGGGGCTGAAAGATGGAGGAAGAGTGAAACGATACCATTCCTCTGAAGCTCAGGAGTGCAGAGTCAGACTGAACACACACTCAGTTCGGCAGGCAAGCCTGAACACTTCATCTGCTCTGGTGATTCACCACAAACCACCTCTATTACACACAAACAGTAAATCCGTAACCAAAACACTTTTAATTATTACAAATGTATGACTAATTAAAAGAGTGTCATTAAAAAAGTGAATAAAAAACACAAATATAATTAAATGCATTTCTATAATAATAATATTTAAAAATATATATATAAAGGAAACTAAAATAAATTAATACAATAATAAATGCAATATTCAGTTTTAGTTTTTTATTAGTGTAAATTATTTGTTACTTTTATAACCATATATTTCAACTATACTTCATTAATCATTACAAACCTATGTATTACATTTTCTTTTTCTGTTAAAATTATTTTTAGTAATTATTATAATTTTAGTAATTATTTTTATAATTATAATAAAAAATAAATAATTAGTAATTATTATTTTTTAGTAAAAAGTTTTTTTTGTGATTTCAGGCCTTAACCTACGTTGGTAAATTTATTTGTACTAAAGAGGTTTTCTTTTTTAAAGCCAAATCCATTGGTTCTGCTCATTTATATTAAACTGAATAAATAATGTTTTAAACTTACTAAAAAAAATCAAACCTGGCGATTAAACCATAAAGGATTAAAACTTTATCACGACCAAGGTCACGTAAATCTTCCAGCTCAAATCAGACTGAAGTCTGGACCGTCATCCTAAATAGACGAGCAGTGGGTTTACAACACGACCACTTCTCACACAGACACACTTAAACGCCGGCTTTATTCCCCGAGGCGGTTGTGAAAACCTCAGATCTCCATTTTAAAGGTGAATGAATTAAATGGGAATCTACACGTAAAAAACAAAACAAAAACAAAAGCAAAAAAACATCCTTTTTGCTCATAAAGCGGTGTCTGTGCTCACTTCCTTTTATTTTAGAGTCCCTAAAAAGAAGGAAGCCTGGCTCCTCCTCCTCGTTTCACCCCAAATCAGACTTGTTTTTAAAATATGAACAGAAAAGACACTGCTGGCAAGAAAAAGGCCAAACAAGATGAACACAAACTGGAGGAAAATCACTGCAGAGAACATCACAAGTCTTTGCTTTTTTTCCACACCTTGAGAGGAAAACTTTTTTTTATCAGTAACATAAAAAATGTTCCATTTGATGTAAAACAATATTAATAATATATACATAAGAATACAAACCATATCAAAAGTTTTTTTGCTGTTTTTGATGCTGTTGTAAAAAAATATGCTTTATATCAGTTTCAAAAATATATTCTTTATGACTATGACCATGAATGAAAGTATGTTCAAACAACTTCAAGGTCATAAGTAGACCTTAAACTGGCCCACGAGCTCAAGGTGGGCAAGGTGGTCCTCAGCTCCCGCCTCATCACCAGGGTGTCCGTAAGCCGATGGAACAGAACTGGTGTTTATGCTTTTCTCAAAGCAAATGGAGCTGCTTGATGGCACGTTAATGGTTGGAAGCCTTCACATTTTCAGCATGTGTGACTGTGGGAGACGTAATAAGTGTGTGGTACAGGACGTGATGAAATTCGGGAAGAAAAGCCGACAAGGAAAAGAAAACCTGGTCCAACTCTGTTATTTTAAAGTAGAGAAAATGTAAACGTTTTAAGAAAAGAAAAAAAAAAAAAAAGACGCTTTTCAGAATTTCGAAATGTCCATTCCCTCAAAAATACTCCCACCGTGTAAAAAGCAGCTGGTGTTTTTTGGGTGTAAAAATATGGCCGAGAGACTTTCCTGTTTGTGCGCAAAAATAACAAAAGTGAATGTTTTTGTGACGCTTGGCCTTGAATGTTTCCTTTGCTTTAACCGACACTCACTGCTTGTCTTAGACCTGCTGGTCTTGGTTCTCCTCCGTCGTCTCTTCTGCCTGAGCTCCTACCGTCTCCACCGCAGCCGAATTCACAGGCAGCGCCACTAAAGTGCTGCCTGCTGGACTCCCTGCTGGAAAGTTCTGCAGCGTGGGCAGGGTGACCAGCTGAAAAGGACTGACCACTTTAACAATAGCGGGTCCTCCAGGTCCCTCCTGGACTGCAGCTGAACTCAAGACGGTCAGATTGGGTTCTGGCTGCAGTTCCGTCCCGCCTGGGGTCGTCAGCACCGTGTAACCACCTAACAGGGGCGTCTGGGCCGGGACAGGCGTCCCCACAGCCGAGAGGATTTTATCCAGAGCAAATCCTGCGAGCTGGGTGACGGGAAGGGTGAACTGGGTGGGCGTAGCTGCTATGACAGAGGCGGGTCCCGAGACAGCCCGGGTGAGGCGGGGCCGTTTGGAAGATGGAGGCGTGGTCACGGGGGTCAGGGTCATGAGGACATTATTGAGGTGTTGGGATTTGCTCTTCAGTTCCTTAGCACGTTTGCGGTGTTCGTCGCACTGCTGCTCCAGAGCTAGAGACAGAGGGACAGACAGACAAAGGGACAAACACATTCTTGTTATAAAACTTGAGGTTATTTTGCTCCGTCATGCTGTCCTTACACCACATTCTTAAACAGTCCTGTGCAAATGTTGGGAAGCCCTCGTCAAATTACTTATTTTTGCAGATTTTGGAAATTAAAATAAATTCATTACAAGGGTGTAACTTAGGAAAAAGTAGAACAATTGTAGGGAATTTACTAAAAATACATTTTGTACCTGGAACACCGTACGTTTTTAGTTATTTGTTTAGTTATTTCAGTTTTTTCTGTGTTAAAAGTTTTAACATGTGTAAAAGTAATCTTAACAGGATATTTACTTACTTTGTGGCTCAATGTCATCATGAGACCGGGCACTTCAGCTTAATAGTGAGTAGGGCTGTCTAAGGTTCTGGGTTTGATTCCCATTTGGGTGTCCCAGGTTTGTTTTTACGTGTGGTGTTTGTTCTCCATGTGGTTATGTGGGTTTCTTCTGGGAGCTTCGGTTTTCTCCCACAGTCCGAAAACATGCTCATCAGAAGAGAAGAGAAGAAGCTACATTCCCCCCCTGGGTTTGACTCCGAGTGTGTTTGCCCTGTGATGGACTGGCGAGGGTTTTTTTGTCTGCCTTTCACCTTTAGTGTGCTGGGATGGGCTCCAGCATGCTCCCGCAGAATTAGTGGATGAGATAACGTATGAAAGAACTACTGACTAAACGACACTCACCGACTAAGCTCCGGGTGTACTGTTCTCTGCAGCGATCCATTTCGCTCTTGTGGCCGGCCAGGACCTTCTTCACCAAGTCCAGCATCCCGAAGTTCTGCACAATGTTGTTGAGCAGAGCCGCATCTTTAAAGAACAGAAAAGAAGACATAAGACGATATATTTTTTATTAATAACGTGTTAACGTTTGTGTGCAAAATGTATAAAAAAAAATCTATGTGCAGATCATTTTCTCAGCCTCTGACTGCTGACAAAATGCCTGAAAAATGCACCCAAAGCAACTGACCTTTGACCTGCAGTGGAGTTTCCTGGATACGTTCATGCAGGCCTTTGAGCATTTCCTCAGTCTCTTTCTGCATGTCGTCCAAAATGTCATCTAGCAGCCCGATGTCCTTCAGACCTCTCCAGAACGTCATGGTGTCCTCTGAGAGGGAGAGAGAAATAAGCAAAGCCAGAGTTTGTTCTCTTCACGGGATCCAAATGTTTAATGAAGGCCTATCTAAAGCTATGTTTCCTATTTTGACATGTTAATGGTTTAAACTAGTTTACTGAGTCTCGTGTGAGTTTGTACAGACTGCAAAGCCGAAGCCAGTCTGAATTCCCTAATTCAGAGGATGAAAGAGAGTCCCATTTGAAAACAGCCAGAAAAAAAGGCAAAAATACTGTTTGATAAAAAAGGTATAGGACTGCACCTTAAAGAGCACAAGGCTGAATGATAATAGGCTTTTCAAGATGAAATGAAAAATAAAAATGACAAATTATATATGGTCAACTGCAGCAGCTTATTGAATGTGTCGGCATAAATGAATTTTCAAACAGGCTAATCAATTTTAACACCCAGAATCTGATTTTTTTGTAGTTTTGCTGGATCATAGCACCTGACTTGTCTCGTATGCAGTAAATTACTCTTTTTAAAAATTTTTATTTTATGGATGCATCATCCTTTGTTTTTACATTTTGGAATGCAGGAATACATAAAATCCCACTCACCACCTATAGCCGTCACCCATTCTGTACTGTCCTCAGAGACTTCTGTGGAGAGTCCAGCTGGAGATCCATTCACTGCAATAGCACAGACACCTCCAATTAGAAAGCTTATTGAAATGCTAATGTTGACACTTTTCCTTTAAACGATGTTGCCGTGAATCTGTATAAATTGATGCTGATGGTAAATGCTGGTATAAAAAAAACAGTGAACTGAAGGCACTGATTATTTACTGCCGACACCTTATTAAAGAGGCCTAAAAGCTCATTCATAGGCAACTCATGCGGCATTACCCTCAGCTGAAGAAGGTGTTGGGACGGTCTCTGTAGACTGCTGGGTGCTGAGAGATGCTCTTGTCCCCACCAGATCGATCTTAGTGCTGCGGCATGTATTGGAGCACAACTTGGAGTGCTGGTAGAAGTCAAGCTCTCCAGAGTCCATGATCTTCCTGCAACATATAGAAGTTTTTTTTTTATAGGTTTGAGAATCTTTCTGAGTATCTAGACTCAACAATCGAAGAACAGTTAGTCTTTAGTATAGTCACCACAGATACAGGTCATATAAGTACAGGCTCTGGTTTCTCTGGAATGACGGAGAGTGGGGGTTAGATTTGAGACCCAGAACTATCCAAAATCCTCACCCAGATGTTCCAAAAGAGAAGAGCCATCCCTTATGGTTAAATCTGTACTCTACACTAATTAACTAATAATATTAGACTTCAGTGATGCTACATTTTTTCTATCTTGATTATCCGGTGTCGAACAGCGGAGATCCCCTTCTGAGTCTTGGTTCCTCCCCAAGTTTATTCTTCCAGTTTTAGGGAGTTTTGCATCTGTCGCTCCCCAAGGTCTTGGACCTTGATTCTGTAAAGCTGCTTTGTGACAATGACAGCTGTAAAAAGCATACAGAAATTAAACTGGACCAAACTTCCTGTTAATACCTTTGATTTCAGAAGTGTCCATAATTTTTAGAACAAAAAACAGGGTCAGTTTCCCAGACATGGATTAACCATATCCCTGGACTACATTTTCATATCAACGGAGAGTGCTTTCAAAGCACTCTGTAACCTAGAAGTGGGCTAATGTCCAGAAAACCAAACCATAGTCTACAATGAAAGAGTAGCATAGATCAGTTGAAGGTGCATCAGAAAAGCTTTCTTATTCTAACGCAATTGTGTGATGGAAAAAGGTTCTGAAGGGCACACTGAGGCATGCCTGTTAAACTGCGCCACCTTTTGAAGAGTTTATCATGAGAGTCACATACCTTAACATTGTCCCATTGAGACGAATTGCCCTCTTCCAGTCCTTCAGGGTGGATTTTCCAGCTAGGTAAACAAACTCTTTGGGACTGATCAGGTGATCGTTGAACTGTAACACAAAGCATTAGAGCCAGTAAGACTGCTTTGTCCAGCTCAGTATGGTCATACATCTTGACACAAAATGGCAATTTCAGGGGTCACACCACCAGTCACATGCATGTAACAAGAATAAACTGCCTTATTTGTCCAGTGCAACTGCTCACCATAGCAGCTGGTTTTCTAGTGTGGCACTGAGTTTAAAATGTTTGAGGCTTTAGTTGCTTCTTTCAGAACACAAAACACTAACCCGAGTCTGAGCCGACGAGGAACATAAATCAATGTATGAAATTAATCAGGATTCTTAGTTAAAGTCGGGATTCAGTTTGAGGGGATTCAACTCCAGTTCAAGTCCTAAAGATATTCTAAGTTTATACAATCACAGTGAAATGCCTTTTGCCTCTGAACACAACGTACGTTTCTTCTTTTCACCGCAGAAATTTACCTGCACACATTTGACGTTGATGCCAGGGCAGACAAACTTTTTCCACACAAGGTCAGCCTTGCTGTCACCACAAGTTATTTGGTAAAGAATGTCAGTCTCCACGTCCATTTCTTCTGAAAGCTTCACTGCGTGAGGAATTATAACAAATATTGGACGATAATCTGAAGAGCACAAGCTAAACTATTGTTTTCAAATGGTACTTCTGGTTCTTTTTGCTTTCTTTTGTATTTTCTGCATTATATTGTTCATGAATTCAGTGAAATGGCTGAGCAACTGCAATAAGCAGGAATACGACTAAACTTTGCTTTGAAACACATCCTACCAAGAACCGCTTCCTTGGGCAAAGAGATTGTGGTGGGACTGCATTCAGATTCCATATTCCGCTCCATGATATCCACCCTGTAAAAGAAAACAATGCAAAGAACAGAAATGAAAGACCCTTTATAGCTTCAGAATGAGATCGACTAATGATCGTTATGAGAGAATTAAACAGCAAACCATGGATCATCTGGTCAATAAGATCCTCTCTGTGATCCTGTCAGTGGTAAATGTAAATGTTTTGTAAGAAAATTCCAAAGGACTTTTAATTCCAGTGTTTTCCAAATCCCAGCCAAAAAAGGCCCAGTGCAACTCTTTAAAAACTATTTAAATTCAGTACAATTTAAACAATTAAAAAACTTCAGTAGACCAATTCAAACTTTCACCACAATTCAGTCCAGTTTTATTAATTAAGTTTCAGAATTTTATTAAAATTGGATTTTGGTTTGAATTTTTAGGCTTGGTAATAAGCCTAAAGTTTAATTTGGGCAAAAAAGAAAAGATTTTAATATTTAATGATTGTCACTTTTTATCACTATGGATTAAATATAACATAATAAAGCTACAATGCATGTCTACATGTCTACAAAAATGCAGGCGAACTACAGGTTTGAGTGTCGGGGGGGTACTTGTCCCGAAAATACAGGTTATGACTTGTTTAAAGTGATAATTGCTCCTCAGATCAGTGATGCAAGACATGCAAAAACGTGAATGATTTTTGTGCATAGGTTACCACAAGTAGATTAATACACTTTTTAATAAAAATGTGGCATCTCTTACTCAGGCTGTTCTAGGGCTGCGGTCTCCAGCATGTTTTTCACCTCCTCTCCCGAAGAGCTCGGGTCCGAACCACCCGGAGTGGTCACAACCACGACTTCCTCCACATGGACGTTCACCTCAGAGGAAGAGGCCATGGGGGCGTCCGCATGTACAGCCGTACGTTGCTTCTCTGTCCTGTCAGGAGTCAGCAGATAAGGAGGTTCTCTGAAGAAGCAGGGGTGGTAGAAAGAACATTTTTTTTCTGGGACTTATAGGCAGGTTGTGCTACAATCAGTGCCGAAAGCAGTAAAACAACACACACTAATCTTGTGACAGGCTACAGACCAGAAGTCTGGCACAACCCTTTGACTTTATATATATAATAAAAAAAAAAAAAAAAAAAGCTTTTTCAAAACTGTATTAAAATAAACTATGTAATATGTATGTGTCTGGTTTTCAATATTTTATAGCCCATAATAAATATATTATTTATTCAAAATGTGGATAAAAACATAAATATCACTTAAATAATGATTAAATAAATATTCAATGTAAAGCAATTTAGACATAAAATGCTCCAACAACACTAATGTGACTCTGAATTTATTGTGTTTACCTGATAATAAACCAAACCTCCCCAACAAAAACGCTCAGGTGTGGCTGGAGGGAAAAGACTGCAGGTAAATTTGAGATGAGTGTGTCTGTGGGTGAGCAGGTTGAGAGAGATTATATCTTTATCAGGGCCTTCAGAGGGTCAGACATCCTAAAATCAGTTCAATATTAATAATAATCCTCAACACAAAACCACCAGCACCACAATTCACCTCAAAACTGCCTTCAAACCACGTACAGCAAAGCAACCCATACTGTTTAACAGAATCACAGCTTTAGTTTTATGTCTGGCAATAAATAAAGCGAGTTTAAACAGTATTATAGTTTACTTCACGTCCTAAACAGACAGAAATATCGTTTATAACCAGATTTCAGCATTTAAAAGCCAAAAGACGAATTCACAGGTTAACAAAGTGTCACACATGAAGACAGACTTAAAAACTCCCCCTAAAACTCTTTTTTTGTTCTTGTAGTGGTGAATGTGTGAATTGTTTACCTTTAGGTTTGTTTAGGAAGTGCCTCGACCGGCGAACTGTACCGCGCATGCGCGAGTGTGACGGCTGTGCAATGAAGGGGCGGGGCGAATTCCCGATACTATGATGTCATAATATCGCGAGACAAACATGGATTCTTTCCGAATCTCACCAAAAACAAAATCTGAAATCTTTGTAAGCTCTATAGTGAATATTTGTAGATTGAAACGTGTTTTTTTTTTCAATATTTATAGCACATAAATTCCTACAAAAGAGAAAAAATAGTTGCAGTGATAACTTTTAACATGTAATTATATTTTAAATACGTATTAATATTGTATTAAATAATAAATTACATATAAAATTATATTATATACTTCACATACAACATAGTCATCAGGAATATTTGAATTTAATTAAAATTTTATTTCAATTTTATTCAAATTAAGTTAGATTTAGAGTTCATATTTTCAGAATATTTTTGCCTTGGTGCAAAAATAGCTTTTTTCTGCTTATCAGACTGTGTTACCTTTTGCACATAGAGTAGGTTAAATTTAAAAATAATGGGAAAAAATGTTTCACTAACAGGCTGCAACTTGTCTAAAGAGACAAGGTTCTAGATAAAGGGGTTCCAACCACTCAGCGTTCAGCATCAGCAGTGAACGAATCACCTGATCATCTGTAATCACCTGGTTCTTCTCTGCTTCGTGTCTTAAGTGAGACGCTTTGTTCTGCTTGAAAAAAGCCTCTGAAACTGATCAGACACTTCTAAGCTGAAATTAGCACACACTGAAAGATGTAAAATTATATTTGGGTGTGTATATGTACCAATATAGCTTGGAAAGAAAAAAACAAAAAGCTACCCAAACGCACTCGAGTAAACCTACAGATCTGTAGAGGAAGATACGCCATATCGAACAGATGCTGAACCAACAGAGCAGAGAAATTAGACCCAAAAAAGAAATAAGAAACAATGTTGAAAGCTTTAAAATGAAACTGAGAACAATTTAGCTTCCCTTTTTCACAAATATACCTGAAACCACTATTTGAGAGAAGCACAAAACGATCCTTCGTACAAACATAGCGTCAGTCAGCTCAATCAAAGGATCACACAATGTTAATTCACTTATCAATGAACAATAAACAACCTCAAAACAGTGACTGTAGCTTATCATTTATTTATAAAGGTACGCACAAGATTCCCACCATGAAAGCAGTTACCGCAATGATTAAGTTATTTGTCACAAAAAGAAGATAAACTGAGCCAGAACAGGTTTCCTCTCTCAGCTGTTGAAGTTAAATGATTTAAATTGTCACTGTTATTAGTATTATTATTATTATTATTACTAAAATTGGTGGTGTGATTTATTTCTTCAGTCTTTGTCTGTCAGCATTCAAAAGTGCATGTAGGGGGGGTTTGGTCACTCTTCCAGAGTCAGTCTGCCAAAGGAAAAGAGAAATTCATCATTTAAAAGTACACTTTTACACCCACATTTACTCCAGTTTTGCTGAAAACATATTTATGAAGTAGATGGATGAAAAACTGTATTTTTGGATGGGAAATGATTATTATTTTGATTATTATTATCATTATGGTTACTATTATTATTCATTTTTATTATTAAAACTGGTGTTGTTATTTACATCATTTACATCAACGGGCTTCCTTCAACCCACGAAATTGATGATGACAAGATGGAGCACAGTGTGAGCGAAGAGAAAGTCGGCGAAGGCTCTTTCTGGTGAGATGGATAAGAATTCAGCTTTGTTCTGAGGGTTGATCTGAATTCGCAGACAAACTGAAAGAGAGGAAACCAAAGTAAACGATAAACAATTAAATGATTAGTTTTATATATTACAGTTGTACACAGTGATGTATAACGGTGTCATAAAAAGTGACGAAGGGTTATAAATGCAATTAAGTGCCAAAAAGCAACAAATGTGTAATAAATGTTCTAAACGGATGTGACAGATTATAAACCGCTAGTAAGGGTTATTTACATCAATTATTACGATGTATTATAAATGATTATAACCATATTATACACGATATGATGTGTTAGAGATGCTAATAAAGGTGGTGTAAACAGCTATGATGGCGTTATAAACAGTTAAACTGTGTTATAAACCACACAGACTACAAAAAGTATATATTTACAGATACATATAAATATATAAAGAAATGATCTTGCATCTGTAGGTAGTTTTATTTGTTGTATTTTGGGGTTCATTTGGCAGTTCTTTCTGTTGTACTGTCTTAGTTTTAAATGATTAATACATACAGTGTGTACCAATGTGCAAAGGGTACTAAAGCCCTGATCCCTCGCTGACTGTAGGGTTAGGGTTTCTCCACAAGGGGGCGCCATTTGCACCCACTGTGTTTTTGCAGAAATAACGGTTATGTAAACAAATATGTTCATGATTTGGCCAATATCTCAGCATCTGGGCTGTGGATTAGCACCATCAAAGTAGATAAAAAATAAAACTAAGTTGGAAAAAGTAGGGAAAACGGAGATCAGGATCAGAGAAGGCAGCAGACCCCAGTGTTCGATTACACAAGTATTTCACAGTAACAACACCAACATGCTGTTCAATAAGCGCTGAAAACTGTTTTTAAAAGAGCTGGAGGGATTTTCTTCGACCTGCCAGGATGAAGGAGCCCACACAGGAGATAAAACCGGACAGAAAGCTGTTGAAGGGAAACGTCCCGACCAGCAGACAGTAGAGAAACTGCAGCGCGCCGGTCAGCAGAATAAACAGCAGATAGGCGTCCACCACCTTCAGCTTATTAGACGTGCTCGACTTGTACTCCTCCAAAAACCTCGAGATGACGGAAAACACTGAGCTGGACATCTTCTTTTCCCTTTAATTTCGCTCGAAAACCGTCGGCGTGTGAGTGGGTGCACTGACGCGCGTCACCGCGAACGCGTTCCGGGCGGGTTCCAAGGCTCAGATAAACAGTTCCGCTTTGACACTTGTGCACGCGATAAAAGTCTACCGTCTAATTCCTCCCCATCCTGCGACGGGGACTGTCTGCGTTAAAAAGCAGGTTTAACACATGGGCTGATCGAGGAGAGAGGAGTGGGCAGGTCTCTGATGACTTTGAGGAACTGAGAAAGTGGTTTTGTTAGTCGAGTCCTCTCCGTTTCATGGTTGACACGAGTTTCATCTCGTGTTTGGGCGCCGAAGTGCGATGCAGGACGAGGGCGACGGGAAGTAAGTTCATTAAAGTGACTTATATGGCAATAAAGCGATTATGACAGCGTTATAAAGCGCTGTGATTGTTGTAAATGATACAACGGCGTCATGAACAGCGGTGAAGGTGTTATAAAGGGTTTTCTAAGCGGATATTACACGTTATAAAGGTGCTATAAACGTTATGATGCGGTAATAACTGTGTTATAACCACACAAACTAGACTCAGTCGTTTGATGGTTTTGCTGCTGAAAACAAAGGATACTGTTTGTTTTTCTCATGTCTTTTACTCTTTATGCATCGTCCCATTGTCTCTGTTCATTCATACTCTCTCTCTCTCTCTTTCTCTCTCTCTCTCTCTCTCTCTCTCTCTCTCTCTCTCTCTTTTTGTCCCTCGTCCTCCACAGGATCTCAGGGTGGGGTTGGTGGCCCTCTTGGCGTCCTACCTCTCCATCCCTCCTGAAAAACACAGAAACAAAAATACTGGATCGTAAGTGACTGTACACATTTGTCTGATTTTCTTTTACTTTTCTGCTCGATCAGTTTCCATCACTCTGAGTTAACACTTTTCTCTCACTCCGACAGGTGTCCAGAATGACCTGTGGGCCCGATTCGTCTCACTGCCCACTCAGGACCGAATCTGGACTCTCACGGTCACTCATAAAAGTCTCAAAGAAGCTCAGAAACCATGTAAGCCAGCAGCAGTTTTCTCTCATGGTGTTCTGTATTCACAGTTAAAGAGACAGAGACAGTTTTATTCACAGTGGTAGTGAATGGAACCAGACATCTGCTTATTAAAGGGCAGCGGTGGTCTGGTGGATCGGGAGTTGGCCACAGGATCGGAAGATTGTGGGTTCAAGCCCCTTACCAGTTGGTTGCCCTGAGGTAACCTTGAGCAAGGTACCGTCCCCGTCACTGCTCCATGCACGGTTTGTGTGCATGGGTTAAATGCGGAAGACCAATTTTGTTGTGGTTCACTGTGTGCTTTGCTGAGAGTTCTCACAATGACAAGAATAGTCACTTTCACGTTTCTTTCACTTTTCAAAGCTCTCGTAGGAAGTTATTACAAGAAATGGTCATGAAGACGTTGTGATGAAGGCGTCTGATTGTGGGGGTGGGTTTCTCCTCAGTACACTTACTTCACACCACCCTGACGGAGGGATATGTTGAGCGCTCTTGACCCACCCTTCGTTTCTTTATATTTTTAGGAAAATTAGGCATAAGTTTTATTGATTTATTACAACTTACATGTGAATCCAGTCTAAACACAAAGACACTTTAATTGTAACTAGCTTTAATAATGACTCTTCAGCACAAGCTGAACTCTCTTAGACGAACTTTCCTCTCCTTTCTTTAAGTCGTATTCAGGAACTTCTTCTTCTCCTTCTTAGGACGTCGGCTGACTTTTATTCTTATTTTCTCTCTGGAAGTGATTCCACACTGCTTCTGCAACTGCTCAGGTACAAAGCCTGCACTGAAAATGAGAGAAAAAAACTTTGTCCTTCAGGAAGATCTGAGGAACTGTTCCACAACGATGCATTAAAAATACAAGAAAGTCTGGATCCTTGAAAGCAAAACATGAAGAAATGAGGGTTCAAGATGCTTGCACAGTACTGTACATATGGAGCTCATCTGAAAAATATAAATAGAAATATAAAAACACCTGTGGACACTGATCTGGTCATTTTCCTTGCACTATTAATTCACTAGCCCCCACTGGGTGTAGTGAATGACAAAATGCATAAATAACTTCACAATTTATAACATGACCAAGAGTCCATCTATCAATCCATCTATCCATTCATTATCTGAAGTGCAGGAGTCTTTTCCAGCACTCATAGGGAGAAAGAGAAACATCCTGAACAGGGGTCAGTTGAGCATTTCAGGTCCACCTCATGTGCATGTTTTTGGAGTCTGGTTGAAATCTGGAGCTCCTGAAGGAAACACTGACACGGGAAGAACATGCACACTCCTGCAAACTTTCTATATAGTGCACTTGTGAACAGTGAGTGTTCTGGACCAAAATATATATGTTGCCACCAGTTTTGGTCTTTTAAATAATGAAATACAAAGTTTCATCTTATATTTTCTAATAGAACACATCTACCAAAAATATCAGTTATTATCTTTCTCATGACACGACGTGATTCACAGACTGCCCTTGAGGTTGACTGTTGATACTGTTGCTGAAGATTTTCCAGGAAATGCATCCTGTTTGTCACTGTTCTTGTCTGAACTCTTGTTCTGTTGGTTTCAAGACACTTTTGTGACCACAGTACCACAAGACATCACCAAGATGCAAACCTTGCAAAATATGAACAAAAAGCACCTATGCCTAGCAAATGAAGCCTGGGAACTACATGAAGAAGAAGAAGAAGAAGAAGAAGAAGAAGAAGAAGAAGAAGAAGAAGAAGAAGAAGAAGAAGAAGAAGAAGAAGAAGAAGAAGAAGAAGAAGAAGAAGAAGAAGAAGAAGAAGAAGAAGAAGAAGAAGAAGAAGAAGAAGAAGAAGAAGAAGAAGAAGAAGAAGAAGAAGAAGAAGAAGAAGAAGAAGAAGAAGAAGAAGAAGAAGAAGAAGAAGAAGAAGAAGAAGAAGAAGAAGAAGAAGAAGAAGAAGAAGAAGAAGAAGAAGAAGAAGAAGAAGAAGAAGAAGAAGAAGAAGAAGAAGAAGAAGAAGAAGAAGAAGAAGAAGAAGAAGAAGAAGAAGAAGAAGAAGAAGAAGAAGAAGAAGAAGAAGGAGGAGGAAAGGTCTCATGTGAATGGTCCATGAGTCATTTTTTTAAAGGAATCTTTTAGCCTTAAGGGGCAGCGGTGGCCTAGTGGTTAGGGAGTTGCCCCAGATCGGAGGATTGTGGGTTCGAACCCCTTACCGGTGGGTTGCCCTGAGGTACCCTTGAGCAAGGTGCCGTCCCCATCAGTTCGCTCCTCCCTGCAATAGGCTGGCGACCTGTCCAGGGTGTGTCCCCGTCCTTCGCCTCCATGTGAGCTGGGATGGACTCCAGCACTTCCCCTGCGACCCTAATTAGGACAAGCGGCCCAGAAAATGACTGACTGACTTTTAGACTTAACAATGAGTGCAAAGAATATAGTTCCCCTCCGTTGGGAGGATGTTCACATTTCAGGAAACAAATTTAAAAATAATTTTTAAGGGCCCAAAAGAGATTGCACTTATTTTGTTAAACAGGAACATTTCCAATTTATACAAATAATGGAAAAGAAGACTGTTGGTTCAATTACCAGCCAGGTCCTTTCTTTGTGGGGTGTTCTCCATGTGTCTCTGTGGGTTTCTTCAGGGTTCAGTGGTTTCCTCCCACAATCCAAAGCACATCAGATGTTCTTGAGGTGTTAAATTGCCCACTAAGTATGACTGAGTGTATTTGTCTGTGATGGACTGGTTACCTGTGTAGTGTGTTTTTCTATCTTTTGCCCTGCGAGCACTGGGAACGGCTTCAGCAATCGGATAGGATAAGCGGCTCAGATGTGGATGGATGGATGGAAGTGACTATTTGTGAAATACATTCTCTGCATTTAATCCATACACAGCCATATCCAGCACCCAAGGAGCTGCATGGGCACGGTACTTTTCTCAAAGGTACCTCAGGGCAACCTACTGGTCTGGGACTCAAATCCACAACCTTCCTATTCTGGCCAAACTACTAGGCCACTGCTGCCCCAATGAATGGATGGATGGAATACCAATGTACTCAATCAGCCAAGGCACATTTGGTGTTTAAACCTACTTCTGTATATTCGTGTATTAAAGCTACAAGGCTAATGTACCCAACAAGCTATGGAAACTTCTAGTGCAAGCATCGTGCAAGTTTCATGATTAAATCTTCTTACGTTTGTCACAGGCTGTGTAAAGTTATCAAGGGTTCTAAGAGTTTAAAGATCAAGAGATTGCTTGTGCTGTTTGTGACACTGAGGGAAACACTGTTTTCTTTAGTGGATGTCAGTATGAAAACTGTGGTGTCCTTGCAGCTTCACTGCATAAATAATAATAATGATAATAATAATAATAATGCTGAAAATGCAAGGAATTATGCATGTTTGAAGTCATTTTGACATTTTTGTCATTTTTGGTTTGTGGAAGCTAGTGCCAGTACAGTAACTTTCTCTGAAACTATAAATGATTTCTTGAATTTCTTGTTTGATTTTGTTCTATGATTTATATTATTCTTCAGTCATAATTCATTTTTCATAACCATTTCCAACCTTTCCTAATTAATCAGATTATAGAACTGTATTTGTTACTGTGTCTTTAAGACTGATGCATGTAAATGACCTTGGTTCTGATTGGATGCTGTGTATAAATCCAAAAAATAAGCTGGGCCTTTTTTAATTAGTTGGTTTTTATGATATCACAGCAGTGAATTCAGTCTGTTTTTGCAGGTTAGATTATTTTTGTTTGTTTGTTTTTGCAAGATGATTTATTTACCTTTGCACAGTAATACTGCTGCAGAGGGTGGACAGTTGCTTCAGCACAGGGTCAGAACTGGAGACTAAACCGAAGTTTTTCTTCCCTTATGCAGCCCCTCGCACTCCACTGGTGATGGTGCACGGTTTTGGAGGAGGCGTGGGTTTGTGGATCAGGAATCTGGACCCTCTTTGCCGCTCTCGACCTGTTTTTGCCTTCGACCTCCTAGGGTATGGACGCAGCTCGCGCCCACATTTCCCTCTGGACCCCGTCCAGGCCGAGCAGCGGTCGGTCACCTCCATAGAACTCTGGAGGCAGGCTCTCGGCTTGGAAAACATGATTTTACTGGGTCATAGTTTGGGTGGCTACCTGGCAACGTCCTATGCCATACAGTACCCTGAGAGGTAAGGAGGTCTGTTGTGAATAACTGTCCTAAATCACATATTCTTCATGGTCCACCCTGCCCTGGAACAATGTTATGTTTGTAAGTCTAGAGTATATTACATTTTGGAGGACTCTTAAGACATCTTACCACTAGAGGGCAGAAGTCACTACATGATAGGATTAGTGAAGCTGCCCACATGTTTTACAGCTGGTGGTGCAGACAAAGCAGGTGCACAGATTAAAGGGAATCTATTATAGTTGATGGTTTTATTCTTGGTGTCTCCTAAAATACATTTACATGCTTTTAAGATCCAAAAAGGTCTTTGTTTTCTTATACTGCACATCTTTTCTGTACTGTTTTTATCCTCCAACATAAGCATAAAGTCAATAGTAATGCATCATCATTTTCACAAACAATAATGTCCACTTACAGTTTAGGACCGTGACTCACAAGTTGCACCAAACACGGTCGGAATTGCTCCGTCTAACAACAGAAAGCATTGTGAAAATCCTGCTTGAAAAAAACGCTTAAAAAAGTTTAAAGAGTTTAAGCCACACTTGTGTTTCCGATGAATAAAAACATAGTTTCTATCTAAACTTTTTCCTTTTGAGGCTTGTTGTAGTTCTTTTACTGCAGCTTCATGTAAAAAAAAAAACCTCCGTGGAACAATTTAGACTAATGGACAGACTCAGGAAGGCATATAACATATATACATAAACGCCCAATCAGAGATTTGGCTCCAGGCTCCAACATTTAGAGGAAATTATTTTTTATGTCCAGTGCAGGGAATTCTCAGAAATTAGGTCATATATATTATATTTTCTGATCTTGGGTCACAAATATAGACTTTATAAACTATTTATAGTCAAGCTGCATATATCTTTATGAATTTGCCTCATTACTCTCTCTCTGCCCCAGAGTTCGCCACCTCATCCTTGTTGACCCCTGGGGTTTCTCACCAATCCCTGCAGAAGGAATTTCCAAGCTGGGCTGTCCGCGATGGATGGAGGTGCTTGTAGCTGTGGCTACGTACTTTAACCCTCTGTCTGTGATCCGTGCTGCAGGGCCGTGGGGTAAGGGGCAGTGAGTGTGGATGGAGCTTCAAATACATGAAAAGGCTTGACTGAAATGAAGTGAGAAATCTTGATTTTACTGAAGAAAACTCCAGTAACAGTATCAGTTAATCGCTAGTTTGATCCCCAGGGAAGAACGTTGGTTTAGCTCCCTCTGGGTGGGTAAGGTGGCTCTTCTTCACTTCACTCTGTTATCTGGTGTAAGAGAACTGGCAGCATGAAAGGTTGTTGTGAAGCTTCTCATGACTCAAAGCAAACATCATGTGATGGGGAAGCCCCGCTGAAGGGTTGATTCTGAGTCAAAATTGGGTAGAAAACGCTGATTTGTCTGATTTGATTATGAGGCTTATGAGAGATTTTGTTTGATTAATAGCTAAACAGTGCTTTACAGATCTATTTGATTATCAGTTGAGAAATATGATGATCATTTCTTCCATATGTTCCTATGCTGGTCAGACATAGGAACCTCAAGGAGAGTTATTAGTGAACTCCAGGGCCCAGTATTGTGCTTGGTTTTTGTTCAGCATTGCATTACATTCCTTTACATTCAAACGCGTTAGTGCTGGAAGATTTCCGCGCATAACCTCTGGAACCTCATTACTGGCCTGTTGAATCAGCCCACAGACCATATGTTGATTTAATCAGCCAGATGATACGACTGGATGGTTGATAGTGAGAAGGATAGTAGAGAATCTGTAAATGACCTCTTGAGAATAAATCAGTGTAATGTTTCCTTCACTCCCTCGTAGGTCCTAAATTAATAAGTCGTGTTCGGCCAGACTTCAAGAGGAACTTTGAGGAGATGTTTGATGATGATACAATTATGGAATATATATATCACTGCAATGCACAAACTCCCAGGTACAAACTCTCGTCGTATCTCTCGCTCTCTTACTTCTCACTCGTTCTTAGACTACCTCTCCCTCTTACCCCTTGCTCACTCATTTACTCACTCACTGACTCACTCACTCATTCACTCACTCACTCACTCACTCATTCCTAGAGTATCTCTCACTCTTACTTCTCACTCTTTTTTAGACTACCTCTCACTTTTACCTGCTCTCTCACTCGTTTACTCACTCACTCATTTACTCACGCACTCACTCACTTACTCTTTCTTAGAGTATCTCTCACTCTCTTACTTCTCACTCTTTCTTAGACTACCTCTCACTCTTACCTGCGCACTCACTCACTGACTCACTCACTCACTCACTCACTCATTCTTAGAGTATCTCTCACTCTCTTACTTCTCACTTTTTCTTAGACTACCTCTCACTTTTACCTGCTCACTCACTCACTTATTCGTAGACACACTCTCATTCACTTGCTCACTCTCTTGTTCATAAAAAGGCTTTATATAAAAGCCTATTTGTTTTTCCTCTCTTTTCCTCCCTCCCTCTCTCTCTTTTTCGTTCTCAGTGGAGAGGTGGCTTTCAGAGTTATGTCTAATTCACTGCTTTGGGCGAAGAGACCTATGCTGGAGCGGGTTCACCTCTTATCTCCTGACCTCCCAGTGACCCTGGTGTACGGCGGGCAGTCGTGGTTGGACAGCAAAACAGGAGAGAAAGTGGCCCAGCTTAGACCAAACAGCTACACCCGCACGGTGGTACGAAAGAGTGAGAGTAATGCCTTCAGGAAGATTTTACATTTGACAACGCTTATTTCAACTTATATGTGAAAGGCTAGGATAGACGTTCAGAGTGCAACTTTAATTAGCAGGAATGGTTTTCTTAGTATATATTCTAATGATAATATATATTATTCAATAAAAATATATTCTTGTATCTTCTTTGTGTCCTGTTTTACCCTTGTCTGTCTTTGTCCTGTCATGTGTCACTGCTTCAGTTGTCAATGTGCTTTTGTTTTATGGATGTCCTCTTGCCGCCTTTGTTCAGCTCAGTCCCAGGTGTGTTTCCTTCTTGTCTCCTCTAGGTGTCGTATGTTAGGTCTTGTTATTCATACCCTTGTATCTAGTTTTAGTCTTTGCTGTTTGTAAATCTTTGACTTTCAGTGTTGCACTTTACATGATTTTTACACACTATGTGAAGACTTACTCTTGTTTTGGGGTTTGTTCTTCAGTTTTCTTCCTTTTCATAAAAATGGTCTCTGTGCTGTACAGACTACCTTCTAACCATTACAATTTGAAGGAAAAGATACTTTTATTTTTGTTCATTTTTCTCTTTTTTGGCAGTACAGTTTTTTATATAAGAAGGAAGCATCACAGTTTGAAACTAAACATGTTGCGCAGTGAATCCAACAGATTGTTTTCATTTAAAAAGGCAAGAAAGTTGTTGAATTGGGGAGTCCATCAGTTGAAACCGTTTCTCTTTTTCTCTCTCAGGTGGTGGAAGGAGCTCCTCATCATGTTTATGCTGATAAGTCAGAAGCCTTTAATGCTTTGGTGCAGAGCATCTGTGACGCTGTGGACTGAAGCATGACCTTGTGTGCGTGTGTCATACTACACAAGTTTAAATGTTTTTCACATGAATTTTAAATTGCTGAAAGCACACCTGTGCACTAACTAGGGGACTTGGGAGAAAAAGTACAGGTGTAGCTCTCTACTTCTTCTACTAAACAGAGCAGAATTATTCCCAGTGGTAACCAGAGTGCACCCAAACATTTGAACAGTTAAATTCTTCTTCATAGAAAGTTATTATATGAAAATGGTTATAAATATGCTGACTGATAGCTGACACAATATTTTATGAGAGATTTTGTACTAAAACTATGGCCTGAAAGATCTGAATGCTTTGTCGTCTTTGGGACTAGTTCTCCAGGCTTCCTGAAGGATATTCCCAAACTGGCTGAATTCAGAGTTCTGTTTGAAGGTTCAGCCATAGATCACTCTGTGGATTAGCAAACAAATAACAATCAGACTGCTCAGGTACAGAGACTGTACTGAAAATGAGAGACAACAACACTGTCCTTCAGGAAGATCTGGAAAACTGCTCAGGTACAGAGACTGGACTGAAAGTGAGAGACAACAACACTGTCCTTCAGGAAGATCTGGAGAACTGCTCAGGTACAGAGACTGGACTGAAAATGAGAGACAACAACACTGTCCCTCAGGAAGATCTGGAGAACTGGTCCTCAACCACACTTTAATACAAGAAAGTCTGGATCTTTGGAAGCAAAATATGAAAAAGTGAGGTGCTCAAAATGTTTGCAGAGTGTTGGTTGTTGTAAGGAAACTAGGCTGCAGTGGTCTTGTGCTTGGGGAGTTGGTCCCAGGATCAGAAGGTCGTGGGTTTGAATATCAGACCAGTAAGTTGCCCTGAGGTTCCCTTGAGCAGTGGAATTTTCCTTTTAAGGCAAAAGCTAACACTCCATTAATGCAAATAAAAAAGAACTGAAGGGTCTCTCTTGTTTTATTTGGAGCAGAAGAGCTGTGTATCAACATTAGTGCCTCCATTCAAAAAATATTAACAATTAACAGTTATTTCAACACATACAAGTTTTTACTTCCATTTCCAAGGAATATAATATTGTCAGAGGAAAAAACAGTAGTTTTCTCATATTCACAATTATAAAAATGGTTATTTTATATAAATAGTGCATCTCAATGTTAAAAAAAGAAAGATAAATAGATATTATTATGTTAAATAATTTATGAGTGCATTATAAGTCAACACATCATGTCTGAAGATAGTAATAGTAGCTCAAGAGATTTGGTTCCTACACAGCAATATCAGCTTAATGTCAGAGTCCCAAAAAAAAAGTCCTTCTTCATTAGAGTTAAAATGTTAATTTCAGCAGGAACGTCTCAGCTGAAGTTCTGCCTCCCACTGAGGTTGGTACTTCAGTCTCACTTTAGTGCTAGTCCTAAAACAAGTAGACTGGGTGCCAGTGCTGGTATAACTTCAGGTCCTTTCTTTTATTTGCCTTTGACTACGATGTCAGCAACACCGTGAACCTGTGTGAGCTGCTGGCAGTCCAGAGAAGCCAGAAGTTTCCGTGAGCCAGACAGGGTGGGAATGAACTTCTCTGTTATGGTGACCGTGTCGAGGCTGGCCACATCCCTGAGGGAGAAAAGAGAGTCACCATCAAACACCAGGGTCCTTATTTTTTGTGGGAAAAAAGTGGAAGACTGAAAGACATTTGAGAATATTGGTTATAAGATATGGAGCTGCCAGGAAAGAAGAAGAGGAAGACCAAAGAGGAGGTTTATGGATGTGGTGAGAGAGGACATGCAGGTGGTCGGTTGGAAGGAGGAAGATGCACAGAACAGGAACAAATGGGAACGAATGATCTGTTGTGGTGACCCCTAAACGGCAGCAGCCGAAAGAAGAAGAGTATTATAATAAAATAATAATGGTGATAATAATAAGGAGAATATGGATTTCTTATTGAGCACTTTTCATGCATTTAGATGCAGATATCCTAAAATATATAGAGAAAATATGCCTAAAAAGATCAGAGTAAGTTAAAATAAGAAAATAATGTATTCAAAAACAATTCAAATAATTATTTTCTCTCTTTTTTTTTTAAGTAGCCAGAAGGATATGTATTCATTTTATATCATAGCAGTTTGAAGCTTGAGTAGAGGCTGCTTTTGGTCAGAAAACATCCCTGATGGTCAGCTACTTTAGGGATGATGGCTTGAGTTAATGGTGGAATGTGATGAATGAATATCTGACCCGTATGCGATCTCCCTGATGCTCTGCAAGCCCAGACCCTCTATGCGGAACTTCACGTTCTTCAGCTTGCGTGGGAGAGGGTTCCTGAAGGTGAATTTAGCTGCCATCTCTTTCCCCACCACAGCATCCCCCACAGGCTGCAGGACAGAATCACAGATACAAGCACGTTGCAATAAAACTTGGGTCCTTCTTGCAGAGTAGTAGTAGAATAAACTGGTGATAAGCATTGTGATTTTTGCACTCTGCTGCACATGAGCTATAATTAAATGTCTAAAACAAGCCATGTTTTTTGAGACCCAGCCCTTAATTGTCAGTTTAATCTGGGTGGTGTTCTTTTTCACAGCAGTAAAACATAATAAGCCACTTCCTCTGTGAAAAAGACAAGCTGATAAGGTGCCAATTTCCTTCACACATGAAGCTGAAAAAGAGAAAGGGAGGAAGGGTGTGTGATAAAGACTCACAGTAATGATAATGTCCGGTGTGCGCAAGCGGAAGTTGAACTGAGTGGCCAGGACTTGGCCGGTCTCAGTGACCCGTCCGGACAGAGTGAGCATCAGTGCGGCCTGGTCCACAAGCTGGTCTTTATAGTGAGCATACTTAAGAGACCACTCAAGTTTCTGGACTATAAAGAGGTTAAAAGAAAACACCTAGAGTTAGTGAACGAGTATCAGCCCTGAACTAGACTATAATTGAGTGAATTCATGATTACAGAGAGTTCCAAGCCTAGATCATATTTTTGGATGGACAGGTCAACTGAAGGTCAGACACTCACCTTCATTGGGCTTCAGCACAACCTGCGTGTCATCTTTTTTCACCCTGCCCTTGTAAACTCCAGTATAGTACATGACCGCTACCTGGCCGTGGAGCACGGTAGTGCGTGGACTTGAACTTTGGTTTTTGATTATGATCGTCAACTCAGCGTCTTCACCCATTCGTGGACCCTGGCCTTCCATCTGGACCTCAATGGTCACATCATTGGATGCTGAATTTGTGTAGGTGTCCGGCCTGGAGCCGTACCGAGAGGCGGTTTCCACAGCGATGCGCTCCTCTTCAGACCCTAGAGGACATGATAAAGACAGGAGAAAAGGAAATTAGGGGTCCCACCCTAAACCAAAACTGAAAAGAAATTCCTTGTGCTGACAAAACCACACTGTGAACAGTAACTATGTCCTCAAAACAGCCCTTTTAGCACATACTGGTAGTGAACGCACATAACAGGAGCAGTGTTGGGGACAGGACCTTGGTCAAGGGTAACTCAGAGTAACAACAGGTCCCAGAGTTGAACCCATGACCATGGGCCCTAGTCCCAAACCATATATATATATATACAGTACTGTGTAAAGAGCTCTAAACAAAGAATGCTTTCAGAAATATAAATAATGATTGTTTATTTTTATCAATTTTCAAAATGCAAAGTGAGCGAACAAAAGAAAAATCTAAATCAGATCAATATTTGGTGTTTCTACCTTTTACCTTCAAACCAGCATCAGTTCTTCTAGGTACACTTGCACAAAGTCAGGGATTCTGTAGGATTATAGTCGGTGTCTGATCAACCAGTTTTACCAAACAGGTACTGATAATCATCAGTGTTACACGGAGGCTGAAACACAGTCATGTTTGGAACGACCGACCAGCCGAGTTCCTTCAAAAACTGTGTGCGAGTGTACCTAGAAGAACTGATGCTGTTTTGAAGGCAAAGGGTGGTCACACCAAATATTGATCTGATTTAGATTCTCTTTTGTTCATTCACTGCGTTTTGTTGATTGAAGAAAATAAATGATGAACACTTCCATTTCTGAACGCGTTCTTTGTTTACAGCATTTTTTCACACCTGCCTAAAATTTGCACAGTACTGTGTGTGTATATATATATATATATATATATATATATATATATATATGTATATGTATGGATTATATACAAATATATACAAATGTGTGTGTTTTGTGTGCTTCACCTTCAGGGTGTTTGTAAAGGTTTGTGATGTCCTCTCGCTGATCGGACCCCACAGCTTTGGTGCTGATTGAGCGTCCAACAACATTCTTCTCACAATAAATCTGAGAGAAAGTGCCATCAGCATTCCTCTGCCAGTATATCTTATCACTGTTCACCTGTAAAGACACAATAACACTTACTAAGTAACACTGTTAATGAATGAATTAAACATGAGACATAAATATATAAAAGGAAATCAATGCAACATTGGTATCAGACGAATGTGGAATAAAAAGACATAAATGTTGTTGTGAGTTTGGAAGACAATGACAGAGAAAGAGAAGAGAGTCAGGTTCAGGGCTGAAGGTCAAGTACAACAATCAAACATATTTTGGAAAAGCACAGAAGAGACATGTTCCAGGAAGTTCACAGAAAAGCATTTACAGCAGCTAAAGAAACAATCTTTTACAAGATCATGCCTGTAGATATAAGGGTGCAAGTAACAAGTTCAGTTTCAGTTTATAAAGACTTGATAAATATAAAGACACACACTCTTTTATCTCTCATAACAATGGTTAAGAATTTGACCTTCTGAATCAGGGATCTGTCCGTCACCTTCACTGAAGCTCAAAACAGGGACTGGGCGTGCAAAGTAGGTGTTTCTAATAAAGTGGCCAAATGTGGAAGTACAAAACATGCATTTCAAATATGAAGAAACCAATGAGTGGAAATACATATGGGGGTTTCTAATTAAACGGTTAGTGAATGGACATACAAGGTTTACGTTTCTAAGAAAGTGTCCAGGGACTGGTATTCATGGTACCAGTTGTTTACAAACTGGCCACTGAGTGGACGTTCAGGGCAGCGGTGGCCTAGTTGACCCCAGGATCAGAAGCTTGTGGGTATAAATCCCAGACGAGTAGGTTGACCCAAGGTACCCTTGAGCAAGGTACCGTGCCCATCAATGTTCCCCGGGTGCTTTAAATAGCTGCGGCAAGATGTGTGTGGGTGAAAAGCAGGGGTGTGTTGTGCCGTGTTTCACGATGACAAAGTAGTCACGTTCACTTGCACAAGGTTGATGTTTCTAAAACATCAAGTGCCCAGGAAAGGGAAAGGCTGATGTCTCTAACAGATGGACTGAAGTTTGCAACTGTACAATGAACCTGTAAGATGGACGGAGCTCATCAAGTGACCAGTGATGGACATGGTAGGTGTTTCTACTAAAGTGGCCGGTGTGCGGAAGTTAGATGTGTTTCTAATAACACGATCAGTGATTTGATGTACAAGACAGGGGTTTCTATTGAAGTGGACAGGGAATGGACATACAATGTAGGTAGACACAACAAGCTACAGGACAGGTTATAGAGAAACACTGGATTATTTTAAACACTCCAGGCTCCAGTGTCCATCAAATAAGTAGACTCACCTCAGCGAAGACAAAGGGTGCGTCGTATTTGAGGTAAACATGGCCGTTCCGGATGGCGGTCACTGAGGCCGGTCCACAGCGGAATGAACCTTGACTGGTCTCCTGAGGAGTGGCGTCCAGAACCTGCCAACCACCCATTCCAGCGGGCAGGTCAGGACGAGACATCCAGCAGTCATTCCACACATGAAAATTCCTTCAGCGAGAGAGAGAGAGGAGAGAGTCAATACAAGGACTGAAAGACAAATTTCTCCAAAAACGTATCGCTTCTGCTGGATGTTAGAAACTTTCCACAATCTTTAACCCAAGGATCTTTCTGTTCACTTACTTTCATAACTATGTAACAAGCATTTTTAGGAAGAAATGCAATGACCTGTACTTTCAATTATATTTTTAAGACTTCACTGACCCCGTCCTGACTCCAAACTTTCATTTTACAGCTCTACTTTATAAGATGACATAATAAAATGACTCAAATCTGATCCTTTCTCATGGAAAAGGTACAAAACAGGACCATGTTGAAGCAATGAGGACACACTCACACTATTTGAACCTCGATAAACAAAAAAAGCATCTTTAAAGGAGCATTTCTTTCTAAATGGATAGTCTTGAAATCATTACTGAATAGAAGCATCATAATTTGCTGAGTAATGAAGGGAAGGGATGAAGGGAGCGATGGGGTTTAACACAGAGTGCAGGCATGTTCGGATTTGTTCAACCAATGGACGTGCTGGGAAAATCTTATGTCAAAATGATGTCATTATTAACAGCATGGTGGTTTTATGTACACAAACAGACTGATTGGTGATTCATGCACAGATCCTGTTAGTATAAACTAGCTGTTGTGTTAATCCAAATTGAAAGTTGGGTGCAACTGGTTGAAACACTGTTATTTATTATAGAAACATTATTTGTACAAGCTGTGGCACGACTCCCATGTATTCCAAAAAAAGCCAGATTTAAGTTTGTTGTCCAGTAGAGGATGTGTATTTTCTTTTAAAAGTACAAAAACATGATTTGATAAGAAGTGTTCAAACTTTTGCTTAAATCTGAGGACACTGCAGAAATGCAGTTTCCTGAGAGTTTCTTTGAATTCACTACACTTGGTCTAAGCAGACCTGTAATAAACTCTGTGAGTGATAATAATATCACCACTGATACCTGGGGAAGTGATTCACTGGCTTTATAACCCACCCAGTCACTCAGTGGTGTGTGTGTGTGTGTGTGTGTGTGTGTGTGTGTCGGACGTCACTGTCCTCAGGTGAGCACAACTTAAAGGAATTTGATAGGCGTGTGTTTGTACCAGACAGAGTCAGCATTCAGCTCCTCGATTGGCTCCAAATTCTCATCCAGAAACACATCCGTCGTCAAGGAAACATCGGTGTCATGGGCAGAGCTGAAGTTGGTGACACTGCGGGTGGGGATACCTAAACACCTGAGCACTGGGGGGGGGGGTAGAAAGCACGAGTGAGAGATAGAGAGAAAGATAAAGTGAGAGAGAGAGAGAGAGAGAGAGAGAGAGAGAGAAAGAAAGAAAGAAAGAAAGAAAGAAAGAAAGAAAGAAAGAAAGAGAAAGAAAGAAAGAAAGTAAAACAGAGGGACCGGGGGGGGGGGGTCCATGTAATTACAGTTCACAATTGTTTTATTATTAAACAGAACACACACACACACACACACACACACACACTGTGCTTTCCTACCTGATGTGGTGACCCCGGAGAAGACCCAGCACTGTCCGTATTTGACGGGTGAGCCTCCTTTTTTGTGGTACTGTTTCAGAATGTCCACACTGCCGCTCCAGGCTGTAGGAGCTGTCCCGCCAGCATAACTCCCTGACCAGTTCCCCTCCAGCACGCCACTGTCATCTGGAGAGTTCACCTAACACACACACACACACACACACACACACACACACAAAGTTACACACAGAGACTGTAGTACTGTAAGCAGTGATTCCACCAGCTAATCCTCTAATTCACTAAATCCACAGCATCCAGTCTGCTTCACACCAATGATTCAGGCTATACTTTCAGAGACCATTTCTCTAGCTCGTATATGGAAATCAGGATCAGATGGTGGTGGGATTGTATCCCACACCAGCAGACAGCAACCAGATACAAGCATTTTGGCTAATAAAAATAGGGAGTATAAATCAAGGCATTTGAATCAGCTGCTGTAACACTTACATGTAATGTAAACATATATTATACATATACAGTCTCTCACCATGGCAGACACCAGTCTGCTGGTGTTAACAGGGTCGCCCCAGCCGGATGCAGGGGTCCGGCTTTGCTCCAGGAGGAACAGACATGCATCCAGAATCCCATCAGCAAACTGAACGCAATGAGAGACAATAGTTACAAACTGAGACGATTCACATCTGAGACAGGTAACGTCCTCTTATGGATAATGTCCTGTTCTTATGACAGGGGTAACATCATGCTTTTATGGGTAATGTCCTGCTCTTACCGCTAACACCTTTTTCTTATGACATAGGTATCATACTGCTGCTCTGACATTAGTAACATCCTAATCTAATGGGTAACGTCCTGTCTTTTGGGGTAATGTCCTGCTTTTATGGGTAACATCCTGTACCTGTCCAAAGTTCCACGTTCTGGCTCCAATCTGATACTCTGTTCCATAGTAAATCATGCCCACATCGTTCAGAACATATTCTTTTCTCTCCTCGTCATTGTCCATATACACAGCGTCATCTGAGAGAGAGAGAGAGAGAGAGAGAGAGAGAAAGACAGCAGGTTTCCTTCACTTAGTGTCTTGCAGTGAAAGAAATAATATCTCTATATTGTTCTCACACTCACCTTCACACCAGGGGTTAAAGAGCATGTAGATATCGTTGTCAGGGTTATGGGATGATGTGGTGTTCCCTTTAGGTGTCTGTGTTGCCACGGTGAGCTCATATCGACCAATAACAGCAGTGGGAGGGGAGTTGACGGACAGTTTGATTTTGTTGCCTTTCTTTTCTGTTATTTTGGCCTCCCAGCAATTGTCCTGCAAGTCCTCAACCAGAGGGATGATCACATGTGTACCCTTTGGTAAAGTCGGGATGGGACCTGTAACATGCAGACACACGCATGCACACACGCACATGCACACACACACACACACACACACACACACACGTTGGTAAGTGAAAGTGGAAAGCGAAAGTTTTTTCTAGCCAAACTATCATTTAAGTAGTTATAAAAGGGATGAATGTGAACAGTATCTCTCTCTCTCTCTGTCACACACACACAGACACACCTACAAAAGCCAAAAAGTGGGAGTCATTCTCTACAATTTATGACTTGAGGCCAATGTTTCCTTGACTACAAAACAAAACAAAACTCTTAAGTGCCACAAAAAGTACTGAGAAAACAAGTTCCTTCAGAAAAGAGTCTACACATATAACAGAGTAGCTTAGAGAGACAAAGACACACACACAAACACACACACACACACACACATACGACCATTAATGGCCTAGGGCTGAGACTCTTACCAACTTTGAGCTGAATGTGCAGTTTATCTGTTTTGGGGTCAAAAGGTCGAGAGAGCTCAATCCACATCTGAAAGTTTTGTCCTCGACGGATGATGAGGTTATTGCTATGGTAACGGTCTGTGTGATGCTCCACGCGATTCGGGCCTGTTTTAGACTTCAGGAGGTCCACCGAACGCACTGCCAACAAAAACTCTGAAGGAGAGAGAGAGAGAGAGAGAGAGAGAGAAACGAGGCACACATAGAGAGAGAGGGGGTTAAACTATTTAGAAACTCGCACCTGAAAGAAATAAAACAATGTATGTATATAATTACAATTAATTTTACAATTAAAGTTTTCTGCTAAATTGCAGTGAGATTTGATAGCCCTTTACCACAATAATTTAGTTTCAATTTCATACTTTGTTTAAAAGCCTAATCTCAATCATCTCATGGGGCACTATAGAGAGCGCTGTCCATTTTACCATCTAACTCATGAGCATCTATGGGCGGTTTCTCCTCGCTGTCATCCGTCACCACGGTCTCAGTGCCGTCATGTTCATCACTGGCTTTGCGGCAGCAGCACGGGCAGATTTTTTGGAACCACCTTTTGCACGACCCCTTCTCTTTCTCCACCTCCTTCACCTCCTCCACCATCCTCGGCTTGTCCCACAGAGTGACATCCGGGAAACGGCCCACCATGGTGCGACTGTTCGCTTCTACGGGCATGCTGAAGAAGAGGAGAGTGAAAGGATGAAGAGAAGTTTTGCTCAAGGAACTGTTAGGCATTTCACATCTTGTTACTTCTGGGTGTTAATCTACTTGTTTTTGGCATTGTTTGATTGTGATTTTGGCAAAGGGACAATCTCCAAAACTGTAAACGGGGAAAAAAAAGACTTGCTCACTTTGATGAACTGAAACGTTGTGAAACCTGAATTTAAACAAGAGTCTGGCTGTGAAAGCATCCAGATGTACAAGAATCAACAGCTACATTTGTTGGTTTTCTCAAGCCAGCATCATTAATTCTTCTTTCTCACTCACTCTATGCAAGCTTTTATCCCCTTATCCTTCCTTTATTCCTCCCTGTATTAATCAAGGCCTGTCCACCACACTGAATGTGTGTTGCTGAAACACCTCTCGCATTTTTCTCCTCTACAGTCTGTTACTGCACAGACACCAGGGTCATGTTGGAAGAGCATCTTTAGAAAAGTACCCTGTTGGGAAAGTACATCTGTACTCTTATTCTGAGAGGCTGCAGACCAAAGGGCCAAGCTGGAAGATAAAATGGTCTAAAGGATTAAGCTTCATTCAAATGACCTCAGTGTGTCTCTGAAGTCCTGCCATAGAAATGCAGCCAAACCAAGCACATTTTTAGGGAAGTGAAAGTGACTATTTGTCATTGTGAAACACATGGCACCAACGAAATGCAACCTCTGTGTTTGACCCACACACACCGTGCAGGAGCAGCCATATTCAGCACCCAGGTAGCAGTGATGGGAATGGTACCTTCCACAAGGAAACCTCAGGACAACCCACTGGTCTGGGACTCAAACGCAACCCCTTCTGACCCTGGTAGCCTAATTTCTAACCACTAGGCCACCGCTTGCTATCCCTTTGTTATGAATTCATCACTAAAACCTTTTGGGTGTCTGAACCACTTTTGTGCCAAAAAAACAATAATATTTGTTTCTCACAATAATAATTATTGTTATCAGGAAAACCAATAATACTAAAGATAGCACTTTGAGGAACATGGTGATGGAGCATGATCAGGGTTGGCGATGTTAATGCTGCTCAGCCTGCCCAGACACACTCTTGGATTCACAAATTGGTCTGTACTGATTCCAGACCAATATTGGGAGTCTCGTAGACTCTGAAGCTCAGGAGGTTCACCCAACCAGTCAATCCTCTCATCTTCATGTCAATCAGGAAAATAATGCACTGAAGATAAGACTGAGAAATGACAAGCATGTTGTTTTATCGGTTTGGATTTTGAATAGACCTTGTTGTGTTTGAATAAGATAAGTCTCAGTCCCAGGTGGGACTGAAAGGTGGGGCTAAAAAAATGTTTAGACAACCCGAAGATGCATTCAGTCATCTAAAACCTGCGTGTCTAAATGATCACAATGTGATCCGACAGCATCTGCGGACATAAATAAAAACATCTACAGACGCCTATATTCACAATCCACTAGTACGAGATGCCAAAGAAATGGTACTTAGGCTTTGATGTAAATTATATATTAATCTTTCCCATGATGCATGGTGTTAAATAGGTTTAAAGTCTATATCCTATTTTTTCTAGCATTATATTAATTACTTATAACATTTATGTGGTTTTATGTACCAAAAAATGCAGAATAAATGTCTGGGGGACTGATTTAACCTCTTTATTTGATTAAACAGGCTGTTTCTTCTGCAATTTTATGGCTGATATTTGTAAATGAGCTCTGTTTTGATTGGCTGTTCCACATTATTTCTCATTCAAAAAGCAGTCTGGGGTGAAACTCTCCTACTAATGTGAACGAAAAACAGTGAATTCAAACATTAGAACTGAACTGCAGCTTTTTTTTGGGGGGGGGGGGGTAATAGTTACTGCATTGTAGATACTAATTAATATACAGTAGTTACTGAAAACGTTTTAGTGAACACTAAACAATTAATAGCAGATAATGAAAATTGTAAGGCTTGCTGATTAATTTATGAAAGTTACAAAATTATTTATAATTCATTTAGGCTTCCATTTATCGGACATATAGGGGGAAGTATGAGGGAGTCAGTAAGAAGGAGTAAATTGGTGAGGTGCTAATATTTCACAGAGACTAACATGAATATGGGTTCAGGCCAAGGGTTCCCAGTACCAGACCAGTTCTGCACGTTTTTGTGTTTTTCCTGCCCTGTACAACTTCCATCTTCATCTATAATGCATGTATTAGAATCAAAAGAATTCCTTTTCACTGCAGGAAGAATAAAAATCTATTAAAGCACTTTGAAACTGTGCCATCACAGACATAGCAGGCATTCAGCAGACGCCTTGAGAAATATCCCCTGAGGGCACGATGAAGAAGAGAGGGCGACAGGCTAAACGTAGCCCAACCGCAGTAGTACTGGACATAAAAACATTCCATAACTACAAACTATTCAAGCAACAATCCTACACCCTCTTACAGCGTAGAAACCAGGCGAGCAAGTCTTTGGGGGGTTGTTAAAAGATGGGCCTGGTGTGATGAATCAGGATGACTGTTTATACAATAGTATTTGGTGGCCAAACGCTTCCTCCAGTAGTGTGGGGTGATAGAGTGGCAGTGGTTAGTGCTTATGCCTCACAGTGAGAAGGTCCTGGGTCCCTTGTGTGTGTTTTGTGTGCGACACCCTGGACCTATCACCAGCCCATTGCAGGGCAGGCCAGCACACTCACACCCAGGGGGTAATTTAGCATCTTTGATCCGTTTGACGTGGAGGAAGGAAATTTGACATGGGGAGACACGAGGAGAACATGTCCACTCCCCGCATGGACCGTCCCCTCTGGGAATCAAACCCTGGACCTTAACGCTGTGATGAGACTCACCCACTGGGCCACTGTGTAGCCCAAAAAAAAATAATTACCAAAAAAAAATTTAGGCATCCATCCAACACCCATAACTCCACATTGACATGATGCCAAAATAATCACCCCACCCCTTGGGCAGCTTGATGATTTATACCTGAGACTGTAACTTTCTTTAATTGGTTTAAAAACTACAACAGCGAGTCAAGGCAAGATGCCAATATTCAAGTTAGTCTACTTTTAATGTAGTGTTTCTTCACATTTACATTTACAGCATTTAGCAGACGCTCTTATCCAGAGCGACCTCCATGTCCTCATCACAGGGACAGTCCATCTGGAGACACTCAAGGTTAAAGGTCTTGTTCAGGGACCCAGTGCTGGTAGTGCTAGAGATGGGATTCGAATCTGGGACCTCTTAATCTAGAAGTCTGTAGGTCCGTAGAGGAAAAGTACCCTGTTGTAGTTACTGAATCAATTATGTTAGATACTTAATTATTCATAGTAGATACTGAATATTTGACAGTAGCCGCTGAATAATGAGTTAACGATTCATTTATGGTAGTAAATGAATAATTTGTAATTGACTGATTTATAGATGACCGGATTATTTATAATAGATACTGAATAATCATTGATTTGTGAATTAATGATTTATTCAGAGTAGTCACAGAATTCAGAGAAGACACTGCAAAATATATAGTTCTTAATGCTTAAATCATATTCTTTAGTCATTTGAATTGCATGATGGATATTCCTAGTTGCTATGGGTAACATGAATAAGTATGTAAACTTTCACCTGAATAGATTGCAGAAACTTTGAAAAATCATAAGTTTAAACCCGTGGAGAACCGATTCAGAACATGATGCAGAACATGCAAAACAATGCAGAACAGATGAAAAAAGCTCTTACCTGGCTGTAGTTACGGTGTTGAAGTGTGTTTGCTGAGGCTGGGTGTGTGTTCCTTCTCGCTCTCTGTTCTGAGTTCCACTCTGCCAGAGGCCTGGTTATAAACTCGTGATGGCCCCGCCCCAAATGGTGCATTCCCCAGATATTTCACTTCCAGATGTGGTTTGCTGTAAATTGAATTTCACAAGGAACTCTTAGTGTGTTGAAATGAGATTTATTCCCAAAACGGTTCAAACCTTTTCTCCATTTTTGTCTACACATATTGAAGATATGCAGATAACGGCATATCAAAACCTCATAACTGCACCCATAGGTTTTAAAACCAATTTACCAGCTGCTCTTTACATTGAATGTATATTTCATGGATATACAGTACTGTGCAAAAGTTTTAGGCAGGTGTGAAAAAAATGCTGTAAACAAAGAATGCTTTCAGAAATATAAATAATGATCATTTATTTTGATCAATTTACAAAATGCAAAGTGAGCGAACAAAAGAAAAATCTAAATCAGATCAATATTTAGTGTTACTACCTTTTGCCTTCAAAGCAGCATCAGTTCTTCTAGGTACACTTGCACAAAGTCAGGGATTGTGTAGGATTATAGTCGGTGTCTGATCAACCAGTTTTACCAAACAGGTACTGATGATCATCAATGTCACACGGAGGTTGAAACACAGTCATGTCTGAAACAACTGACCAGCCGAGTTCCTTCAAAAACTGTGTGCAAATGTACCTAGAAGAACTGATGCTGTTTTGAAGAAAGGGTGGTCACACCAAATAGTGATCTGATTTAGATTCTCTTTTGTTCATTCACTGCATTTTGTTGATGAAAATAAATGATGATCACTTCCATTTTTGAAAGCGTTCTTTGTTTACAGCATTTTTTCACACCTGCCTAGAACCTTTGCACAGTACTGTGTATAAACACTCCCTGTGATGGGCTGGCGACCTGTCCCGGGTGCGTCCCCCGTCCTTCGCCCTGTGTGAGCTGGGTTGGACTCCAGCACTCCCCTGCGACCCCGTTAGGGACAAGCGGCAGAAAATGACTGACTGACTGACTGTATAAAAATATATGCACATAAATCACGGATAGGTACAATCACAATTGTACAGATTCTCAGAATTCTTTCTAGCAGTTAATTAAAGAAACAAAGCTGTGATTGTTACACTGTTGAGGAAAAATTGTATGTTAACCAAATGACGTGTAACTCATGTTGAAGAACTGAGTGATCATTTTTATGATCCTTTTATTTGGACTAGTAATATTTTATATTGGACTAAGTCGCCAGATCTTCATCGCCAAAACAACTCCAAACTGTCACTGATCCGCCTCCACAGTTCACTGCAGGAACAATACATTCCAAATAAAATGTCAACAAGCTATAAAATCAACAGTCGCATTCACATATGTTTTACAAATTTCCATTTTTTTCTTGTAATAAACATTCAATAAAAGCAGTGTACTATTTACATAAAAATAAAATTCAAGGGTAGGTCCAAACTTCTGGCCTGTAATGGACTAATTTCTCCAGATTTTATGTTCTCAAATTGTAAATGCAAACATTTGACACACGATGCCTGCAATGTAGATTAACAAAATATCTTGTTTTCATAAACAAGTAAAAAGTAAAACAATGTTAAAAGTGCTATTTTTGTGGCATCTCAAAATTACTACATTTGTGAATTTTTTTTTTATATATAAAAAAGCCACTCCCCCCCTTCATGCCTCATTGCTCTCTTGCAGCTCAACACAATGTCCAGGTTTTTCCACACGTGGAGCGAACAGTTCATCTCCTAGCTGCTACTTGATGTACCGTACTGCATACCAGGCACGATTTTATTGAGCCTGAGGTCATTTCCGTTGTGGGTGAGAGGAGATGAGTAATAACACCACTACAACACTGACATGAACGAATGAAACCTGTAATTACGGCCTGGAATAGAATTTATGGCAGTTGGCTCATAAATAAACCAAAATAGCTTTTAATCTTGATATCGGACGATCCCAGGACTACAGAAGTGATGAATTTACCTTGTTATTGATCAGTAGGTTCAAATGTAAAGTGTAAATATTATGCACACGGATGAGCTCTGTAGTTTCCCAGAGCCTTGGTCCTGTCTGTGTGGAGTTTGTCCTCCCCATGTGGATTTCCTCCAGGAGTTCCGGTTTCCTCCCACGGTCCAAAGACATCAACTGGATTGGAGATGATAAATTGTCCCCTAGTTGTGAGTGGGTGTGAGTGTTTGTCAGTGTTTCTGGACGGGCTGTTTCTCTTCCTTTCGCCCTGTGAGCGATCAACTCATGCGACATCAGGTATAAGGACATGATGGGAGTTTCTGTCCTTCGTCTCCAACTAGATGAGGCTGTCCTTTAAAGCACATTAAGTGCTTTATACAAAAGTGCTGGACAGGACGGTCCATCACGGGGCAAACACTGCAAAAACAGACACCCCCGGGGCAGTTAAGGATCTCTAAGTGGTCTGAAGTGGAAGAAATCCAAGCAGACGCTGCGAGAACATGCAACTGTGCTGCCTTACAAGTTATAATAGCATATCATAGCTTTATTGTAAACATACAGGAAAACTAAATATGTATATATATATTTTTTTTTTTTAAGCTACTAGCGCCACTTTCATACACTGCACAAAGCCTAATCAAATCTTCAGACTAAAAAACCCTACTTTATTGCACATTCCTAAAATGAAGCAAACAACAACCACCTCAGCTTTTAGTTTTGTGCCAAGATTTCTTCTTAAGAGAGCATGCAGCTAGTACACAGCTCTCTTTATTATCTTCATTCTTAATAAAATATTGTACGTGTAAGTAAACTGAGGAGCAGAAGTGCAGCCATCTGAAATAAGGAGGGATAATTAAAGTTATAATAAGCAATGCTGTCATTTCCAGAAGGAGGACAGTGAACTATGTCTAAAAGTAGATCAGCAAACAACAGCAAAAGACAACGTGCTTCAGTAAAATGAGCTTTGAACTTCAGCACCGGACCATTTCTGCAGAATGAGGAGTTTTTCAGTCTGAGCTACTTCAGCCAACAAAGCAACCTCTGCTTTTCATCCACACACACCCTGCAGCGGGGGGCAGCCATATCCAGCAGGGAGCAGTGAAGGGGACAGTACCTTGGTCAAGGGTACCTAATTTCAACCTACTGATCTGGGATGCGAAACCATGACCTTCTGATCCAATCCCTTACCACTATACCACCGCTGCCCCATTGTGAATGTGTGGAATGGTGGTCCAGTGGTAGGATACTTGCCTATGGACCTATGGCTCAAGAGGTCCCAGGTTCGAATCCCACCTCTGGCACTACCACCACTGGGTCCCTGAGCAAGACCCTTAACCCTGAGTTGCTCCAGGGGGACTGTCACTGTAATTAGGATATGTAAGTCGCTCTGGATAAGAGCATCTGCTAAATGCCATAAATGTAAATGGAATGTGAGCCCAAATTCAATGGGCTTGGAACCAAATTTATTTTATTTCTTTATTTTTTACAGACCAACACCCAGACATTGACACTTCCACCACCGTGCTTTGCAGAACCCCTTATACATGTGGAGTCCTCCTCCAGGATTTGTGGTGGTGGTGGTCTAGTGGTACTCGCCTATGGACCAAGAGGTCACAGATTGTAGTCGTACCTTACAGGGAGACTGTTCCTGTGATTAGGACATGGGAGTTGCTCTGGATAAGAGCATCTGCTAAAAACGTCCACCATCGGTATAACGTTCTAAAAGTGATGTTCTCTGAAACAAATATCAGTTTTTATCATCATTAATGTTTGCCAAGCGTCCAAATACTTTTCTTGGTCCTCTGTTTGCTGGTGTATTTCCTGCAGGCCTCCAGCTGTTAAACCTTAAAACTAAGAATTCATTAACAAATGACAAATGAATCTTTTTTTTTTTTTTTTTTTTTGCAACTTTTAGAACAGAATCACCCCCTGGACATAAACACAGCCTGGACATCTATCAAAAAGCCCTTCATTAAAAGTATAGTTGAATAAATAAACACAATGTGAGCTCTTTCTCTGCTTTCCAGTAGAGTCTCAGTTCAACAACAGGAGGATTTGTTTATCCTGTTCTTTCGCTGCTTTACTTACACAGAAATTCCACATTTCCCAGAAGGTTGAAACGGGCTGGTTTTAATTATTTGGGGTAGAGAGAGCTGCCAGCTGATTTGAACATTTGTGGGAAGTAAAACAAGCCATTCTTTCAGACTCCCTCATCTTTTTCATGGATATTCCCCATTTTCCTTGTGGCAATAAGCAGCCATTTTCTAACTTTCTTTATTCACTTAATATTTTTACAGGCTGGTTTTGACCGCTGCTCTCATTGGCTGCCCTCGCAGGCACTTCGTTCAAAAATAATGTACTGAAACACTCCTTATAACTTTAGTGTGAGGGGGCGGAGCTAAACTGCTGTAGGCTGAAAAGGTAGGTATACATAAATGTGCTGTTTTTTTGTGACATCACAAAAACAATGATTTGAAGATGATCTGTATATGCATAAGGGTTTCCATCTGAGGATCTTGTAGCTTTACGGCACTTCCATCCTATTACTTTCTTCAGCCTGAAAGTGAGGTACTGTCCCCGTCACTGCTACCCGGGCACAGTGTGTGTGGGTTAAACACAGAGGATGCAATTCGTTGTGTTTCACTGTGTGCTGTGTGTTCACAATGACAAATAGTCACTATCACTTCACTTTAGTTATCACATAACTATGCATTACTGGGTGAGGCATAAATAATCTATCCATCCACTCAGAAAATTGGGTTACAAGGCAGAAAAAACACCCTGGATAGGTCACTGATTCATCACAGGACAAACACATGCGTACACACACACACACACACACACACATGCGCAAGCAGCAGGGAAGAGAGGTGTAGCCTGTACTTATCTGAGGAGATGAGAAGGGGGATTGCAATACAGAGATTCCAGAAAATGTCACAGCCTTTCTTAATGGAGGATCCACAAATAGCTGCATATTACCAAAACAATGTGTTCTCAAGCATGAAAAATGGAAATAATGTAAAAAAAAATTGTCAAATAAAAAGAAATCATGGGCTGTGGACAAGCTAAAGGTGCAAAAGCATAAAATTGTAGATGGAAATGTGAAGATTTTTTTATTGTAGCAGCTATTTCTTGCAGGAAATTGCATCACGTTAAGCCTTTGAGGACTGAAAGTCAGTTGGATAGCTTTTAACTAGCAGACAGGTTTGATTTTATTTGCTGGATTCTAGTTAATTATGTAAAGGCCCATTCAGATGAGACGATGGGCCTGTTAGCTACACAGTAAGACCAACATTCACACTAAAACATCACCTCACTGATGTCAGTGCAAACCTGCTGGATGAGTCTTTCATCACTTGTTCTTTACATCAGTCAGTAATGATTGCTCAGGTGTGAAGAAATGAAAGTGGAAGGGTGTGGCCCTCAGTGCTGTTCTGGCATCGGACTCTCACGTAAAAGTGCACAGAAAGGCTACACACAACCATGTAGAAGCTGGTCATGAGGTTGATATTCATTCAAAAGCAAAAACTTATTCCTTCACTCATTTTCTGAGCTGCTTGTCCTGATTAGGAACTGAAGTCTATCCCAGCTCACACAGGGCAAATGACGGGGACACACTCTGGACAGGTCACTAGTCCATTGTAGGACAGACACACAGACAAACACACACACACACACACACCCACACACACACCTACGGCCAATTTGGCATCTCCAGTTCAACTGACCTGCACGTCTTTAGACGCTGGGTGGAAACAGGAGTTCCTGGAGGGAACACACACAGACAAGGAGAGAACATGTCCTCTCCACCAAGAATGGACCCGGACCGTTCGAACCCAGGACACTACAGCTCTGCAACAAGCGAAAGATCAAAGCAAAGCAGCATTAAGTTTTGCACCAAATGTGCTTAAATATTGATCGTAAAGCAGAATCGTTTTTGGTACAAACAAAAAGTCGAGCCAAAAAACAGCCCCAATGATTTTTACACTAAAGTTAAACAGAGTTTTAAGTCAATATCTAGTAACCGTTGCTGCATGTAGTGATAGAGTCACCTTGGAAAAAATTCCAAATTCTTTTCTTAACCAAGAAATCTAACAAATGTAACAAAACATCAAATAAAATATATTTTTTTCAGGTGCAAGTGAGACATGATTCTGCTGCTCAAATTCATGATAAATTACGACTGAAACAAACAATGTTGATCACTATGGCAGGTTTGGATTAGGTATTCAGTAACTGATCAGACTGGATTACAATTAAAAACTGTAATTCATTTAATAAAAATAGTATTTACATGGTACTAGTTAACTACATTTGAATTACATCAGTGAAATATGGGGCTTTTAAAATGATGACACTTCATGACAACCAAGCCTATTAACTCATGAAAAGAGCGTCTGGCATGCAGACTTCCTCCACTTTGTGGCGCAGGAACAAGGTGTTGCATCAAGATGGAAAGTTCAAACCAGCCTTATTTGTGGAAATATCGTCATCACTCGGCTTCAACGTCTACACTCACTGCAATTTTTGCAAGCCATGAATAAAACTGCAAAGATCTTGGTTTAATTTGCTTTAAATGATCACGATTATAATAAGTATACGGTGCAGCATTTTCAGTGTTTCATTTTGAAGTAATCCAAAAATGTCATCTTTACAGATATGACCATGTATTGAGAAATTAATTGTTCACTCGCACTCACTCTTTTTCTGAGCTGCTTGTGCTAATTAGGTGGTGCTGGAGCCCAGCTCTTACAGGGGGAAAGGTGGGGACACAAGGACAAGTCACCAGTCCATCGCAGGGGTGAACATGCAAACTCCACACAGAAAGTGTCCCGCCAGAGAATCGAACCTAGGACCTTCTCACTGTGAGGCAACAGTGCGACCCACTGCACCACCATGCCGCCCCCTAATCATAATTTTAAGGTTCTGTTCCTCTTGTAAATGCTTTACATTGTTTATCTGTTGTGATATTCATCATATACACCTAAATATTAGCTATTTTTCATTCTTACTTAGGAGTGAGTTAAGTCCTGTTACTTAAGCCTTACAGTAACATAGGACACACACACACACACACACACACACACACACATATTGGGAAACAATCTCCACTTCCTTTTGGTTCTGACTGCACAATGTCACACAGGTGTTTCAGCAGGTGCTCCAAGCCACAGTGAGGTGAAGAAAGTCATGACAAAAGTACCCCCAAGGTGCAGCGTCTAACCCTGAGTGACACATCTGTGAACATTCATATCACACCCAGAAACTGCCGTTCCTCTGACACGCCCGGGCAAAATGTCTACATTTCCAGAACCTCCCCCACCTCACCTGAACACTTTTACCTCAGCAGAGCTTATATCATGACATTTATTCTTCTAAGGCAGAATTCAGTGCCAGCAGTTTGGCAACCCAGTACTCTCTAGAGTCGTGTCAGGTGAGGTGAACACGCCATCGATACAGTCACTTCACCCCTCCTTAGACCACTCCATCCATCCACCTACCCATCCAGTCCTCTCTAGGGTCATGGGAGGGTGCTGCCTATCCCACTGCTTATAGAGCCAAAAGGTGAAGAAACACTGGAAATATCATCCATCACAAGGCTTACTGACACACACGAGTGTAATTCTTTTCTGTTGAGACTCTACAGAGCTCACTTGAATGTGCATCTGCAAAAGAAAAGGCAGAAATCAAACATAGCTGTGGACTCATTTCTGTCATTGTTATTTATTATATTATTAATGGTTAATGATGTGCATCACTTAATTCTATTTTAAGCCTTGGAGACACAGATTTATAACAAAAAGGGAAAGAATCTCTATAGTAACAGAAAACGGCCTTATATGGACGCGCATCTACATCGCACAGGCTTCAGACGGCACGCCGAGCTTTGTTTGGCATAGTTGGATATTAAAGTGAGGTCCCACAAAAAAGAACTTTTTACAAAAATACCCGCATTTGAAGCCATCAAACAGGTTTAATAGGTGTCACATCAAAAAAGTTTTAATATAATTAGTAAGTTTTAATATAATTGGTTGCTGAAAAGTTCATATTTCCTAAGTTGGGCTAAAAAATAAATAAATAAAAAGAATACCAGCCTCCGAATGCTACACCTTAATAAAACAATTGCAAAAAAAAAGTTAAACAAACAAATAAATAAAGAGCTATAAATGAAAAAATTGACAAATTGAAAACATTTTGATGGGTTTTGTTTTTTGAGGAGTAAATATTGCACCCACATTTTACCAAAATTAAAACAAATGATCATAGCTTTATCCAAAACGGCTGACTAAACCCTCACCAGTCACTGCAGATCAGAGGAAGGAAGCTGCTGTTGGAAGAATAAAGTGATGGATGCTACAGTAATGACACAGGGCAGAGGCATGAATCAGCGCAAGAAGCATTACTCAATGGAAAAGAAACTCATCACTTATGAGGATAATCGAACGCTGGTGAGAAATCCTCCTTTTAAACTGCAGCAGTAGCTCATAAACTGCGTTACAGGTACTTCAGTTCATACGCAATCAAGCTAATCACACGGGAGCCAAGCCCAGACTGGCTCTGCTGAGAGAATATCCACTGCCTTCATATGAAAGCCCTGCACCATTTCCTCCTCATTCCAGATCAGCCTTGACATGTTCAGAGACTGAGGTCGTTTCTGTACTGGTGATGCTGGATAATGCAGTTAACACTGTGCAAACTACCAGAACGGCCACACACACCGAAAACGGTGTGATCTCTGGACTTAATTACGAGACTGGACACTGTAAGATCTACTGTTGTCTAAAAAATATCCAAAATGGTATGTTTTTAATACAATTTGTGGCCAAATTGTAATTTTTAACAGTAAAATCAATGCTGTTAAAATGAAGAGGAACTTTAGAGAATCATAAAAGGTACACAGAGAAGGCAAAGTGTTTTTATCCTCTTTTTAATCAGCATGCAGTTAACAATTAAACACTTAAACACAATCACACACACACGAATGTTCTGAAGTCTCTTTGAGTCCAGTGCAGGTGTATAGTACTAAAGATGTTATTTCTGACGAGCCATTAGGATTAAGTGATCAATATGACACAAAGAAGCATCCTTTCATTCATGTGCTCACACACACACACACACACACACACACACACACACACACACACACACACACAGGCTTATGATGATCCGTAGTGCTATCAAAGCAAAAGGTCAGAAACTGATGGCAGTAGCTGGGCCAGTTCTGCCTGGATATTGGCAGTTTTGGTGACCGGGTTGCCACGGAGATCCAGTCTGGTGAGCCTGGGACATGATGCCAGAGGCTCCAAGTCAGAAAGTTTCAAGATTTCTGATTACAGAGTTAAGCAAAGTCAGAACTGCAGCAATACCAAACAGTCGGATGGCTTTGGTTTCTTATGCAATGAATGAGGCAATTTCACTCCTGAGCCTTTTTTTGAGCAGAAACCTAGAAAATTCACTCCAATGCTGTTTCCAGATCATCTCCAGTTTCCTAAAGCTTTAATATTTTAGTGAAAAATTTAACCCCACCTCATGTATTTACCTTAAAATACAGTTTTATGCATGAAGTTTGTGTCTTTAGATTGCGCTGGAGACGTGAGGCTGAGGAAGAAGTAGCAGATCTGACTTGTTGGGCTAAAATGGTCAGGAATGATCTCAAGATCAGCTGGGTTACTCCTTACCTGTCAGAATTGGGACCGCCTTTAACGCAAAGAGACACAAAACCTAGTATCAGAGAGAAGAAATGAAACTGTTGCATGCATTATTTCACCATTGAATCTGTGTGGCTCTTCCACAGTACACAGCATATGCTTCTGGCTCTGAATCTGATCTATAACCAAGAGTGAACTTGGTTTAAACTTTTGTTCCAACCTGGATTGAACAAACCTGACTAATCTTATGGTTTTTCCGGTTTGTTCCCTGTGACTTCAGGTGTGTCTGGGCAGGAACACTGCATACAATGTCACTGCAACAAAACAAACAGGGGAGAGATCCACTCCATGCTATTTTAAGGAGGGACGACAGCAGGAGGGTGTAGGTACGACTAAGGATACGGTTGTTTTTCAAAGACACTTCCTCTAGTTTGGGCAGCTGATAGAGTCCCTCCAGATTCCCTATGGCATTATCGTCAGCTTCGAGAACCTGGGCGTCCCGCAGAGACAGAGAGAGACAGAAAGAGAGGGAAAGAAGAGCAAAGAGAGGATGTGAAAATGCAGCAAGCAAATATAGACACAGGGAGACAAAGGTGACATGGCAACTGTGACATATTGTGTAAGGATATACATTTAAAAGTCACAGAGTGCATTATGGGTATAATGGGTAGTTGTATAGCCTAAAAAAAAAAAAAAAAAAGAAAAAAAGACATTCAGACCATTTATAGATTGCAGAGTTATCTTTCATACTAATTAGGTTCTCACATCTTCTTACATTATTTCTTATTCTTATCTTCCAGGGGAGGGCAATTTAAACTGAATTAACCCCAAAACGCCTCCACTCGCTCCGGATCAATGAAAGCATTCAAGTGAACATGTGGAAAAGGGAAAAATGTAAACAGTAAAATAGAAACAATGAACGTCTATTTGTTTTTTACGCAGGAAAGCAAATTTGGAGGTCATTGAGTTTGTTTGAGGATGCACTTTATTGAAAAGCTTCAGCCAAAGAACAGCCAGACATGGGTTGTTGTCCCCCGTTGTGTTTCCTGGGACCCTCAGCTGCAATTCTCAGCATTTAATGAACAAACTCTTAATTTCCTGATTATAGGGCCAACGCTTAAACACTGTCCACTCTGTGTAAACAGATTTATAATTTATCACATCAGCATAACTTCATAATGTTTCTCCTCCTAGAGACCTGCCTCGCTGTAGGATTCAGCTCCAGCCCAAGCCAGCACATCCAAACCAGTGGACTGATAATGTGATTTGTTCAATCAGATTAAAGTGAGCTCTGCAGGATCCTGATCTCAGGGAAGATCAGTGTCCAGGATCAGTGTCCACCAGTCAAGTACATGGCGAAGCAGTAATTTCAGTAATGACTTTACCTCGAGACAGTGCAGCATGGCAAACTGGGGCGGGAGCGTTACAAGTTGGTTGGACGACAGATTGATATGAGTGACCAGCAGCAGCTGATCAAGGTGGCACAGGGTGCTCAGATTCTTTAGGGCGAAAAAGAAAAATGAGGATACAACCAAGAAAGAGCTTTTTAATAAGAGGTAAAAATTACAAATAGCATAAAAAAAAAACCAATGTGCAACATTACACACCTTTTCAGAGAGACTGAAGACCCTCACCTCGGCGTACTCCATTTTCAGAATAGTGTTTTCGATCATAAACTTACTGCACAGATCACTGTAGTAGGAGCTACGCATGGGGTCCACTTCCTGACAGTGGAAAAAGAAAAATGAGGGCCAGATGGAGAACCAGTGGTGCAAAGCAGGTAGAGGGAATTAAGCCTAACTTATTCCATAGGTTTGTTGTGATTTCCATGCGATCATTAAATGTAATTATATAGCCTGCACGGGTCAATAGTGTGGGGCAGTCGAGTGTATTTGAAAGTGGGGCTCAGATTTTAACCTTCAGGTCTTGGAAATGAGCGAGCATCTCTTTTTCATGACCCAAAGGATCCAGAGCTCGCAGCAGGAGGATAATAGTCAGCAGACACCCTAATAAAAATGAGAAAGTAAGAAGAGAGAAAGCTGGTGCTTGCGTGCATTGCAGCCTAAATGCTTTGAAGTGGCTTTGGATAAATGTACTGCCTGAGGAGTAAATGTAAATGAAAGAGAATTACATCGCATGGCCAGAACTATTCAGTGTATTATTGCACATTTACGGACACGGAAACTCACATTTGTTCTGCGGCTCCAGTTCTAGGAGCTGAGTACACGACTGGAGTTCAGACTGCAGGACCGAGGTCTTCTCTACAGACAGTTCGCTCCTAACACACACACATGCGTGCTGTTAGGTAGGCATCATGCTTTCATTCAGGATCTTGGTTGCTGAAAAGCCAAGACGTCCATGCTGCGTATTAAAGCGTTGTCTGAAAACACTTACCTGAAAAGCTCCTGGTCTGTGGCAGAGTCCCTGCACCAGCTCTCAAGCCGACCTTCAGAAGTCAGAGAAAAACAGAAAAACAAAGTAAGGCCCAGTATTACTAGAGGCCACTTTTCCACAAGCAGCAGAAGCTCACACACACCTACCTGTGTAGAGAGCACAGTCCCTGTGTGTGTGTTTCTCCATCCAGTGCACCGTCAGGTTGTGTTCGTTGTTTATGTCACTGACTGAGCCTGGAGGAAGTTCACACAGCTGAGAGAGAGAGAGAGAGAGAGAGAGAGAAAGAAAGAGAGAGAGAGATTTTGATCCTTGAACAGAAATTATATTTTTAATTTTTTTTTATTTTTAACTTGATATAAATTATATGATGCGTGGCATTCCTCTCCTTCCAACTTTGGAAATGTGAAATGTGGCCCATGGCCCAATGTAAACACAGAATCATTGTTATATTTTTGTTGGTTACGGAAAATCCAGCGACGATAAATAGTAAGAAAGTTTGTTCTGAACCCCCTTTATGGTATTAAATCAATGTGACAGTGTTTTAACTGTGTAAACGTGGTATGGATTTTCATTTACTCCCTTTCAAGTGTCAAGAAAGGTTGAGCTGTGTGTATAAACTAGTCCGTCATCAGAAGATTGAGTGTAAGGACAGAATACCCAGACAGGACTGTAGCGGAAGCGAGGGTGGGCACTTCTCCACTCAACCTGCTGCTGCTGCTGACCATCTAAGACCAACAATAGACCCTCAGTTAGAGCCTGAGAGAGAGAGAGAGAGAGAGAGAGAGAGAGAGAGAGAGAGAAAAGTGTGTATTATTACTAAAATCATAAAATCCTAAAAACGTTTTGTTCCATTTTAGTGTCTTACATTGACGGGTTTAGAAAAGGCCACAGCCACCGACTCCCTCTCTCGGCTCACGTACACACAGCTGATCAGCTCCTCACGCTCAGCTGCAGGGTGGAGGAAGAATTAATGATTTAAACAATAATCAGAGTGAAATCAGGGAGTAAACACACACACACACACACACACACACACACTCACCTCTGCCTAGCAGCCAGCGGTAGTAGAACCAGGCACTCTGATCATTTGGGTCGGTGAAGAAGGCGTTTTGCACCAGCTCATATTCTAAACAGAGAAGTTCCGAAAAATTCAACATTAATGAAGAAACAGACGGTGTGTGTGTGTGTGTGTGTGTGTGTATTGTGTTGGAAGAATGTTAATGACTAGAAAAATCTCCGAAGCTCTCTGGTTGAAGGTTTAGCACCAACAGCTGAAGACAGCCCTCTACTGGACATTAAGAACATCAACCATACTGCTGCTATTCCACACGGCCCTGCTGTTCGTTACTAGAATTCACAACAATTAAGCCAATTGTTTTAATAATAGTTGCAAAACGTCAAGTACTTTGAGTCTCTTGCCACCAATCTGATTATAATTCATTAGGAATTAATTCAATGGACTGATTTTACCACTATGCAATATACGCTGCTTTACCTCTGAATAGTTCTTTACTAATAGACTCTAAAACACAAAAAATATGAGCACATACTTTGCTAATATTACAGGAAACTTACACCTAAAGTCAGGTGTGTATTTATAGACCAGGACTTTTTTCGATTGAACTTTTGGATCCTACCCTTGAGCAGCTGCTCCTCACACACTCTGTGAGAGTGTGTCTGAGGCGAGGCTGTGGGTGATGCGTGTGCGCTGGTGTGTTTTCGGCTGGGTGATGCAGGCTCAGAGCCGGGCTCAGGGTGCAGCAGAGGCAGCAGGGTGCTGCGGTAGTGCCAGCTAGAGTAGTTGGAGAAGTTGGAGCCAATCAGACGGTTGGTAAACTGCAGCTCCTGATCTACAGGGACTCCAGAGGCTTTCACCACCAAACGGCGATAATCCCAGCAGTGAACTGAGAGAGAGAGAGAGAGAGAGAGAGAGAGAGAGAGAGAGAGAGAGAGATAGCGAGAGAGAGAGAGAGAAGGCAACTCAAATGACTCCCTATGTGTGATGTGCATGTAATCTGAGCACTACATCTCATCTCTCTATGTTCATGTCCTCTCTCTCTAAACTTTGCTAAGAACTGAAAGCAGTCTCAGAACCCTCCCACCCCACACTCACAGTTGCGGTCATCCAGGCTGAGACATCGGTCACAAAGGCCGAGTTCTCGGGTCCAGTCTGGCCTCGGCAAGCGGGACGATACCCAGCCACGGTGGTGCCAGCTACCGTAAGACTTTGGGTTCATTTTCAGACACGCTTCGATGAAGTGCAGCTCCGCTTCATACAGCTTCTGAATCTCCTCCTCCTCTCTGATTAGACAGACAGACAGAACGTGGGTGAGAAAGTGTTCCAGTTCGTGTCCGTGGGTGAAAGAAATAAACTGTGTATTATTTTGGAGTTCTCACTTCACGGTCTCCAAGTGCAGCAGGATCTCTCTCCTGTAGTTCCAAAGTGTGGCGAAATCTGGGTTAGAGGACAGCAGCTGCTGCGTGAGCTGGAGCGCTTCTTCATCAAGCTCACCGTTACCCCTCTAAAAAAAGAACGAGAATGAAAGTGTTGCTTTTAGAGCTCACAGTCAGCCATGCTGTGCACCACAAGTCTGCCTCCTGGGGCAGCGGTGGCCTAGTAGTTAGGGACTTGGACACACGATCGGAAGGTTGTAGTGAGGTACTGTCCCCATCGCTGGATATGGCTACCCCCCTGCTGGACGGTGTTTGTGGGTTAAAAGCAGGGAAGCATTTCTTTGTGGTTCACTTTCACTTTCACAAACAGCTGGATGATGTCTCTGTAATTTGAGAGACCTTGAAAGATTTGAGCAACTATTGACTTCTAAAACTTGATTTGGAGCTCCAGTGCTGAACTAAAGAAGGAAATTTGTCAGAAAACATGTCATGGCTAATTTTATCATTATGCCTCACATCGTGCAAGCTGTGAACTTCTTTCGGTATCGTGTCAGGAAAGAAAAGGTGGCGTAGGGTCATTTCTGATGGCATGAAATCATCAGAACACCAACGGAAACCTCGGGAACTGTTTAATTTCTATATTCTTGCCTTCTATGGCAGCGCCATCCATCTTTTTATCTGAGTAGAAAAATGTTTTCCAGTCTCCTGGAAGAAAAAGGAATCCTGAGAGAACGGTCTACAGCGCTGATGTGGACAGACCTTGTTGAAAATGGCGTCGCGAACAGTCAGATACACTTTCAGCTTCTTCTCCCTCTCTTTCCTCTTCTCCTCTTCCTGCTGAGCAGTGGACTTTACCTTCACTCGTCCGTGCTGAAAGAGAGCGGGTGAGAGAAGAGAGAAAGTGAACATTCAGTTTCAGGCGACAGAGTCCTCCCACTGACACCCTTTTAATGAGAAAGGCTGCATGAGCAGGTGTCCAAAAACTTTTGGACAAGTTTGATCTAGTGTGATGGAGCAGGACAGTGCGTTTATAACAGTGAGTGAATGTGTGTGAGTATGACTGTGTGTGAAAGAGTACAGAAGTGTGTTTGTGTGTGTGTGTGTGTGTGTGTGTATCAGTGTGTCTAGAATATGACAGCATGTATGACTGTGTGAAAGAGTGTGGCATTGTGTGTGACAGTGTGTGTCAGTGTCTTAGTGTGTAAGAGTGAATGTCTATGTGTATGACAGTATATGTGACGATGTGTATGAGTGACTGACTGTATGTGAGAGTGTCTGACTGTGTGTGAGTGTTTGAGTGTGTGTAAGTGAGTGAGTGAGTGACAGTGTGTGTGAGTGTGTGACAGTGTGTGAGTGTCTGTGAGTGTATAACAGTGTGTGTGTGAGTGTATGACAGTGTGTGTGTGACAGTGTGTGTGAATGTATGACAGTGTGCGAATGTGTGAGTGTATGACAGTGTGTGTGAGAGTGTATGACAGTGTATGTGTGAGTGTATAACAGTGTGTGTGTGTGAGTGTATAACAGTGTGTGTGAGTGTATGACAGTGTGTGTGTGAGTGTGTGTGTGACAGTATGTGTGTGAGTGTATGACAGTGTGTGTGTGTGTGTGTGTGTGAGTGTATGACAGTGTGTGTGTGTGTGAGTGTATGACAGTGTGAGTGTGTATGTGACAGTGTGTGTGAGTGAGTGTATGACAGTGTGTGTGAGTGTATGACAGTGTGCGAATGTGTGAGTATACAAGTGCGTGTGTCTGACACTCACCATAGCTGGCTGATGGAGAAGGAGCTCAAATCTACGAGAGAAAACATGAATGAACGTCACGCACACATAGCTGAGTGCGCATGCGCGAACCCACCCAACCCCATATATATATACACACACACGCGCGCGTTATAAAGTGATTATAAAGAGCCGTGTTTTCAACTCTTCACACTGTGAACTTCTGCTGAAACGCAGATTCTCACTCTTTCAGGCTTCAGGGCTGCTGATTTTGAGGGTTTGATGTTGATCAGCCCCTCCCTGCTCCCAGATCAGCCGAAAAACAGGTCTGGAAACTCACGGCGGAAACGGAGAAGATGCCTGACCGACACGGAGGGTCTTCCGCTCTCAGGAGACAGAGAAGCCCCCCCAGTGAGCTGATCCGGTCCCTGCTGGAGGAGCTGAATCTCTTGTCTCCTCTAAACGGCGTCAGCAAGTCAGCACAGCTCTGAGTTTCCCCCTGCTGGACGAGCGGGCTGCGTCCCAATCCACACCACGCTCAAGTGAAAGAGACTGTCATCGTGGACAGGGCACTATATTGTGCACCAGTGAAACGCTTCCTCTGCAGGGTTGTTCCGATTCCAGTTTCAGCTTCGATACTGATACCTAACCCTTTAAGGACCCCCTCTTTTTAGAGTCTGGTACGCGGATTGGAACGCAGCCAGGGTGTGTTCCCAATTTTCAATATGATCTACCTAGTTTACTCACTTACTAGGCACTACATAGTTCTGTCTTTCCCTCACTTGTTGGCCTTTACCGTCCACTAATTAGTGCACTTTCCTCTTTACTGGTTACCTGTTTCTTTGCACACTATCCCTTATATATAGTTCCCTTGTTTCAGGCACTTGCCTATATATTTCACAAGTTTCTTTGCACACTATTCCTAAAATAGTTCACTTGTTTCTTCAAGCACTGTCCTCTGTATAGTTCCCTTATTTCTTGGCCAGTTATCCCCTTTATAGTTCACTTATTCTGTGCACACTGTCCCCAGTATATAGTTAACTTGTTTCTTCACGCAGAGTTCCTTATTTAGTCCACTTGTTTCTTTGTGCACCTCATATGTCCCCTATAGTTAATGTTTTTGAGCAAAATCTCCTGTGTTGTTGTCTCTTTGCACTGTCCCATATAGAGTTCACTTATTTCTTGCCACACTATCCCCTACAAATAGCTCTATTCCTTTGTTCACTTTCCCTTATTTGGTTCAATAGTTTCTTCATGAAACATCATTTTTATTTGTGCACTGTCCACTTGATTCTTTGTGCACCTCCTCCTATAATGTCCACTATTCTCTATACGTTAACTTGTTTCTTCATCCCTTATATGGTCCACTTGTTTCTTTCTACTATAGAGTTTGTTTCTTTAAACACTCTCCGTTTACTTTTCTTTTTGCAGTTTTCCTTATAAAGTTTACTACGTTCACAATGACACAATGTGCCAAATGCTGAACAGGCAGATACTTTTAAAAAAGTATTTTGGTTTTTGTGACATCATCTAAATATATATTATAGCTCACTTTCCAAATATGGACTGGGGTGTGAATGTACAGTACTGTGCACTAGATTCAGGCAGGTGTGAAAAAATGCTGTAAACAAAGAACACTTTCAGAAATGGAAGTGTTGATCATTTATTTTCTTCAATCAACAAAATGCAGTGAATGAACAAGAGAATCGAAATCAAATCAATATTTGGTGTGACCACCCTTTGCCTTCAAAACAGCATCAATTCTTCTAGGTACACTTGCACACAGGGTTTGAAGGAACTCGGCTGGTCGGTTGTTCCAAACATGACTGTGTTTCAACCTCCGTGTGACATTGATGATCATCAGTACCTGTTTGGTAAAACTGGTTGATCAGACACCGACTATAATCCTACAAAATCCCTGACTTTGTGCAAGTGTACCTAGAAGAACTGATGCTGGTTTGAAGGCAAAAGGTAGTAACACTAAATATTGATTTGATTTAGATTTTTCTTTTGTTCGCTCACTTTGCATTTTGTAAACTGATCAAAATAAACAATCATTTATATTTCTGAAAGCGTTCTGTTTGCAGCATTTTTCCACACCAGCCTAAAACTTTTGCACAGTACTGTACATTTGGAAAATGTGTCGTTTCTGTTCTGTTAGTATTTTAATTCCATTGATTTTGCATTGCTTTGGGTCTCTATCTGAAGCACTAGGTGGTGCGCAAACATTTCTCCTTTTGCTCCCTTCTTGTCACTGATACTATCTTAGCAAGGCCCCCCCCAAAAAAAAAAAAAAAAAAAAAAAAAAAAACCTCGCATCCAGTTCTCTATAAATCACTCAGAATTGTATGAATGTATAGAAAGTGCGTTCAAGAGAGATTCACACCCAGTCGCTCTATAAAAGGTGTAGAAACCCACATGCAAGAAACTTTGTGTGGGAAAAGGTACGGCCTGCTACACTCGGGTATACTGTTGGAAAAAGAGTATTATAAAATGAGTCAGGACCAAAGTTCACTCCATGATATGGGCCATGTCTGCAGGGCAAGATACAGCAAACCAAACACCATCTTTTATGTGCTGCCTATTGAGAGGGCACTCTGGCTCTGAAGGCCATCAGGCCATGAAAGACAGTTCTGGAACATGTGCTGCAAAAGAAAAAAAAAAAAAAAAGATTCTTATTACAGGTGTGTAGGCCTGTGTTGATCCAGGATTTTCTCATTCATTTTTTAACTTTTCTTCCATGTTCCTTGCTAGATATTCCCTCTGATGAGCTACAAAGAGAGAAAAAAACACTGGGATCAGTGGATGCATTTATGTTGCATTTAACCCACTGTGAAAATATGGAAAAATGATATACTTAAAAGAAATAATGTAGTGTAAAATAATGATACATTCTTCTTAAATGCATTAAACTGAATATATAAAATGTAGGCAGTAAGAGGATGGCGTAATGAGAAAAATAAATAAAAGTATAACTGAAAATCTACTTAAGTTCTTTTTAGTAATTTTACTTAATTTCCTATCTCTGCAAAACACCAACAGCAGGCTTTTAAATAAGTTTTCAAGAAAATTATTATTTATAAAATGTTGCTGACTTCAAAGAAATCCCACTTGTTAGGTTATACTGGAAAAATATCTCCCAAATAGTTTGGTTGGCTGTCATTCTGCCTGGTGATGCTAGAAAGCATGAGCTTCTGTTAACTGAGCTAACAGGATGGGTGGTGAGCATTCGCGTCCCATCAAGTAAAGCCGTCTGATAAAGTTGCTAAAAGACGTGACTACTTGTTTCATGTGATTTCGAGGAAGCATCTGAAAGCCTTCACCCTCCCAGTTTTGCTGGTATTGAGGGACTGGGATAGTCCTTGGTAGTCGGTGCAACTATTAAGACGGTAAAACAAAAAATGGGTCTTGGTCAAGCTTAGGTTGAGTAAATCACTCAGTTAATCACAGTCGTGAAAACTGAACCACATCATTCATTTATTTGTCAGTTGTTCAATAGGTTATGCAAGTAATTAGTCAAAAAATATTGTATCTGCACCAAAACAAGCAAAACAGTTTCATCTAGAAGGTAGTTAATATGCATTTACATGAGCCAGGCACTTCATTTCATTTCAAATTAAGGCACAACAGTGAAAATCCAGCATAAATCAGAAGTGTTCGTAGTAACATAGTATAGAGTAATACTGGTTCTCGGGTTGGGATTCCATTTGGGGAAGTGCACCAGACTACACCTCTTCTTTGGGCAGGACTATATTCACCTACATCTTGAACATAATTGGACTATAAGGTGCTCTGAATAAGACCACCTGCCAAATTGAAGTGGAAGGTCAGGTGATCAGATTCATATTCTAAACGAAAGTCAAATTCGAACATTGACTGTTTGATTACATTTTTTTAATTCCTTTAACAGATGCTGCTGGCTATAAATACCAAACTACATTCTACAGAACATTTCTGTAACATCTTCTAAACTGGAGAAGTAACAGCCAATTGGCTTTTCTAAGAACCGGGAAGCAAGTCGCTGAAAATCTTAAAATGTAGACATGGCTAGCAGTGTTTGAAAAATGCTGGATCGTAACTCACCAATGAAGTCAGGATCTGTGGTGAACTGACTTAAAAAACAGCTGCTGAATCGAAGGCATGAGTACTAAGGCAACAGTTTACCTGCATAGTTATACAGTTAAGTAACAAACAAGAACAAATATAAAATGTACATTTTCAAATCAGTCAATAGCCTAAATTATTTGTTGCAATTTTCCAAAACTGAATAACACTGGTTTTCAAAGCCTGCCTTTGGTTAAGTAGTCACAAAAATTTCCCATCCTGTCAGAAAAAAAAATCAGAAAGGCAGGTATAAAAACACACTGCATTTAGTGTGATGTATAAATACATCTGTATGTTAGAAAAGGTTTGTTTTAGAAAATCTCTAGAGTTAGCTAGTGCCAGATGCTGCTGCAACTAACAGCTTACTAATGTTATCTATGTACTTACATTACTGATCAGAATTGCTCTACTTCAGCTCTGCCACAAAGCTGGCAACGTGACATCCTTTCGCAAACATATCTCAATGGCCTTCTTCACACCACCTAAACAATGCCTACCAAATCGCAACCTGGAAAAATATAGACGCTTAGTAGCTGAATGGGAATGTTCCAGGGAAGACCACGTTTATGCAATCCTCCGTTTACCTAAACATTTAATTGGCAGAATCAGCAGTAATGGTTTTGGAACAGGTTTGCACGATGCTAAATAATGACCATATACTTCCATTACTTCTTAGCTATGTTAGCCTCGAAGCACCAGCTCAAAACTAATAAAGCTTCAGATATCTAACATGTCGCGGCTTTTTAAAGGCATTAGGGTGTGCGGGGAGTTGTATGAACATGTTTCCATTATATCTTCAAAAAGTTACACTGGCAGGAAGGATGAAGCTTGCTGAAGCAGAATGAAGAGGTCCTTAAGCAGAGCCCCAGTGCTCAGGGGTCTCCAGCCAGCCTGTTGGAGCTGACACACCTGAATCAGGTAACAGGTTTTCCAAAGCCCAGCTTACCTGAGCCAGGTGTAATAGTAGACAGCCTGCGACGGTATTGTGACTAGGCTAGAACTCTCTGCCCTAATAGAGTACAAACTGATCACATACTAGTTCCCTTTAGTCCTGTGTCAAAAAGGTTGAGTGCTTTGGAGAGGAGAGGAGAGCTAAGGGCAGAACAGAGGAGAAAAGTAGTACAGAAGGAGAGAGAACTAGGATCAAGTTCAGGCTGCTCAGGCTTTATCCTCCTCCATTGTGAAAGTCTCCATGGGCTTTTTGCTGAGGTTGCGGATGTCCTCCAGTAGGCTGGTTGGAGTCAGGATGTGTGAGGAGCCTGAGGGGGGGAGGGGGGACCCAACAGTAATCAAGTTTAGCCCAGAAACTGGTAGTTACAGGTAAATCAACACTAGTTTCAGAGGTACAATAAAGCTTTTCATTTCCTTTAACAAACTGTGCAAAAAAGGGACACAAATGACTATAAACTACAAATATATGAATGTAAAATATAAATATACAAATATATAGGTGACAGCTGACTTGTCGGTTTCATTTAAGTCAATTCATATGTTCGTAATCAAAACTGCAAAATTATCTAATGTCATTTATAGTTTTGTGAAGATTTTTTTCATAATTTTTCAAATGTCTCGTTCTGTTTAATTACTTTGAGCTACAATACAAAATGTTATATTGACATCATTATCAGTATTATTGTTTATGTTACTGTTATAACATCATTACAATTCTATATATATATATATATATATATATATATATATATTATTTCTTGTTATTATCTGCAATAAAATGTACTAACCTATGATAACCTCGCAGGCCTTGGTGGCCTGGGTGACCTCGTAAGCACAGCGCATCTCTGAATAACTGACTCCACCCAGAATAAAGATTATGAGACGGGAGCCACTCTTGTAGTCTTCTTGAGCACTGGGCTTATGTTTCTGCCTTGCACTGAAACAAAGAATCAGAGAAAGAGAGGGAGAGAGGGATGATTAATATGAAAGCACAGAAAATAACTCATGAAAACCACAAAATATGCTTCCACTGCAAACTTTAGCATTCTGATTAGTGATCAACTCAGAGAGGACTGTGGTGACTGCTGGGCGTTATTCATTTATCAAAACCACAAACTGGTGTAACAGAAATATCTTAGTAGATAATATAATAATTTTAAAAAAGAGCCAAAATGACTTCTTTAAAAACTGTATTACATAATTTGAACTGACAGTGGCCCTAATGAGCTTCCAGCTGCGCGTGTAGATAATTTATAAAATCATTAAGCATAATGTGGTGCTATTCACTTTAAAATTATAAACATGGATGGCGTGTGAAACAAAATGACCTGCTGAAACTGCTGCCTGCCTTACCTTACAGCCCTGTGAGCGTAAGGAGAGAGAGAAGGTGCATATGAGAAGCTGGGTTAATCAATAAAATGTTGAAGGATCTCCACTGCATTTTCAGAATTCATGCATAACAAAATGTTATGATTCACAGAATCACTCAGGAGAAATTAGTTTGAAGCTAAATTTACCAGATTTAAATCTATCGTCATAGTGGTGATAGGAAACAGAAGTCTGGTTTGATACAGTTAAAAATGGTAAATAAAAAAGGACTAATCTGCCAAATGGTAGAGAAGTTCTCATTTGCAAGCAAAAACATTTTTCAAAAATATATAAAGGGAATATACACAAGGTATTCATGTATACCGGTTTGTAGAACTACTAATTGTCCACTTCATTAGCTCCACTATCCAAGCATGATGCTTCTCTATCATTTGTCAGCTCCCCTTTAACATAAAGGGGACTTTAGCACCCATCCTGTTAGCTCAGTTAACAGAAGCTCATGCTTTCTAGCATCACCAGGCAGAATGACAGCCAACCACACTATTTGGGAGATATTTTTCCAGTTTAACCTAACAAGTGGGATTTCTTTGACGTCAGCAACATTTTATAAATAATCATTTTCTTGAAAACATATTTAAAAGCCTGCTGTTGGTGTTTTGCAGAGATATGAAATTAAGTAAAATTACTAAAAAAGCACTTAAGCAGACTTTAACCCTGAGAATGAGAATGCTGAGAATGATTCATCAGCCTAACAGTACCTGCTCACTGGGGTGGTCTTGTGAGGTTCTTTATTTTGTTTATGTTAGTGGAGCTACAAAACAGTCAATGAATGTTGATACAAGGTGGATCAATGAAGCAGGACGAGTATTTTGACCTGGCCTACCTCACAGCTCGAGATCCATTCCATGCAGAAGGACACTCAGACTGGTGTGGCCATTCTCTTGTGTCCAGCTTATTCTCAACTGCATCCTGCCGCACATAAGCAAGAGGAAAGGAGAACGTTTGAGGACAAAGTTAAAACAATAAAATGAAAAAAATTATTCATTTATTAGTCATTATTATATCTGGAAAAAATATATTAATTTTTCAAGCCTATACAATTTAAAGCTAACAAAAATCGCTTTTGTTTTTGTTACCACTTGATTGTAATTTGAGAAGCACGTTTACCCTGGTGTGAACCTATAGAATACATATTGTTTCTCCAGAAAAAATGTGAGAACAATAGAGGGATTGTCGACTTCAAACATGTACAGACTGCTTCTATGAATGAGATTCTGTTATTTCTCCAAAATAGACACAATAATGGCCTCTGCAGACAATATAGAAGAGACAATCTCTTTCTCTCTGTTCCACACAGACAGTAACCGACTGATCTATGGGAACTCAAAAGGCATTCACCACCACAGGACAGTAATCCCAGCAGTCGAGAGGGAGAGAGAAAGAAACTCACACCAGTTTCAGTACTTGCTTTTTGTTCTATTTTTGTAACTGGGCGTATGCATGTGAACCCACCATCCTATTCTTTTACCTAAAGCTGCAGAGTTAACAAAGACGGTAACCCACATATAGAGATGTGTGATAAATCAAGCATCCTAATCTCTTTCAGCTGCATGGATCACCGGTTCTGTTTTTCAGAAGTCTGGCCATGGCTCCAGAACACTGGACCCCAACACACCCTAGCAGTTAATCAGATGGTTTGCTGGGATTTCAAGCAAAAATTAAAATCTCCCTCTGGTTTTTCATTTATGAATTATGTGAGGCCAGATCATGGCTGTGTGTCAAGATGAAAGCCTCCCTATGTGTGCCACCTCCAGTTCAGTAAGGTGAATTTGATCAGAGACTCTTGCAATATTGAATGCTACTATGAAGATTCACGATTATAGAATCATTCATCTATCTACTGATTTTAAGAATTTCCAATGAGTCTATTTTTGACGGCTTCTTTTCAGGCAAAATGGGCCAAAAAAAAAAAAAAAAAAAAAAAAAAGAGTTATAACTGACTCTGAAAAGTCAAAAAATTGTAAAAAGTCTTTGAGAGGGATGCAACACTCTTGATATTGCTACGATATTGGGATATGATCACAGAACCATCAAACGGTTTGATGCCAATAGTCAACGGGGTCACAAGAAACATGTTGAGAAAAGACGCAAATGAACTGCCAAAGATTTGAGAAGAATCAAACGTGAAGCTACCAGGAACCCATCATGCTCCAGTGCTGTCATATTCCAGAACTGAACCTCCCTGGAGTGTCCAGAATTCCAAGACTTTGTGCACATAAACATGCGCAAGGTAAGCCACCACCGATCAAGACACATCAACAGGTGGCGGTGGTCTAGTGGTAGGATACTTGCCTACGGACGTATGACTCAAGAGGTCCCAGGTTCGAATCCCACCTCAAGCACTACCACCACTGGGTCCCTGAGCAAGACCCTTAACCCTGACTGTCCCTGTAATTAGGACATGGAAGTCGCTCTGGATAAGAGCGTCTGCTAAATGCCGTAAATGTAAATGAAACATCAAGACTGGACCAAGAAACATCTCAAGACACATTTTTTTCAGGTTTTATGGAGATGAGATGAGTGTGACTACACTTCCTCTCAGATGCCAGCAAGGTGGAGGTGGGGTACTGGTGTTATTGATGAGCTAGTTGGACCTTTTCGGGTTGAAGATCAAAAATCAACTCCCAGACCTGCTACCAGTTTTTAGAAGAAACTTTCTTCAAACAGTTCCTCAGGAAAAAACTTTCAAGAAGACCATGATTTTTCTGCAGGACAATGCTCCATCACATGCATTTTTTTAAAAGGTCAGAAATGTTTATTTGTTAATTCTGAGTTTTTTTTTTTTTATTATTCTCACTTTAACAGATGAATTAAACAAGTGAGAAAGTCATTTTTCATTTCAAGTGTTACCTAATAAACGCACACATTTGTATCCCCTAAGAATGTTCACACTCACATTTCCTTTGTAAAACATTCAGGTTTTAATATTTTGGATTGACTGACAGCCCTGGATTTGTTCCAGATTAAAATTAATACTCAAAATACTCACTTGCCAAAAAATTGTGCACACAATGTATTTGCTGCTAAAATTGTATTTGCTGGAGGGAATAAAAGGAGGATTTACTCGCCTCCATCACGTCTTTGATGACCGGCGTCCATCGTGAGAGGTTGTACGTCTCGTCCTGGGAGCGATCTCTCCGAGAGGGCTTTCGAAATGAGAATAAACTTGTCTAGAGAAAAACAAAGACTGGTTTTGTATTTTGCTGATCCATAACAGTAAATTCCAAAACGTTCCCAAAGTATACATGATCAATATAGAGGCAAAAAACCAAACAAAAAACAAAAGCAACTAAAGTAAAATAAATAAAATAAATCAAAAGAATGGAGAAAAGAGTCAGGGTTGAGAGAAAAAAGACTGAATGAATTCCAACTTGCTCACCGTAGAAATGATGGGCACACCCAGTTCTTTCCAGTTCCTAATGTACTCACTCTCCCCCTCAATCTTCACATGCTGGATTAGTTTAGTCAGGTTCTCTTCTGTCGTCCCTGTTCACAGCAAAATAGAAAAATAATAAATTATGGTATTGGGCTCTGCTACAAATGGAATTCACAATATTTACAATTGCATGGGTCCCACACTGGGATATTACTATTATAAAACAGAGTAAATTATATCGTGATTTTAAATTTTCAACATGACATGTTGACATTTGGCAAAGCAAGGGTAAAAAGCATCCTACCTAAAATGATGTATTAAGGAGATGCTCTTTTTCAGACTGATTTACAATAGTAAATGATTAAAGTGGTTTTATACACATTGCTATATAATTGCAACATTACTTCGTAATGTTTACACATTAACCTTCACTATCTTTTGTTTATCCCTTAAGACATTTCTAATTTTTACAAGCTTGGCAGGGGGATTTACCTCTTAGTTACCATGTTAGTGCCCAAGCTAATCGTGGTTTTCCATTTTGTAGCAGCACCACAGACCACAGATCAACTATGAATTAACATGTTTATATTTAGTGTCATAGTCTGGATGTTGACTCCAATAAGAATTATTTTTAAAATCCTCTCTCAAGACAATACTAGCTTACTAGCCTGTTAACATCTACATATCATTTGATCCAAAATAATGATCTACCATCTTTTTCAGATTATTTTTTTTCTCCCACCCCTAATAGATACTAGGTCGCACCGTTGAGGCTAAAAATGTAAAGCAACACTGCACGGATTTTATCGTGGGTGGAGTGGGGGTTCAGGAGAACAGGAAGCAGTGTCCTCATGGGGTCTTTCACCTTCTGCCCCTCGACATCAGAGCCAACAGCAAGGTCCTGCAAATACAGAAAAAAAAAATGTAGAATTAGTACAATATGAATCATGCATAAAAATGTTTCTTTGAGTTCACAAAAAGTTTTCTTTAACAGTCACATATTTGTACCTACAGCTACAACTAAAAGTACTTTTTTTTGCAAATAAAGCCTTTGGTGTTTTCTCCGAAGACATAAAACCACAGTCGTCTTTTTCCATATATCATAAAGAATCTTTAAAGTCTTTAAAATATTGTAAAACAACAATTTATTTCAAACAAAGCAACACAGCCCAGGACCTGCTCTGCTTTGCACAGCTTCTCCACGGAGCTCTGGAACTTATTCATGCAGTCTTCTGCAAGTGAGAGATGGACTGTTTTCTGAGAAGAGAAAGAAATGAAATCAGAGTCAACAGTGGCTATACAATGTGTTCTTATACACAGCATTATGTTCTATGTACTTCCAGAACACTGAACAGCGTGTATAATAAAGCATGTATGTGCCATGTGCATTTTTGGGACTTTTTTTCAGTGCAGATTCAAATCAGTTTATATTACACATCGAGTTGTTCTGTAAGTAATGATGTTGCCCATGATTAACTCTGAAATACTGTATATCCCTCCAATATCTTCAGAAAAGAAATAGATTTTGAAGTTCTTTACATTGTTGTGACAATCATTGAGTCATGTATTATTCGGCAGGAAAAGAAATCACTAGAGGACAGGAAAATGTGGCATCGGCATCACAGATAAGATCTATTCAATGAATGCGATCTTTGCAGTGAGGGGTATCAATGTCCTTGAGGCAGGATGTGAGACCAAAGCTCAAAGACACTGCAGGGAGTCAAGTGATACATACCTGAACCAACTGCTTACGAAAGGCAGGCATCTGCTTCATAAGCTGCTTTAAGTTGCCTATTGAGATCTGGGACAGAGGACATTTAAGAATTAACTGAAATACAGTGAAAGTAATCCAAGTGACAAGTGAGAGAAAAGGGAGATGTTCACACCTTTCCATCTGTCTGCTTCTTGTTGGCAGAAATCTCTTTCACCAATTTAGGGATTTGCCTGGAATTGAAGAAAAAAAAACTGTTATTTATAATAGAATAGTGCTCGTAATATTAGTATTAACCACTGGAACATTTCCAGTCTCAAGGCCTATTTTTCAGCATCTACTGTAGTATTTGGTTAGTAGAGTTAGAGAAGCAAGTAAGAAAAGGATTCCCATTTCACTTTCTTAAACAGTTTGAAGGATTGAACGACTGAGGTTGGTTACTTACTCAGTGACCTCAGCGATGTGCAGATGTCGTAGTTTGACCCACAGCTCATCACTTTCATTCAGCAAAGCTTCTTTCTCTGAACCGTCCTTTCCTTTGTACCTGACAACACAGTTCATTTCACCATTCAAGTTTTTAGTGCTGTTAGCAGATGCTCTAAAAACAAGCACTTACTTGTAGGTTTCATTCTTAATGGGGATGAGATCGTAAGCCATGGCCTGGTACGTCAGCTCATGCAGTATTGGGCTCACAGGGTCAAAGCCACGGTCAACAATGATGAGCTGAGCTTGAGTCTTTTCCTGAGGGTCACAGAAGTTTTTGTAAGATTATATTAAGAGATGGGTTCAGTATGCCTTACATTACAGGTAGTGTTACTAAACGCTAGGAATTAAATATAAAAAAGGTGACAAAAACTGAAAGGTAATCAAAGGTACCCCTGAAAATAATACTAACTGATTCAACAAGTCTTACTGGATCTCCAATAAGCAGTGCTGCAATATTTGTTATGTATACAGAGGGGGCAAGAGTGAGAGCACTCACCTTTTTCTTGCCACTGTCATCCAGCTCATAGTGTCGCGCTAGCTTATTGTCCACTAGCTCAGCCAGTGCTTTAGCATATTCCAGTGATGAATCTCTGTAAACAAAAACAATACACTTAGAGAATAGTTAATTCGTTCCAGTACATTAAATTAAATGTAATAATAGTCTTGTTTTATATGAACTGAGAAAATGATTTTTGATCTTTGTTTAATCTGATCAGGAAAATTAGCAAACATTTACATCACAGCATTCCTGTACAGCAAACCTTTGTGTTTGTACTTGTGATTGATGGATGGCATCTTTCTCACTGTCAAACACGCTCATGATAAAGAGGCAAAGATGCAAATCACCTTCTTAATGTTGAAATAGCACAAAGGGGCAAGATTGCTGGTCAAATCCTCCATGCCCAGGCTGCAAACCTGAGGAATAAGTACGTCCATGCACAAAGAAAGAGACCTTTATCTTCACTCACTTTTTGTATCTGACGCCAGGGTACTCGTCCAGTGTGGCACACAGAGTCACTATTTGATCAGCGAGGGTCTCAATAGTTTGCCCTCGGTCTGAACTCTGAGGGCTGTAGATGCTCCAGAAGGCCTTTGGATTGTCAAAGGTAAATACCTACACACATACACACTGCCTAATTCAGTCAATGACCTCATATCAAGTCTTTAATAGAGAAAAAAAAAATAATTGAAAAGCAGAAGCAATCAACTCCTATAAAGAACCTGGGTGTGGGAAAGTGTAGCTAAATAAAAAAAATCTCCACATATCTCCACCACCTCTTATATCCTCAGCAGCCTGAGGCAGCTCCAACGTACACGGTTAGAATAATATCAAGTACAAAAGCCTTTTCCACATAGTGCTGGTGAGCGGTACCTTTTAAATCTCTTATCTTTCCACAGAAAGCAAGTGTTTCCCAGCATAAAAAAACAGACCAACAATCAATGAATGCTAGTGCTAAAGCGCGTCATAGAAAAGCACTGGAAACTGTGAGGTTTTGCTCATTCTTAATCCTTTGCAAAACAATAATTTTTAAACAATGTATTCAAAATTCAAATCCCTTTGAATATTTCAAAATTAAGTAAAGGGAGTTTGATTTCTGATCCCATCTCATGTCATTTAAAACCCAGAAAATGAAGGAACTGACTTGTGCCTCCAGGGGAAGAAAGGATATGTTGACCTCTTTGCACACTTTGATATGCTTTGCACAGAACAGTTTCATTTTGTTGAACAAGTCATCTGGACAATCTGAGGGGCAAAAACAGGTAAAAACCCAGGTCTGAGAAATTCATTAAATTGCTAATTTTTATTATGATAATCTACTTCATATTCTATTTCTAATAAACAGAGATGCAGAAGCACTTACAGTCAGTAAAGTAGACATATGCGGATTTGTATTTGGGTTTGAGTTTGAAGTCGTTGATGAATGCATCGACACACTTTGAGGAGAAGAATGAAAAGACCATGAGGAGACACCACAGCAGAATGATTTCACCCCTTTGTCAAATATACAACATGCTGAGAACAGATTATGTGCAACCATCAACAAAATAATACTGGATTCCTGACCTCTTTGGTAGGGGACATAAAGTAGACTGCCTTCATCTCTAAGACTGGTTCTCTGCTTTTGAATAGGTCCTCCACAACTGCAAATAAAACGGAAGGAATGTTATAGCTGTCCATTATCATTTCTAAATTGATAACACAATTACATCTGCCTCTTCCCTGTATAAAGACAATAATCTATTTTCCCCCAAACACCATATAACATTTTCAATCCATTTTCAAAAAATCTGATCATGGCCCCTGATCCCAGGACTCCTTAGTAAATACCAGCCAAGGACAATTGAGCTCATCTGCAATTCCACACCAATCCTGTTGAGCAAGGGGTTCAAAGGAATAAAAGTCTTTTTCTGCTCATGCATCAAAACATTAGAGCTGAGAAGAAGAAGAGGAGAGAAAAGAAGCAGCACAAAAGCTGGCTAAACAGAGCAGAATGGGCTGGAGCAGATTCATAGAGGGGAGGGGTGCCTTAAAGACACTGGCGCTATGATGGACCATTTCAGACTGATGATAAAAAGAGGACAGAAAAGGCGTACAATATGAAAAAACCAAGGCCTTTTTGAAATTTTTCAAAAATGTAAATGTATTTCTAAAGATACCAAAAATAAAATTATTTACTCTATGAAAGAAGATAGCATGTCCCAATTAACAACATCAAATTCACTATTGTAATTTTGGAGCCCTTCCTTCAGGTCCTTACTTGTGATGCCTTCGGACATCAGGTCGGACATTTTACAGCAAGATGACAGGAGCCGCGTGGTGAAGCCATCCAGTATCATTATCTATGGGAACAGGACACAACATCACATCAATACGCAACTCAAGCCTAACCCAGTCCACGTCACTAAACCAATGGAAGAGTGTGAAGCATCAAAAACTGCTTTAGACAAGGTGTCTGTGCTAAGATGTCTATGCATAAATGTCAGTAATTTATTCCGCTAGTCCAGCAGTCGGTAGTCCAGTTCAAGAAGGGTGAAATAAATAAAGCACCAACCTTCCATACTTCAGATTTTTTGCAGTCGGTTATAATGGTGTCCTTGATTCCTGTGAAATCACACAAAAATGTATGGCAATTAACAAAAATATTTATATTTCAAAATAATAATAAAAAAAAATACAGGAATGCCATGTCTAAATCAAATTTAAGTCAAGCAGGTTTCATTGTCGGTTCTACTGTTTACACAGGGAAATGAAATAGTGCTTCTCCAGGATCATGGTGCCACACAGAACAGTACAACAACAGAACAGAGCAGAGTACAGTGCAGCTGAAACAGAGCAGAGACAGAACGAGTAAGAATAGAGCATAACTACATAAAAACAGGATATGAGTGTGGATGCAGCATTGAAAAGAGTATTATAGTGTAAATACAGTAATTTGGTGTGAATTCAGTAATGAATTTTATATTAGTCTGAATACAGTATTATTAATGCCTTAGTGTAATACAGTACAACACTAAATCCAGTACTGAACTCTACATTATGCTGCGAATTCAGTAATATATTGGGAACACAGTATTACAGTGTAATACAGTAAAGTGAAAGTGACTATTCTCATCATTGTGAAACGCAGCACAGCACAACACAACAAAAACCTCTGCCTTTCACCCATACACACACGTGCAGCAGGGGGCAACTATTGAAAGAGCAAGAGAGCAGTGACGGGGACAGTACCTTGCTCAAGGATACCTCTGGCCAACCTAGTGGTCTGGGATTCAAACCCACAATCTTCTCCCTAACCACTAGGCCACCGCTGCCCCAAGTGTTCAATATGTTATCACGTGAATGAGTACTGAATACAGTATTATACTGTGAATAAGTGAAAGAGAATATTTGCCACACCCACGCACAGTCTAGCCAGGGAAGCAGTGATGGGGACAGTACCTTGCTCAAGGGTACTTCAGGGTAATTTACTGACCTGGGACTTTCCAATCACGGGGCCAGGCCCTGTAACTGGACTAAAGTAGTGAACACAGTATTACAGTGTGAATATGATACCGAATCACTGTCAGTGTGATTACAGCATTAACACAGAATTATAGTCAGTCAGTCATTTTCTGTCGCGGGGTGTTGTGCTGGAGTCCATCCCAGCTCACACAGGGTGAAGGACGGTGGACACACCCTCGACAGGTCGCCAGCCCATCGCAGGGAGGAGCGTGACAGGGACGGCACCTTGCTCAAGGGTACCTCAGGGCAGAATTATAGTGTGAATCAAAAATAAATACACGGTGTTAGTCCTGTCCTTTCCGTTTAGTGTACTTTTCTGAACCCACTGAGCTTTAGAGTTGAGCAGCTCCTTAAAGACTTTATTTGGGTCAGTGACTCTGACCAACAGGAAGGGTCTTAAGTCAGTTTACGGTCACCAAACGATCCACATTTAACCTCTCCAGACTGAAGGGTGTCCTGTCGGAGCTGACCTGAGATCAGATCAACACGCTCAGGATGTAAACAGTGTGTGTTTATGATGCTAACGGCGGCTAACAGCCCGAACCTGAGAGCCAAAACACACAGAGAGAGAGTTACAGACCGACGATTAAACCAGAGAGGAAGACACAAACACACACACAACCATGCAAAAACACCGCTTCAGCCGTGCGCGGTTAAAAAGTGACGTTTTTAAAGCCGAACAGGAAGGGAAGCTGCCCGACCGTTACCGACAGGCTGCGGCCTCGGCGCTTTTTAACGGACAAACTCCATCTCGGCCCAGCTGTCCGCGAACTGAATCTTAAAATTAAACCCAGTAAACTTACTTTGCCAAACTATTTTTTTCAAACCGTGCTCTGCACCGGCTGCCATCTTGCCTCCTGTTTTGCTTTTTTTTTCACCCGTTCGTTTATCTACGTCACTACGTCATGGATGACGCCATAGCGTGCTGTGAAGTGCGGAAGTACGCGTGGATCCCTTGATCCCTTCCTAGTGCACTACGTGAACCCCTAACTGAGGACTCCTACAAGCGAACAGCCCGTTTGAGGCGGACCACGCACGAGCCCGAGTGTATTATGCACGTTGTTTCGCCGATCGAACTTTCCTCCTGACCTGATTAATGCACTACTTAGGCAGTAGGGAGCATGTGAGAGTTGGGATCGAGCCAACAGGGGGCTGAAAATTTATTTCACATGGAAGGAGCTCCGAATATTTTGTCCAAAAAGTGCAGGGTTTTTCTTGCGTTGATGCTTTAGCCTTTATTTATAAATAATTGAAAAATATATTTGGATATAAGAAGAATGATGACTTCTTTTTACTCTTTTCACTGGAATTTTTACAAATATGTAGACAAATAAATGAAGGTGGTATTCTTACTAGCTTTTTTCTGTTCCAGAGCAACTCAACAAAACTCTCCTTTTTGGACAAATAAAAAGGACATCATTTTTGCAAAATGCACCAGCAAAGGGCCAAAATGAAAGAGTTTTTGCTTATTATTTATTTATTTGTTTATTCATTCATATACTACATTCAATATGCACCACATTATTTCCCTAGTTTCAGGTATCTCTGGTATCAAATTCTAATCACAGCATCCATACCTGGAATGTCCCTCAGTCCAGTCTGCCTGTAGGCACCCAAATCGTCCATCTCTGATTGGCCAGCTCCTCCAGGTGGGCCGATCCAGTTTCAGGTATTTCAGCTAAGCAACAAGACAAATGTACAGTGAAGTAAAGTGACAAGAGACAAGTGAACAATCACAGATAACGGCTTGGTAAGATCGAAAAACGAGGATCTCGTATTCGGGCTGTGGAGAAGATGGACCTTGGTGGCGTGACGCTGTGGGTTTTCTTGCTTGGAACAATTTCACAGGTAAGATCAGATTTAGGAAGGTTATTGCCAGGAGAAATATGACCACGACAGATTAGGTGCTTTAAAGGTTGCAGGTTCTATTAAACCTGTATTGGTAAACCTGTATTGGTAAACCTGTACTGTATTGGGTTATAAATGATTGAATGTTTCTCTTTTGTTCACAGAATGCTGTTCAAGGTAAAATCCATGGGACACAATACAACTTATGTGGGACAGTTGCAGCTCACAAATTTTCTGTCTCTGGAAAAGAATAATGGTGTTGATTGGTGCTTGGAGATGTCAGAAACACATTTTTTTCTGTTTTCTCTATAAATGTGTCTTCTGTGATATATCATCAGTTATCAAGCTTTGTGGATTGATGTAAAAGCTCCATTTTCCCTGGTCATCTCCTCAGGAAACACTATGACCATCAGCATCTACACAGTGACCTCAAAAAGTGCTGTGCTCCAGTGGAGCAGCTTCCCCGGTTCTTCCTCCTACAGAATCACGGCTTTCCTCCTGAACTCTCCTCAGCCGTCTGTCTTCAGCAGCTTCAGCCAGAACACTGTCATGGGCTCCATCAACTCTCTGTCCCCCAACACTGCTTACACCTTCCTGGTAGAGGCTCTAGACGGCTCCATGAATGTCCTTGCTCAGGCTAGTGTAGACAGGTCTACAGGTATGTTCACTGGGAATCGGAATTGAATGATAACTTTAAAAGAACCATGCCACTGAAAATGTTTCAAAATGTTCCACTTCTGTGACAGTTTGTGACACTTTGCTGGAAAATAGATTTTGAATTCCTTGCCTGTGACGTCATTATCATATGACCTTATATATGATTGGCCATCTGGACTATAGTAGTGTTAGTAGAGTATAGTAGTGCACCAATACGATACATCTAGAAGTAATTTGGGGTGTTGTTCCTGCTGGCAGAGTGGAAATTGATCAAACGTTGTGCTGTTCCTGGCTGTCAGGAAGTCCGATTATCACTGCGACCTTCCAGAGCATCCACGTATTCAAAAGGAGTGAATGAAGTTTATTTAAATATTTTAAATTCAGCCTTACCTTTGTGATTTTTCCTATATTTGAGTTTTAGTTTTTGAAGAAGGCATGATAAAAACGGGGCTGAAAAAAGGTCAGAAATAGAAGTCTCAAAGGCAGAGTAACAAAAAACACATTTTTGTTCTATTTTATCTGGAACAAAAGTGCAGAATACGTCTTCTTTTAGTCAATGAGTGCAGAATACATGAATATTGACCATTTCACTAGATGCACCTGTGTACTGATGAGTTTGATGAACTTCTCTTTTTGTTTTCAGCTCCTGAGGTTCCCACCATCAAGACGGCCTCTTCCAAGCAGAGCCAGAATATGACTGTGGAGTTTGTGGAAGTCCCGGGTGCTTCCTCCTACATTATTCGAGCTGAGACCAGTGACGGCTCCTTTTTCTCAGAAATGTCCGTACCGGGCTCTCCTGGAACAGTTGTGGGCCTGCAGCCCTACACCGACTACATCCTCAGCGTAATGTCTGTCAACAGTGCTGGCAGAAGCCAGCCGTCAGTCTTCATCCAGGCAAAGACAGGTACCTTCAATATCTGTCCACACTGCTCCTGGGCAGCTTTTGGTGAAAAAAAAAATCAATCAAATGTACAATTTAAGTCATTTTTTAAAAAACTGCGCTGAAGCTACTGAGCTTATACAACTACAACTTCAAACTGGATCAAGTACTAAAGTAACATCAAGTAGATTTATTTGTGTGGTTTAGACACTGTATTACACCCTGATTTTTATAACCACATACAAAATTGCCAGTAAAATTCCATGGTGCTGTCGGACAACAGTATGCCATGTGTCGGAAACCACATGAGCAAGTCTATTTGAGATTATGCAAGTGTGTGATGATCCTTCCTACTCTGTCTGCACCAAAAAAAAGGCCCTCTCTGACCCCTCTAACAAAGAAATGGCCCATTCATGAGGACACACTGTTGGCCATTCTCTGGCCCGCGACCCTGCATGGTCACCTGATATCCTCACTGAGTTAAGAGCGGGGAAGGATTGGGATATGGCTCATATTTGACCCCAGGGGCCTTTTCTCATGCCTGTTGTAATGGGTCTACCCCGCGGGGGGCCAGCATGTGTCTTTAAGTAACACTATCTGATCTTGAACACTGTACGCACACAATAAGAGAAGCTTAACCCCCAAAAAACATGGCTGTCCTCTTTTTGGGTTTGGCCGGAGAAAACACAGATTTGGTTTCATTGCCTTATTTAGCATGGATCACTGTTTCTGAGAAGTCTACCTGGAGGAATCGATGAGCACACAAAAGGTCATGCCAAATTGGAGTGGAATGACCTATGAAATCATATCACTCACAATAGGTTTGAATATTATTTACACCCATGGCATTCATGCACGTTGGGATGGAAATGATTCTAGGACAAGGGATGGGCCATTTCAGGACAAGGCAGAACCAGGTGGTGTTTTTGTGCAGAATCAGGTTCGTTAAAGCAGGGCAACATGAGTCTGTGCAGTTGCCCATTCCCGCAGTAACTCCTGTTTTTGTAGTCTGGTTTAAACAGGAATACAGAGACACATCTCATCCTAAACATAAACACAGATTAACAGATTAAGACAAAGTTTATAGTCAATAATCCTAGTTCACTATATAAAAACAAATCTAAATGCTTTTCAGAAATGCAATGCTAAAAAGCCAAGCCCAAAAAGGAGAAAAGGTAAGTTTACAATGAGATAAAAGTTTTGCTAAGCAAGAATACCTGCACTTTTTAAGAATAGGCACTAATATCTAGTTTTTTTTCACATTATACTAGATATCTAAGGACTAGAAAAAATGTTTAAATGTAGCACATTAAACATTTGATATGTTACCATGCTAAGGTCTTGGCCGTCTGATAAAATGATTTGTATTACTTATCTGAGGAGTGAGCATTTATTTGACTAGACTAAAACATTAGACTATAAACTAAAAACCAAGTAACAATACATTTCTGTGCAAAAAATGTTGGCATTCATGATTGTTAAATGTTTTGTTAATTTTGTAAGTGAAAATAATAATTTTCTGCAAAAAAAATATAATTGTTGGAGATACATTGCATGAAAAATTACTTATATATATATATAATATTACATTTCATTTTTGCCAGCATGACCCGATAAACAGCCTGATTAATATCCCTTTGCCTGTTTATTTGGTGGATTTCCCTCTACTGGCATTTTAATGAGGTGCACCTGCCACACTCAGTATCCCATTTGCCAGCTTCAACAGACTTCAGACTCTGTACACTCTGTCACTTTTCCTCTTCTCTTGTGTTTGTGTGATCAGTGCTGGCTGCTCCTCAGCTGAACAGCAGCTCTCCCAGTAACAGCAGCATTGTGCTACTCTGGGCCCCAGTGCCACACGCAGTGCTCTACAGTCTCAGCATCATCCGTGACGGCTCATACCTCCAGAGTCGCCTTAACACCACCAACACCAGCGTTATCATCAACAGCCTGGAGGCTGGAACCAACTACTGCATCAAAGGAAATGCCTGGAGCCCTGAGAGCATCCCTGGAGATGACTTCACTGTCTGCCAGATCACACGTAAGACAGAAAGTTAAAACAATAGTTTAGTGAGAAATACGATTCACACATTTCCCTTAAACCAGAAAACAACTAATCAGCTTCAAAAATACATTTATAAATACAAAAAAAGTCTGGCTGGAAGAAAAACATAAAGGACCAAGTGATAGGTCTATTTTTTGCACAGTAATATATCTGGGCAACATTATGTTTTTAAAAAGTGGAGCATTTGTAACCCGCAGCTCTGTACAAACAGTGCCTTCAGTGCTTGTGTGTGTCTGCAGGTCCATCTACTCCTCAGTCCATTGTCCTACAGACAGTCAATGGTGGGGACAGTCTCTCTGTGTCGTGGGCTGCGGTGCAGGGGGCACAGCAGTACACTGCGGTCAGCTCTTCTGGACTAAACTGCACATCAAGCTCCAGTTCCTGCACACTGACTCCTCTGATGTGTGGACAGATCAACTACATCACCGTCACTGCCATCAACCAAGCCGGGCCCAGTCTACCATCAAATCCACAGCAATTCATCACATGTAAGAGATTCTGTCAGACATACAGGATAAAACAAAAACTAATTATAGACAACAACGCACACTGGAGGAATAGCTAACGTCAACAACAGTTGTTGAAAAGACATGCACTGCTCAGTCCTGGTTCTAGGCCGTTTGACTTATAGCGGGGATGAGAAGAATTGAGGAGCCCTGTGGTAAAGCACACAGCCTGGCAGCTCAACGTTTCTGCAATATTAATACATTAAAAATATTCATATTGTTAATTAAAGTATGGGACAAAGTACTACAAAAATATATATTCTCGGGGGCAGCGGTGGCCTAGTGGTTAGGGCGTCGGCCACTTGATCGGGGGTTCGAACCCCTTCCCAATAGGTTGCCCTGAGGTACCCTTGAGCAAGGTGCCGTCCCCGTCTCGCTCCTCCCTGCGATGGGCTGGCGACCTGTCCAGGGTGCATCCCCCGTCCTCGCCCTGTGTGTGCTGGGTTGGACGCCAGCACTCCCCCGCGACCCCGTTTGGGACAAGCGGCAGATAATGGATAATATATATTCTTTAAATCTGTGTAAATTATATGAACAACACAAATTACTAGGGAAATTAAAGAAAGTAAATAAAATTAAAATGAACAAATTGCTAAAATGGGGAAATAAGAGAAAGCAAAGGGTCTCCAAATGTTTGTCCATAAGTGTGTGTAACATTTAACATCACTGATTTAATTGGGACTAAACCAGGACTATGTCTCTTTCTCCTTACACTTCCAGTCCCGTGCCCTCCACAGTCCCTACGTGTTGATGAGATGACGGCGGGCAATTGTTCGGTGATCTGGAGCTCCGTGTCCTATGTGGATTACTATACAGCCTTTATCAAACGAGATGATGGAACAGAGGAGACTTGTAACTCCACAGGAACGTCCTGTAACTTCCACTGCCATTGTGGATACTCCTACATCATGAGTGTGTTTGCCAGCAACCAGGCCGGATCCAGCCCCCCAGGACCGGTCCTAAATCAGACCACCTGTAAGTAGGAATACATCAAATCTTAACATTACATATGCGACAAACCTTGACCTTTCAATTTTTTTCATATGTCTTTTCACGCTTCCTTTGTCTACCTCAGTGCCGTGCTGTCCAGGAAACATGTCAGTGTCCAGTCTGTCCTGGGAGTCAGTGATGGTCTCATGGCTGGCTGTGCGTGGGGCAGATGTGTATGAGACTTGGGCAGTGGATGCTGATGGAACACTGGTCTGCAATGACTCTGCACCAGTGTGTGTGCTTTCGGATCTCACATGCAACACCAGGTACAGCCTGATGGTGTCAGCCTGTAACGACCCACGGGGCTGCAACAGAACCTGTAGCACTCAGACATACCAAACAGGTAACACACAGACAACCAGCTCACACTTTATTCACATGTCTCATTTGAGCCTGGTATTACTTTCAAATATCAGGTAGCTCCCATCAAATATCTGGTTAGCATACTTCGTTTGATTAAAACATTGCTCATTGAATTTCATACTTCATGTCTGGAGGCATCGAGGAGAAACCTTGAATCTATCCTGTCTTCCTCTAAATGGTTCACAAAACATCATGTTATTAGAACTAATCAGGATCCTTTTACTGCGTTCATGTCTACACTGATTCTGATGTTAACATCTGCAGAAAGACACTCACTGCTCAAATAAGTGGCTTAAATGTGTTGCACACTATTGTACATGTGCGCCTGTTTTGTGTGTTACTAGAGGTCATTATGTCAAAGCCTCCCTGTTCTTTTCTTTCTCATTATTTTTTCTTTTGTCCCTCAGCTCCCTGTATGCCTCAGATATTGCAAATAAGCCAGAGTGGCTCCAGCTCCTTCAACGTCACATGGACGTCTGCTAACTCAGCTGCTAATTACACGGTCAGCGTGATCGGCTCAGTGGGAAACCCTAACACCTGTCAGTCAAACGGGACGTCCTGTGCTGTGACAGGACTGCCCTGTGGTGGCTCCTACAAGGCCAATGTCATTGCCTCCACTTCAGCTGGAATCAGCATGCCCAGTTACAGCATGCCCTTTGAGACAGGTACCCTTAATGTTCCTTTTAATTATTATTTATTGATCAGAGATAAGAGGGGCATGAAAGAGTTTTTTCGTTCAGTGGTGAGTGGGCAAAGTTGGATGGTTACGGCTCCATTGGAACAAAATCTGTCTTGTAATTTCAGATCAAGAGAGGAATCACTGGCACACGTATCATATTAGTGAAAGTTTTGGGATTTTAACATTTTACATTTGTTTGATTGACAGTTATTACAATGTCTGTTACAATGTCATCTTAAAACTTATCACTAAAGAACTACTCTGTAATTAAATTCCTATGAATCAGTTATGTTGTTAAGGTCGTTTTGAATGTGAGAAGTTAAGAGGTTATTCACTCTTTTTCATTAAGTACTAGTTGTGTAAAAGTGCCACTCATTTCTGGTTATCTGGAGGAGTTTCTGAACATGTGAGAGTCCTGCAGTAATATTCTTATATTAATTTGTGATATTCAATCATACTGAGTAGTCATCTCCATGTTGGAAAGTCAAAATCTCACCCTAGGTCATTTCTCCTTTACACTGTGAATTTGGCCTTGCTGTGTTTGTCTTTTCACTTCACAGCGCCTTGCTGTCCTCAAAACCTGACCGTTCTTCAGGTTACGCAGGCAATGAGTAATGTCAGCTGGTCAGCAGCTCAAGGAGCCCAGACCTTCATAGCATCCCTGACTTCTGCCCGGGGTCATGCCCAGTGCCACACTACACAGACCACATGTCTGATGGGCTGTATAACCTGTGGAACAAATTACACTGTATCACTGGAATCCATCAGCTCAACTGGAAACAAAGCAGAATGCACTTATCATGGTTTCTCCACCAGTGAGTAATGATATGTGACATGAATAATAATAATAATAATAATAATAATAATAATAATAATAACAATAACATTTCAGGCTAAAATACTCCATCACGGTTCATTCTTAGGCACTTTTTCAGTTCATAACATCTCAAATTCCAAATGGTTTGTAATTTAGTCAACAGTCGACATAAGAGAGTCGTATTTATTACATGATTCTTTAAAGAGACTGAGTCATTTAACTGCTGCACTTATTTCTGCTGCTTTTTCTGCTTTAAGAGCATATGACGACTCCTTCTGTGTCCAGGTGAGTGCTGTCCCTCAGGGATTCGCCTGTTCAGACGCTCTAATAACACCCTGCGTGTGCAGTGGAGGTCCAGCAGTCCCCTCAGTAACTACACAGCCCAGGTTACGGGCAGCATGAGCAGCCATGCCTGCAGCCCCATACAGCCTGGTCAAAATACCTGCGACGTCTCTGAAATCACCTGTGGCGACGCTTACTCTGTGGTAGTCGCTCCGGTCAACATGGATGGCACCATAGTCCAGTTCTGTTCCAGCAGGATGTACTCTGGTAGGACATATTCACATTTTTCTAAGAACGAGAGCTTCTTCACAATATTTTAAGTTCTTATTCATTATTTGTGGTCATTATTAGTATTATTATTCACAGTAATAGTAGCAGCAGCAGTATTAATAGCTGTTGTAGTATTAGTAACAGTAGTAAAAGAAGTTGGGATAAAGATGTTGGTTAACTAATACATTTTTTCCATTTTTTTTCAGTTTTTTGCTCTGGCAGTGATGTTGGAATAGGTAAGTGTCAGAAAAACATTTTAAACTACTTAGGTGTCTTAATGCATATATATGTACTCACATAAGAATGACCTATATTTTTCTACTGCGGTATGGAACAATACTGAATAAAGGGAAAAAAAGAGGTCTTTTTATACCTGTCCTCATTTATCTTCCCTCTTCTTCTTCCAGTTCTCTATAGAGGGAGGAGAAGTGTTGATTAGCAAAGGGTATGTATGGTATATAATACATAAAATAATGCACACTTTCACTTTACACTTTTTCAAATGTTATATGATGCAGCCACTTCCGGAAAAGTCTCAATAAATGAGCTTTTGTGTGCAAGACATCTGATCACATCTGCATTCACTTTAAGGAGGCTGCGTGCCTTTGTGAAGGATGACATAGTGAGTCATGTTTCAGTGAAATGAAAAGATGTATGCATTGTATCTTTATGACAAAAACGACTGCTATACACACAGTACAGGTCTATCTGTTTTTCCATCAAGGCTTTTGAACTCTCTTTTGAATCAGTGACCTTTTTATTAAATGGACAGCTTTCATGCCAACTCAGAAAACCAACTAATTTATGATATACAGTGCTAGCTGAAAAGCTAAACAATTTTTTAAATATAAACTGAATACATATTAAAAATGATCTGATTCGATTTTTATTTAAGTTCCCAAGGTCCACTTAGGATGTTAACTTAACATCCTACAATTTCTTGGACCTATCAGGCTGAAACCTTTTTTTAAATTTTTTTTATTAATACACCTCTAATGCCGAATTAGCTCTTTCAGAGCCATTGTGGATTATTACCAGTATTGCATGTGCAGAATGATTCTGGAAACATGATGCTGTGACTTTGCAACATGACTTCTTCTCTTTTGCACAGAGATTGAGGTGAAATTCACCAAAGGAGCATGGCTGCACTCTTCAGCTCAACACCTCCCAGCCCTGAAACAAGACATTAGTGAAATTTCTTTAAACAATGCAGAAAAAATGCAACATAATCCTGTGGTTTTATGATCCAGTCTAAAACCAAGAGATTATTTAAAGCTATTTAACTATTAAAGTGATGACATTAAGATATTCAAGGATGTTTTCATAACATATTCAAAAGGAAATTAAAAGAAATTCCTGAATTCAATTTTAGAGTCATCCAGTGGCATTCACTGGAGTACAATTTTCTTCAGATAAAACTGAAACAATTTCATTCAGTGAAATGTACGTGCATTCACTCTGATGCATGTTATATTAACTTCTGCACCAACTTCTCTAGCTATTTTTAAGTGTAATTTGAATTTTTGCTGAGCACAAAATTCCCATTTGTTTTTGATTTTTAAACATTTTTTCTATTGTAAGCCAATATGTTTAATACAATTAGCCGTAAGTTCAGGGATGCCAAAATACTCTCAGGGAAAACAACCTTTACAGATGCACTCTGGGATGTCCCATCACTGTGGATCATTGTAGGAATGTTCAAGAAACCCTGCTCATATGAAAAGTACTTTTTCAGTTTTGTACCTAATAAAGTGAAAATTAGCTTTCCAGCAAAGAAAATTAGCTTAAATAAAAAAATAAAAGTCAAAGTTCTTAATTAAACTTTTGGCCAAAAGCTAAAATAAACCAATATGTGCTAGCCATGTTACATGTTTAATTTTGGAAGTAATTTGAAGTTTTCAATTCAAATTAGCTAAACAATGCAAGACATACAGACTTTCCACGTTTTGTGCCTTCAAGGGAATCGGAATCCATTAATTTTATTGAGTAAAATCATTTGACTTCCTTTGAATGTAATACAAGTGTACAGTGTTGAAAAGTTAAAATTTATTACATTTCTGAATATTATCCAAAAGTTTAAATAAATTCCCTGCATCATTTTGTTGTGTTGTTTATTGTATTTAGTTTTTTACGTGCAGTTTTTAATGTTGCAGCTTCTCCATTTCTTCCTGTCTTCCTCTTTCACAGTGAACGCCCACATGTCCTCTCTCATCACATCTATAAACATCCTCTGTGTCCTTCTTCTCTTCTTGTCTGGCAGTTCTATCCTCAACATCCTTCTGATATACTCCTCGTCTCTCCTTTGCACGTGCCCAAACCAACGTGGTCTCACTTCTCTGACTTTGTCTCCAAACTTTCCAACCAGATCTGTCCTACATATATACTCGTTCCTAATCCTGTGCTTCCTCGTCACTCTCAAACAAATCTCAGCATCTTAAATTCTCCCACCTCCAGCTCCAACATCTGTCTTTTCATCTGTGCCACCGTCTCCAACCCGTATAACATAGCTGGTCTCACTAGTGTTCTGTAAATATTCCTGTTACTTTTGCTGGTACCCCCCTCCAGGCTCACTCAGTGATGTTTTTTAAACCAAGCCACTAGAGATGTACAGGCTAGAATATTCCTTCATGATTGCCCAGTCAATGTGGAGAAAGATACTAATTTTTAATACTGGACCAGCTGAGTCTCAAATTTCTAATGTTACATGTGGTTCTAGAAACAACTGCTAGATGAAGAACATAATTGCTGGAAATTGCTATTGACGGGAACCGTCATATTATATGGAACTGCCGTATTGCATCTTTCAGGTTTGTCAACCAAGTGAAGCCTACATAATTTAAAGTTTGCACCCTAAATGCTAAAATTTATATTGTGACAAATTCAAAAAGCTATAAACTAGAAGATATACAGTCATGTGAAAAAATTAGGGATTCAAGTAATATAACTAAACAATTAAAACTGAAGAAACAGACCTTTCAAAATCTTCAGTAAAATGTAATTCTACAAAAATGTGATTTCTGGTGAGGAATAAATTAGGACACCCCCACCTTTATTCCTAATCAAAATGGCTCAAATCACACACAGGTATAGCACATCGTATGCACATGATTAGAACATCATTACTCAGCATTTTGAGGGAGGTTTGCTCTTTTTAAACCTCTGACATTTAGTTTGGTGCTCCTGAATGTTGAGGTGAGAGTGAACACCATGGTGAGATCAAAATAGCTGTCTGAGGCTTTCAGAAAGATTGTAACAGCTTTTAAGTCTGGTAAGGGATTTAAAAAGATCGCAAAAGAATTTGCGATCAGCCATTCCACTTTGCAGAAAATAGTCTGCAAGTGGAGGGCTTCCAAAACAACTGCCAAAATGCCCAGGTCTGGACGTCCAAGCAGGTTCACCCTGAGAGCAGGATGCTAAAAGAAGTCTCCAAAAACCCTAAAATTTAATCACGGGACCTACAGCAGGCTCTTGCTACTGTTGATGTGAAAGTGCATGCCTATACAGTCAGACAGAGACTGCACAACTTTAACTTCATGGTTGGTGTGCAAGGAAGAAACCTTTTCTCTCTAAGAGAAACGTCAAGGCCTGACTGAAGTTTGCCAGAGAGAACGGAGACAAAGACCAGGACCTCTGGAAAAATGTTGGAGGGTAGGGTGTCCTAACTGTCCCCATCACTGCTTTAAATAGCTGCCCCCTGCTGCATGGTGTATATGGGTCCTTGGGGTTTTTTTCTCTTTCAGTGATGAATTAAAAAAATGTAATATGCATATGGAGCCGCAAGATTAAATACAACTTAAATATACTAAATCGATATTAAAATTAGGCTTAAATCTAACCTCCAGCAAATAATTTAAAATAAATAAGTTAAAGTAGTAACCCAGCCACTAGGGATGCACAAGCCAGTGTATTTCTTCGTGCCAGTCCCAAGCCCGGATAAATGGGGAGGGTTACGTCAGGAAGGGCATCCGGTGTTAAACTTTGCCAAATCAATATGCGGATAACAAAACAGAAGTCCATAACGGATCGGTCATGGCCCGGGTTAACAACAATCGCCACCAGTGCTGTTAGCCTACAGGGTGCTGGTGGAAACTGGACTACTTTTGGCCAAAGGAGAAGAAGTAGAAGAGGAGGAAGACATGTCCAGAGGGAGGAGGAGAGGAAGAAGTAGAGGAGAGTGGAAGTGAGGTTAGGGACTTTGAATGTTGGCAGCATGACTGGTAAAGGTAGAGAATTAGCTGATATGATGGAGAGAAGGAAGGTTGATATTTTGTGTGTGAGAGACTAGATGGAAGGGTAGTAAGGCCAAGTGTATTGGAGGAGGGTTTAAATTGTTTTACCATGGTGTGGATGGAAGGAGGAATGGGGTAGGAGTTATCCTGAAGGAAGAGTATGTGAAGAGTGTTTTGGCGGTGAAGAGGGTGTCAAGGAGGGTGATGAGTTTGAAGTTGGAAGTTGAAGGTGTGATGATGAATGTTGTTAGTGCTTATGGCCCACAAGTTGGTTGTGAGATGAAAGAGAAAGTATTCTGGAGTGAGACAGATGAAGTGATAGTGTACCCAGGGGAGAGAGAGTGGTGATTGGTGCAGATTTTACTGGACATGTCGGTGAAGGGAACAGAGGTGATGAGGAGGTGATGGGTAGATATGCTGTCAAGGAGAGGAATGCTGAAGGTCAGATGGTTGTAGATTTTGCAAAAAGGATGGAACTGGCTGTAGTGAACTGTACTTATTTTAAGAAGAGGGAGGAGCACAGGGTGACGTTTAAGAGTGGAGGAAGATGCTCACAGGTGGATTATATCCTTTGCAGGAGGGTCAGTCTGAAGGAGATTGGAGACTGCAAAGTAGTGACAGGGGAGTGTAGCTAAAACAGTATAGGATGGTGGTCTGTAGGATGACCTTGAAGGTCAAGTCGAGGATAAAGTGGTGGAAGCTGAAGAGCAAGGGCTGCAAGGTGGAAATCAGGCAGGAGTTAACACTGGGCACTGGGAGGTGTTGAAGAGCTACCGGATTGCTGGAAAACTACTGCAGAAGTGATAAGGCAGACGGCTAGAAATGTACTTGGTGTGACATCTGGATGAAAGAAGGAGGAAAAGGAAACCTGGTGGTGGAACCAAGAAGTACAGGAGTGTATAAAGAATAAGAGGGAGGCAAAGAAGACATGGGACAGTCAGAGAGATGAAGAAAGTAGACAGGTGTACAAGGAGATGAACCACAGGGCGAAGAAAGCAGTGGCAAAGGCCAAATATAAGGTTTTTTGTATGAGTGGTTGGACAGTAACGATTAGCTACATAGAGAGACAGAGCTGGGAAAGATGTGCAGCAGGTCAGGGCGAAGACAGAAATGGAAACGTACTCACAGGTGAATAGAGCGTGTTGAGCAGATGTACTTTAGGAGTACTTTAAGGGGCTGATGAATGAAGAAAATGAGAGCGAAGATTGGATGATGTGAGGATAGTGAACCAGAAAGTGCAGCAAATAAGTAAGATGGAAGTAAGGGCAGCAATGAAGTGGATGAAAAATGGAAAGGCTGTTGGGCCGGATGACATACCAATGGAAGCATGGAGGTGTTTAGGGGAGATGGCAGTTGAGTTTCTGACTAGTTCAGAGTAATGGCGAGTGTGGAAGAGAGGTGAAGAAGTCAAGTCAAGTAGGATTTTATTGCCATTTCAACCATATACACAGTACATAGCGAAATGAAATAACGTTCCTCAAGGACCCCGGTGCTACACATAAGACACAACATGAGACACGACATAAGACAAACAGACAGTGCAACAATAGCAGACAGAACATGCAGTGCATTCACCCGAAGCTGCTTAGTTCTTGCAGTGATGCAGAATAAAGCAGCCCATGTTAATGGCAATATGATGGAGCAGCAGTGTTTTGGTTAAAGTGAAGAGAGTGCAGGCAGGTTGGAATGGGTGAAGAGTGTCAGGAGTGATTTGTGACAGACGGGTACCAGCTAGAGTAAAAGGCAAGGTTTATAGGACAGTAGTGAGACCAGCTATGCTATACGGGTTGGAGACGGTGGCACTGATGAAAAGACAGGAGGCGGAGCTGGAGGTGTCAGAGTTAAAGATGCTGAGATTTTCATTGGGTGTGAAGAGGATGGACAGGATTAGAAATGAGTATATTAGAGGGACAGATCAGGTTAGACATTTTGGAGACAAAGTTAGAGAAGTAAGGTTGCATTGGTTGGACATGTCCAGAGGAGAGATATGGATTATATTGGGAGGAGGATGTTGAAGATGGAGCTGCCAGGAAAGAGGAGAAGAGGAAGACCAAAGAGGAGGTTTATGGATGTGGTGAGAGGGCATGAAGGTGGTTGGTTTGAAGCAGGAAGATGCAGAGGACCGGAAGAAATGGAGACGGTTGATCCTCTGTGGCGACCCCTGAATGGGAACAGCCGAAAGAAGAAGAAACAAGTTAAAGTTGTGCTATGTTTGGTTGGGGGTCTGTAAGAAGCCAGATTATACCCACCTGTCTAAACAACACTGCTGATTTTGAAAAATTATTTCCCATCAAGTTTTTTCTTCCAAGGAAGACATTTCTCTTATCACGGCACAGGTGAAGCTCTTTTAAAGTATTGGAAACCAAAATAAAAAGCATGGCATTTTAATCAGTAAAACATAATCATCATACATTCGATCATCTCTTTTTTTTCTAATGCACAATCTGTGTTAGTGGGCCAATATGAAAAATATCTTGTTCACTGCTAACAAAGCTCTTGTGTCAAGTAAAGAAAGTACATGCCATTATCCTAAGTAAACTTTCATTGAATGGCAACCTATATGCAGCATTATGTGGAGATGTATCACATTGCACATATTAGTACACATTGTGTTGGAGAGCTTTTATAGATTCAGCAGAAATCTGGAGACACATATGCACCACCTGAATTGCTGGAGGAAAGAAAGTAAACACGTGAATTCAGTGTTTTTTTTCTTTATTCAATCACTTGACCTCCTTATGAAGATGAAAGGCTAAAATTCACAGCTTTTACAGGAAACTGCACTGTATACTGTAATTAGTGTTTTGGCTTAAAAAAAGTTACTGGGCTAACTTGTAATTAAATACTCTGAATGTAAAACACGATATCATATGACGATATCATATGAAACGTTCAGTTAACTCAAACTTTTATGACTTTTGAAAGACTTTGGACATGGAAAGTCCAAATACTGCAATTCAGGCTTTTGATCTGAGACAGAATTAGAGAAACTAAAATCAAATTAACAACAGTTCAGTTAATAATTTGCATTAACATCAGAAAATATTGCAGGATAGTTGTCAAACAAGTAATATAAACTGAGATTCAATTTGAATCACTAGCTAAAGCTGTGTGTTCATTGTTTTCATTGACACACATGCACGCACACCTACACACACACACACACACACACACACACACACACACTATCTGAGCCACTTATCCTTACCTGGTATCACAGTGGTTCATCCACCACAGCCCTCAAATGGCAAAATGTGATGAAAAACCGTAAACAGGTTGCCAGTACATCTCAGGAAAGATACACAAACACAGACGCACAAACTGACCAATCAAAATTAATTCAAGCAAAAATAACAACGTTGCATCTTTATAAAATGCCAAATATAATTCTAAGCACGACATACTAAATAGAGACCTTATACTAGATACTAAATAGGACCTTTACCCCTACTGTATGATACAGAAGTATACTTGTAATCTGTTATCAATATTTAATAGCTTAATGAAAGAAATGCTAATAGGATCAGTTTATCACAATCACTAAGTTTGAGAAATGCTGCAATGCCTGCCCCAAATTACATAGTTTTCATTCATGATGCATAAAACTGCCCTTTGTTTAAGCAGCAGATAGAGTTTCCATATCCACTTTCCAGCTGAGTTCCTCTCTCTCTCTCATGTACTGTCAAGGAATATTCTTTTATGCCACAACAATAAGAGAACCCTTTCAGATAAATCACTCGCTATAGGGCAAAATATGACTTTATGTTCATGCTACACAAGATAAACAAGGGCTATAGCATGAATGTGTCCAATCGCCATTCACTGGCTGACACATAAACTCACCAGGTTAATGATGTTTCTTTTGGATTGTCACACAGTATCCATTTGCTTTGGTTCTGCTCCATGGCCCAGATTCCACAACCCTGGTTTTTCTCATGAAGTTAGCAATACTAGTGTCAGATTCAAATATGTTACAAAATCAACAACAATAAAAAATAATAACGTGCTTACTGTTGATTTAACCAGCGACTCCAGCGGTTTTGTTGCCTCCTGCCAAGTTAATCATTGGTTCCAAGAAAGAAAGAAGAGACACAAAGCTTTTGTGTGACAAAACTTGCACTCTTAGACAACTATATCTATAATTTTTCATTGAAATAAGTGGTATTAACAAAGTCATTCAGTGTGAATCCCCTCTATCTTCCACAGAGTGTGTCCACTGTCAGTGAGCTCAGCTCAGAGGTGCTGAAAGTGACAGGTATATGTACATTTATCAACCATGATTTGTCTATCTCTACTTCCTTTATCTCTCCAAAGGCATCCTAGTTTCCCATCATACCTCTGGGATAAGAAAACAGAAACTAGCACTAGGATATTTTACACAACACTGTTTCTGGGTAACACAAAGAGTTCACTCAGTGCTACAATCTGTGCATCAAATCTGTCCTCTTCTGTTTTGTAGACTATGACCTCTACTGATGCTCTGACTCAAACTCAGTCATTAAATAAAAGGGTTTACAACCTCCACCTCATCCCTGTACACCAAACAAGGGTCTACAACTAATGCAGTGGTTCCAGCCCTGCATAATTTAGTCTTTCCCCTGCTCTTGCTCTTCATCTTCTAAGGCCAAGTTTCCTCATAATTACCAGATTCAGAACCAGAGATTTAAGATGAAAAATTAGATGTTGTACTAGATGTAGTGGCTGCGGTGAAGTGAAAGTGACCATTTGTTGTCATGAACAACACACAGTGAACCCCAACGAAATGCATCCTCTGTATTTAACCCACATACACAGCAGTGGGCAGCCATATCCAGCGCCCAGGGAGCAGTGAGAGGGATGGTACCTTGCTCAAGGGTTCCTCAGGGCAACATACTGGTCTGGATCTCAAACCCACAACCTTCCGATCAAGGGGCCTAGACCTAAAACACTAGGCCATCAACCAAAATTCTCCCTTCACATCCTTAAAAACTTAAAATCACCTTTTATAACTGCTAAAGTAAGAAGTGACAACAGTGAAAAGGCATTTTTATGCATTCATGGCCAAACAGGAACACATGCAGTGTGAGACACCATTGGATGATTAGGCATTTTTTCACAGGTGCTTTCCCTCCCTCACTCTTTTACCTGGATGTCAGACTATCTTCCCATGATATTTCTGTGCCCCAGGGCATCGCTGAGCAACATGGCCCCGTTTAAGCTGAACTGATTGGCTCCGATGCCCCAGGTGTAACCGGGCTGCCTCAAAAGGATCCAGAACACCTTTTGTATTTAACTCCCTTGTATTCAGCTAATTGAAATCCCACCGTCATTGTCAAAGATGGGATCTCTGCGAGTAGGCCTATTAGGATTTTTCATATGGATTTCTCTCACTCAGGTAAGTGTGATACCTTTGGTTGGCATGATGGAATAATTTGGGAATAAAAAAGTGATTAATAAAGTGTTTAATGTTGGTTAACTTTGTATTTCTTTGTTTATCTTTCGTAGATAAAAATCACTCAAGCACAAGGTAGGTCAGCATGTCCTCGGTGAAGGCTTTTCCAGTCCTCAGCCTGGCTGGAAATGTGATGGGTCTTCAGATCATTAGTTTATCTTTTCAGTAAACGAAACTGATCTTTGCTGTGATGTCTGTCAAAGAGAAGTAGACTTTCCTCAAACTTTCCTTTCCTGAAAACTGTTAGCAATACTAGTGTTGGATTTAAATATGTATTTCAGCATACTTTTAACTCAATATGAACATTTTTACATGCATTAAATTGCTGAAATTGATGTCATATTTAAAGATATAATCTATTTCATTCTTTCTAATTAATGCTCTTTGATTTCAAGTTGTACTGTTGAGGCAAACCAAAGGGCAAGCTAAATATTTCACATAATAATAATATTATTATTATTAACAACAACAATAATAATAATAATGACAGCAACAACAACATTATTAATAGTAGTATGCTAACGGACACGAATCTAACCTTTTCTCCTCTGTGCGAACACTAAACTGTTCAAACTGTGAGAAAATGTTCTGTTTCAGGTGTGAAAATGCTGCTGAAAATGCCTTACTTTTCCTAACTGCTCAGAAACAACATAAATCTGTAGTGAAATGGTATTTTAGTTGTGCTAAATTAGTTTAGCTGCGATCAAATCCTCGGCAGAAGCTAACAGCACCTAGCAGAAGCTAACAGTCCCGTTAAAAGCCGTTACAAATTCAATTTAAATTTGCTGAGCGCGAGCTACGGAAACGACTCGTGAACGAATCGGATTTTGAATCGGTTCTTTTCCGTTTCACAGACTGACTATGCGGGTCTATATTATATATATATATATATATTATATATATATATATATATATATATATATATATATATATATATATATATATATATATATATATATATAGTGGTTAGATTAGATAGATTATAGATTTTTTATAGATAGATTTTTGCGTTTTTAACCAAAGAATGAAGACTAATAGAGTAATTTCAATATTATTATTATTATTTTTTGTTGTTGTTGTTGTTACTATTATTATTATTATTATTATATTTATTATTATTCTGTTTATTATTCTGTTTATTATTATCATTATTATTATTATTATTATTATTATTATTATCAGATCTTAATGACTGTAACACATTGGGAACACTAGTTTCCTGCTTTTATCTTCTTTAAACTGTTTAAGGTTCATTCTAAATCATGAATCAGGTGTTCAGAAGAGTCGGTTCTGTAGAGTGAACTTGGTCGTTAATTAGCGCTCTCTCTCTGTAGCGGAGTGCAGCATCGTCACATCCATCTCATCCACTTCGGCCACGTCGCTCCTCGTTCAGTGGATCAGTTATCCTGGAGCCACCAATTACTTCCTGGACCTGAGGGTGGTGAACTCCAGCACCATCCCCCCGGTGGTGGTGACTCTGTCCGCCTTCAGCTCCCAGAAGGAGGTGTTCGGTCTGCGGCCCGGGACCCTCTACACTGTGGTGGTCAAAGTCTTCCAGTTTTACAGGGTCACCTGCCTGGATACCAAACTGGCCAGGACAGGTAATACACCTGAGCATGAGTGTGTGTGTGTGTGTGTGTGTGTGTGTGTGTACACTAACTGTAGAAGTGTTAATAAAATAAGTGTAGAAACAGTTAGTAAACTGACTGTAGACTGGTTATAACCTCACTGTATTAAGTGTAATAAAAGGTGTAAAAGTGTTAAAAATAGCTGGAGAAAGTGTTAATAAAATGTATAAAAGTTTTAATAAACTAATGGTAGAAATTGTTAAGAAAATAACTAGAAAGTGTAGATAAATAAATTGTAAAACTTAATAACTGTAGAAAGTGTTAATTAAGTGTTAAATTAACTGTAGAATGTGTTAATAAACTAAGTGTTAAACTAACTGTAGAAAGTGTTCATTAAGTGTTAAACTGTAGAAAGTGTTCATTAAGTGTTTACCTGTAGAAAGTGTTAATTAAGTGTTAAACTAACTGTAGAAAGTGTTCATTAAGTGTTTACCTGTAGAAAGTGTTAATTAAGTGTTAAACTGTAGAAAGTGTTCATTAAGTGTTAAACTGTAGAAAGTGTTAATTAAGTGTTAAACTAACTGTAGAAAGTGTTCATTAAGTGTTAAACTGTAGAAAGTGTTCATTAAGTGTTAAACTAACTGTAGAAAGTGTTCATTAAGTGTTAAACTGTAGAAAGTGTTCATTAAGTGTTAAACTAACTGTAGAAAGTGTTCATTAAGTGTTTAACTGTAGAAAGTGTTCATTAAGTGTTAAACTAACTGTAGAAAGTGTTCATTAAGTGTTAAACTAACTGTAGAAAGTATTCATTAAGTGTTTAACTGTAGAAAGTGTTAATAAATTAAGTGTTAAACTAACTGTAGAAAGTGTTCATTAAGTGTTTACCTGTAGAAAGTGTTCATTAAGTGTTAAACTAACTGTAGAAAGTGTTCATTAAGTGTTAAACTGTAGAAAGTGTTCATTAAGTGTTAAACTAACTGTAGAATGTATTCACTGAGTGTTTAACTGTAGAAGTGTTGATAAACTAAGTGTTAAACTAACTGTAAAAAGTGTTAATTAAGTGTTAAACTAACTGCAGAAAGTATTCATTAAGTGTTAAACTAACTGCAGAAAGTATTCATTAAGTGTTTAACTGCAGAAAGTGTTAATTAAGTGTTTAACTGTAGAACGTGTTGATAAACTAAGTGTTAAACTAACTGTAGAAAGTATTCATTGTGTTTAATTGTAGAAAGTATTAATTAAGTATTAAACTAACTGTAGAATGTATTCATTGAGTGTTTAACTGTAGAAGTGTTGATAAACTAAGTGTTAAACTAACTGTAGAGAGTGTTAATAAAGTGTTAAACTAACTGTAAAAATTGTTAATTAAGTGTTAAACTAACTGCAGAAAGTATTCATTAAGTGTTTAACTGTAGAAAGTGTTCATTAAGTGTTAAACTAACTGTAGAAAGTGTTAATTAAGAGTTAAACCAAATGTAGAAAGTATTCATTAAGTGTTTACCTGTAGAAAGTGTTAATAAACTAAGTGTTTAGCTGATGAAAGTGTCAATTAAGTGTTAAACTAACTGTAGAAAGTGTTCATTAAATAACTGCAGAACGTGATAATAAACTAGCAGCAGTGCTGGAGGTGGAGAGTTTGAGATGCTGAGATTTGCATTAGGAGGGACGAGGACGTTGAGGATGGAGCTACCAGGAAAGAAGGGAAGAGGAAGGACAAAGAGGAGGTTTATGGATGCTGTGAGAGAGGACATGCAGGTGGTTAGTTTGAAAGAGGAAGATGCTAATGACTGGAAGAAATGGAAGCAAGTTATGTAAATGAGAGCAGCAGAAAGAAGAAAAGATGAAAATATAATTAACTGTACAAAGTGTAATGATAAACTGACTTTATATAACTGTAAAAATGTAGCTATAGACTGTGACAATAACTGTCTTTAGAAAGTTTAGCAATAAAATAACTGTACAATAAATGAACTGTTGAAAGTTCAATAATAAATTTGCTGTAGAAATAGTAATAAACTGCATGAATAGTAGAAAATGAAATAATAAAAATATTGCTTAAAGTGCAGTAATAAACTATAGAATAAATATTTTTATTTCATTAAAAACATTGGGAGGAATAATAAAATAACTGTAGGAAATGTAAAAACTACTGTATAAAGTGTAGTAATAAAGTAAGTGGAAAGTAATAAAGTGTAGATACTTGTAATAAACAAACTGTATAAACTAACTAGCTGTCGAAAACATAAAAAAGTTATTGTATAAAGTTGTAATACATTGATGGTAGAAAGTATATTAATAATAAACTAAGTTTTAAAAATGGTTATAAACATTTTGTAGAAAGTGATAAAAAGTAACTGTAGAAGAATAACAAAAGTAAGCAAAATATGGGTACAAGAAAGTAAGAGTAATGAGCATATATTTAAAATTATAATAAAAAGAACATGAACTAAAGTATCTTTAAAAAGTTTGACAGGTGTATGACCTAAACTAATAGACTGTCAAAGTTTAGCAATAAACTAACTTAAAAAAAAATACAGTTAAAATGTGGCTGTTAAATATGTGACGTTAGTTGTAAAAAGTGGAATAAATGTCTGTAAACTGAAGCCAATTGTAGGAAGTGAAGTAATAAGACATTGTAAAGATAATGGTAATAAACTAGCTTTAAAGAATATGATAAACTAGCTTTAAAAAAACGTTAGCAAGCTAGCCGTAAAGAACATGGTTATAAACTAGCTGTAAAGAAAATGTAGGTGAACTTGATGGAAAGAATGTTCTCGTTAACAGGCTTTAAGAAAATTGTAATAAACTAGTTGTAAAGAAAATGGCAAGACGCTAGCTGTAAAAAAAATTGCTATAAACTAGTGGTAATAATTACGGTTATAAACTAGCTGTAAAGAATATGGTAATAAACATACTGTCAAGAATATGGTAAAAACAAACTTGTAAAGAGTTGCATAAGCATGTGTAATCAGTGTTGTGACAGTTTAGCTGTAAAAACTTTGTGAACAAGCTCACTGTTATAAAGAATGCGGTAATAAACTGGTTGTAAAGAATATGGTAAACTTTAATGGGAAAAGTGTCTGTAAACATTGTTGCTACAGGGTAGTAGTAAAGAGAAGGGTAATAAACAAGCTATAACAAGTGACAAGGAATATTAGCTAGAAGTGCATTAAGAAAAAGACTGATTAGCTAATAAGAATGCACCTGTAAAATGTCTGTAAAGTCTATGAATAAGATAAAGGTGTGGTAATTAGCTAGCTGTAAAGAGTGTGGTAATAAATTAGTGTAAAAGTTGATGTAAGGAAATGTAAAATGTAATTAACTAGTAAAGATTGGTAAACAATGTTGTAGCTAGGAGGCTGTAAAATGTGTAGTGCTAGCAAGCTGTAATGAGTGGTAAGATAAATCATGTTTATTATAGAGTCTTTAAAATAGTGCGAAAAAGTGACTGTTAATAGTGAGCCTGTAAAATGTCTGTAAAATGTGTGTGGATAATTGTACTAGGTGTTAAAAAACTTGTAAACCAAGTTATAGAACTGATACATTTGCTGTAAAGAGTATGGGCTAGTGTGTAAAGAGTCAAATACGGTTATATTGTATACAGTGTTATAAAGCAGCGTTTTTTAATAAGCTAGCTGTTTACAGTGTAATTAAACATCTTTAAAAAAGTATGGTGTGTATTTTCATGATCATGTTCATGATCAGAAAGAGCAGGTGGAACAGATTCAATTATTTTGTGACTTATTGTACGTTTAATTTACTACTCGACTGATATACTGATTACAATGTATTTTATATTGTGTTAGAATTATTGTTTTGGTGTAATTTCACATTAAATATTGTTAAATTGAAAGTGTCCTAACAGACCCAGTTGTAATCAGGGCATTTGTTAAAATACACTTGAAATGAAAGCTATGTGATATTAAACAATAACCCGTCATGTTTTTTCTCCTTTTCCTGCACTCAGTCCCAGATGTGTCTCAGATAACCTATGGCAAAGCAATCTCCAGCACAGCCATCACATTGGAGTGGGAGAATGTGACTCCAGTGGATCAGTACTTAATAGCGATAAACTCGACTGCAAGTGGGGAGCGATACAGCTTGTTCTACACAACGTCGAGCGCTGTGATCCAGAACCTACGTCCGGTCACCACTTATGATTGCTATGTTTTTACCTCAAATACAGCGGGTCTGGGAGCAAGGAGCAGAGTCCGTACTGTAACCACACGTGAGCGAACTGTCATGCGCAACACATAAGTCTAGCTGTCTATCATTAAAATACAACTGTTTAACTGTTACACTGTTTTCTTGTGTCTTAGTGGTCCAGCCACCAGCTGTGGTTACAGTGGAGCGGGTAGCGACTCAGACTGTACGGGTTAAATGGCAGCCAGTGGACCGAGTGCTGCTCTATAAGGTTACAGTTACAGGCTCTCAGGGCACCCAGCTTGTCAGCACTACCTCTCCGTCCACCTCCCTGGATGTACAGAATATTCAACCCTGTTCCTTATACCGAATCTTAGTTTCCTCTATGAACACATTCCTGGAGCCTGGAGAACCCAGGCAGGTCAACTACACCACCAACAGTAAGCAACTCTTCTGTTATGATTGGTTAGTAAGTGCAGTGCAATAAGGACCTTAATTATATACTTAAATTAAATATATAGTCCCACTTATAGGTCCAATAGACCAACAAGACATATACATATATGTATAAATATGTTTGTAAATGCACCAAAAGTATGCCTGTGTATCTCTGTCAATTGCAGCTCTGACTCCAGTGACGTCTGTCTCTGTGGATTACATCTGTGCTGGTGCATCTGCCATCGTGTCGTGGAGAGCCGTATCTGGCGCCGAAACTTACCGCGCTACAGCGTTCAGTCTCAGTGGCTTAGTGCTGTCTTGCTCCTCCAGCAGCACCTCGTGCCAGCTGACCAACGTGACCTGCGGTGGGGTCTACACAGTCCACGTCAGTGCCATTGCCAGCAACTGTGAAAGCATAGGCAATGCTACTGCGTCCTTCCAGACAAGTGAGTGTTAATTATTGCAGTTTATTCACTGTATAAGCACAGTTTGTACAGTTCAGCATGTCTCTTGTGCTTTCAAAGATGCTGGAAGAAGCTTATTCTTCATCTTCTTCTTTCGGCTGCTCCCGTTTTGGGGTCGCCACAGTGGATCATCTGTTGAACATGAACACATTTAAAATGTTGGACTGATTTTATTACTAGAACTAGAAAGATACTAGACTTTTTTTGGTCACAATCTAAGCTTCTGACCTGGGATAATATTTTGATGATTATTATGATATCGAAAATGCATTCAGTGCCCAAAGTCAGAGCTTCACATTCAAATAACCGAAACTGTTAAACTGTTTTTTAACTGACTACATCCTGTACTTAGTTCAGGGAAACAAAATTTCTCAAGATGCTTGTAATAAAATGAATATGTACTTCCGCTTAAGCGGAGGATGCCAGTTGACTTGGACCTTCCTTGATACCCAGGAAGCACTGCTAAAAGAATGTAGGCCAGACCACCTCCCTATGAGGTCTCAACAATTGGATCTCAATGTGTCCTCAATGGGACAGGTGTATTCATACCTGTACTTCAGGATGCAGGTTAAGGTCCTAACTCACACATGCTGAAGCTTCCTGACACCAGAGCCCTGAAAAATCCTGCATTGTAATGGTGGGTCATAACATCTTCATGGTAATGGCAACGTTTTAGCCAAAAATATAATTTCATGCAGTTTCCCTCTTCCCCATGTGTAGTTTGCCAGGCAGGATATGAAAGTTTTTTCTCTAATATTTGACTGGAGCTACTTCTTTATTTATTATTTAAGGCCTATTTATTCCAAGAAGTAAAGAACCCTATAGAAATGCCAAATACATTTATATCTCAGAGTTGCAAGTTTGTACCTGCAGGTGCCTGTGGTACTGTTCCATGTTTTATTTATTGTGGCAAAACCAAAAGGCTGAACATGACATTGAATATGGTTCACAGACCACAGTGACATGCAGCGTGGACTTGTTTTATAATAATGGATAACACTGTAAAATTTCTCACTCAATGATCACATTATGCTTTGAAAATCCACTGGGTGTACGGTTTCCTTTTAGGAGGAAGAAATATCTTTGGTTCCTTCTCAATCAGGACATGATCTTCCTTTTGTGAAACCCCACAACAGAACAATCTCAAATCATTAGAAGTGCTATCAGATATTCATAAGGGAGTATCTGTTTATCGCGGAATTCAGTGTGTGTACCTGTTTCTCATACACTCAGGGCCTCTACACACCCTGGGCATTGTGAGACATTAGGAAGTCTCCGGAGGATCGGCTCTGCTATTCAGATATGTGGTCTAGGATACACCCGGCCTCTTTTCACAGCTGTGAGGACAATGCACTGAAATCCATAGCAGAGATTCAATTATCAGAATCAATTCGAGCCATGCCACAAGGGACTGACAGTTGTTCTGCATTGTTTCTTTCTCTTTGTTTTGCCTCTTTGTTGGTTTCCTTGACTATGGCTATCTTCGTCCTAATGTGATCCACAATAATATATATTGTCTCTCATATTTGTACAGAAACGACTAATTTTTCATTTTCCTTGCTGTCTTTCAGTGAACCTGGAAGACACGGAACAGCCATAACATTAACAATGCTGGTCTTTAAATTCTCACTATTAACAAAATGGCATCTAATCTATGTTCTGCTTTTTCTGATGTTTGTTATCATTCTTAATTTGGTGCTCTTTAATGCTCTTTAATACACAGAGCCATGTGCGCCTGCTAATCTGGAGCTGTATCGTGAGTGCAGCAGTAATGTCATCATTTTCTCCTGGGCTTCCACCAACAACACGATGTACTACATGGCACATGCAGTAGACTCAGTCGGCATCACCCAGGACTGCGTGACCACAGACACGTCCTGTTACTTCACCGATACGATGTGCGGAAGGAGCTACAGCTTCACTGTCTACTCCGTGAGTGGAACGTGCAGCGGTATAGTCAGTCAAGCAGTGACCATTCGAACAGGTAAAGGCAAATACTGTTTGGTCTGTAAGTTTGTAGTGTAGAGCACAAAGTGCAATTGACCACAGCAATTTTTTAATTAAAAACTGTAGAAACACAACTGAAAACAACAAAAAGTTGTCAAACATTCTCAAGATTCTTTATTATTTCTAGGTCAGTGTAAGTTAAAACAAAGATGTAAAACTGACTATGTTAAAGCCTTTGATCCAAATGTCAGATTTTTTTGTCTTATGCCTTCCCTTAAGATATCCCTTTCCATTATCTCTTCATCAGCAGTCTCCTTTAAAGCAATATATGGTTTCTTACAATACATGCTATAAAGCTTATATAAAATCCAAAAAGATTTTGCAGAGCAGAAATTAATGACAGCAGTCTTCTTGAACGTTTCCTGTATTTTGTCATTTTATATGAAGACATTTAAGAAAATGCTCTGAAAATTCCATTCCCCCAGCACCATGTCAACCTACTAACATGATTGCCATGTCGGACTGCCATACGGACATATTGACATGTATGTGGGACGGAGCGGATGGTGCACTGCGCTATGTCGTAGAAGGATTTGGTAACGATGGAAACGGAAGCCACTACAACTGCAGCTCAGTGACACACAGTTGTATCATCCCTGGTGTGTTATGTGGAGAAAGTCTGACTATGATGATCACTGCTTTTGACAACGAATGTTCCAGTGCGTCTGCTTTGGGAACAGAGACAGGGACAGGTGAGCGAGTGCCCCCTAGAGAAACATTAGTGTGTAGGTATAATGTCACCAATGTTATGTTGTCCTGACCACGTCTGAAGTGTTGGAGCAGAGCAGGTGGATATGCTGTGTGGAGGATTGTTTTTTATTCAAACTTTAACTCAACCATGCATCTGCCATTTATGAACCTTCTACAACTATGATTGTGTGTGTTTGTGTCTCTAGCTCCCTGCACACCTCAGAATGTCTCACCTGTTGTGGACTGTAGTTCTGACTCCATCACTGTTACCTGGAATGGGGCTAATGGTGCATTGGTATACATGGCCACGGCAACAAATTCCTCAGGTGTAGGGTTCTCCTGTACTTCAATGGACATACGCTGTCAGATCACAGGGCTCCAGTGCGGAACTATGTACAACGTCTCTGTCGTGTCCACCAACTTCAAGTGCAACAGCTCCGTTAGTCACACTGTGACTGTAGAAACAGGTAACCAATTACACGTTCAGGTATCACACAAATTTACAAGTGCAGTTTCTAGTCTTCCCTGTTCACACAAGTGGCATGTTAGAAATGGACTTACCCCCTGTGGGTAATAATTACCATATTAGCTCATCCTAATCTGGGGGTTCTGGGAGTGCTGGAACCCAACCCAGGGAGAGATGATGAGACACACCCTGGACATGTTGACACTAAACATATGCAAAAAAGCACAATATTTGTTTCTTATTTTTGTATATGTCCATTTTCTATGCAACTTATATAGAAATTCCAGACCCTTTCAGAATCTTTAGGCCTTTAGATCTTTTCCAAAGTTTTGCCAAAACTTTTCCAGAATATTTCAGCAAGGCAACGGCTAGAACCATCCAGGAGTGGAAAAACTCCTGAAAGCAGTGTCATGGTCAGGACCTGAATCCAAAAGTATCTCTGAAAAGGCCTGAAAATGGCTGTGCACCAAAGGTTTCCGCCCAATATGGCTTGATGATTCTGCCTTAAAGAACAGGAGGAGCTTCCAATAGGATGATGTGCCAAGCTTGTAGGATCATTCCCAAGAAGACTTGAGGCTGACATGGCTGCCAAAGATGCTTAAACCAAGTTCTAATTCTTACGTAAATGGGATTTTCACTCGCTCTTTCTTTATCTCAACCATTATCGGTCCATCACAGGGCAACAGACAATTGCACACACACCTAGGGAGAATTTTAGCACATCCATTCCACCTGACGTCTATGTGTTTGGCTTGTGGGAAGAAACCGGAACTCCCAAGGAAACACAGACAAGAGAACTCCACACAGAATGAACCCGGCCTGGGAATTACAACCAGGATTCTCTCACTGTGAGATTACAGCACAGCTCACTGTGCTGCCAGTAAATGGAATATTTAGTTTTTTATTTTAATATGTTTATTAACCCGCCCCCCCAAAACAAACAAACAAAAAAAGAATAAGAATAATGCTATAAAAGATCAAATATAAAAAAAGGATTTTTTAATAACATATATGTATTTTTTTCAGGTTTCCTCATCTCTTATAAATCCCATGTGCTTCCTCTCTCTCTTAGCTCCCTGTCCCCCATCCTTGGTGCAGGCTTCCCTGGACTGTGAAGCAAACCAGGCGCTGGTCAGCTGGCTTGGTGTACGGGGCACCGCTGCCTACACAGCCATAATGCAGGATCAGAATGGAGGCCTTCTGAGCTGCAGCACCATGGCCAGCAGCTGCTGGGTGCCCAGCCTCAAGTGTGGCCAGGTCTATGATATCAGCGTAAGCTACCATGACAGCATCTGTCCCAGCCAGCCCTCACTGCCTATTCACCTGAACTCAGGTAACATCACATTTTCATTGTGGAGAATTCAGGTGTCTTAACACCTGAACTCACTCCTTATATCTCCTGTTTTATTTATTAATCCTTGTCAAACTCATGTGCTTTCGTTTATTTTTTCTTTATCATAGTGCCATGTGGACCAGTGAATGTCCAGGCACAAGTGGACTGTGGCTCCGGTTTGTTGCAGATGAGCTGGAACCAGACAAATGGTGCTGATGGTTACACAGCCAGTGTAGTTGCCAATAGTAACGGGCATCAGCTCTACTGCAACTCTACTACTCCGTCCTGCAGCCTCAGCTCTCTTAAATGTGGCGAGTCATACAACCTAATTGTGCGATCTTACAACAGAACCTGCTTCAGTATGCCCAGCCAACCGTTGATTCTACAAGAAGGTAAATCTTTTAGAGAATGGCCATTTTCATTTAGCCATTTTACTTATACATAAAATATTGACATTATCTTCAAGCATAAGCTAAGAATGCATATTTTTGAGATACAAGATTTATATCATACAATAATTTATATACATTACAAGCCTACGAGTGTTACGAGCTGATATTCCCTCCTTTTTAATTTTTTTTTCCTGCTTTCTGTGTTTTTTATTCCTCCCATGACCTTTTAACCCCTTGATTCCACAAGCACCTTGTGCGCCAACCAATGTAACGGTCCGAAACACCTGTGGCAACAGCACCACGGTCACATGGCGAGCAAGCAGCGGCGCCCTCTCCTACAGGGTAATTGCTACGACCAACAGTTCACAAGTGGAGTGTGTGTCCAATGGGACCAGCTGTAATCTGACAGACCTTCAGTGCAGTCAGATGTACAACGTAAGCGTGATGGCAGTGGATGCCACCTGTACCAGCCTAAAGAGTCAGAGGGTTACGCTGCAGACAGGTTTGTTGTGATTTTATGCCGTATAAATATATATATATTTCAACTGATTTTTAGTTAGCTTTGTCAATTGGTCAATAGCTTTGTCAGCTTTGTCAATCCTTTTTCTGAGATAGTTAAACTGTTCAAAAAAAGTTCATACTATGAACACCTTTCAATATCTGGTTCATATTTTTCTCCTTTTATTTCCCAAAGCAATCTGTGCCCTATATATAATAAGGTGGTGAGAAAATAAATAGCTTCATAGATCACGACAACAGCATAACATAGAAACAGAAGAATAGGACAAGAAGGATAAATGATAAAGCAGGCAGTTAAAGAAATTGTATGAACAGCTGTTTACTGGCTAGTGTAGCTGAGACATTTGGAAACTACCAACATTGCACAAAATGGGTTAGATGGTTAATTGTGCATTTTTTGAAGGTTCTGTTGATCTGCTAACATCAGTCATTAAGAATGATGTTGGCTGATATGATCATGTGACACATCATGACTGTTTAGATTGGGTGAATTTGAAAATTGTTCCACAAGTTGAGACATTTTGAAACTGCTCAAATGATCTGCGGCTTATTTTTTGGTGTAAAAATCCATTCTTCACCCTATTTCTCTAGTCTGATGCACTTGGATTTACTACATAATTGCCATAATTTAAATCATAATCTAACTATAAAGATGATAAAAGCAGCGTTTCATGAAAAATCTTTTAGAAAACATTAATTTAAATATAAAAAAGCTTGTTTTTTATTTTTAACATGCATAATTATTAATAAACCATGTTTTCCTCCTTCCACAGTTCCTTGTGCTCCAAAGAATGTCCACAGTACAATAAATTGCAGCACAAATGCTTTAACACTGAGTTGGGATCCCAGCCCCAATGCTATGGCCTATATAGGAAAGGGCGTAGGATCTGATGGACACACTGTGATGTGTAACAGCACCTCTTTGGCGTGTCAGCTGAAGGGCCTGCACTGTGGTCAGGAATACAAGTTTAGAGTGGCCGCCAGTGATGGCACCTGTGTGAGCCCAGACAGTGACATCTACACCCAGCCGACCGGTAAAGATAAAGAATCTCGACTGTCATTGCTTTTTGTTTGTCCTTTAGTTGTCTCTGCATGTCCTCTAACAAGAAAGAGTAAATTAGCAGTTATGTTTTTGTTCAATGATGAAGAACTGTTAGATTTGGAAACATAACAAATATAAAGACGGACTTTTAGATGTATATATTCAGTCATGCAATTAATAATGTTTTCTTATTGCCCCAATGTAGCTCCTTGTGCCATGCAGGCCGTTTCCAGCTTCTTGCACTGTGACTCCAACTCCCTGAGTGTGAACTGGGTGCCAAATGGCACAGTTCTGAACTACAGCGCCCTTGCCAGGCCTCCAAACGGTACTGCCCTCAGTTGTAGCTCCAACAGCTCCAAGTGCGACATCCCAGGACTGCAGTGTGGTCAGAACTACACAGTTGTTGTCACAGCAACCAACAGGGTGTGCACAGCACCGGAAAGCGCACCTCAGACTGTGCTGTCAGGTATGGGCAATTGTTGTTTAAAGAGATAAAACGGGGCTTAAATTCAAAACAAGTTTCATTAGATCAGGTGGGTGGAATTAGATCAGGAGTGTGGAATTAGATCGGCACTTATCCCTGGATCTGATAATGGTGTTATGCAAATCAAAAATTGAATCAAACATTTTAATTGAATTTCAAATTTGGCCGCCACCTCTCTTAAATTTGTTTGATTGTATTTCTCTTTTCTCATCCTTCTTCATGTGACAGCTCCCTGTATGCCACTTTCTGTGCGTGCGAGTGTGACGTGTGTCAGTAACATAGTGGGTGCATCATGGGATCCAAGCCCTGGAGCTCTGTTCTACACCAGCTTTCTTATTGGTCCGGGCGGATACAACCACTCCTGCTTTACTCCTAGTCTTTCCTGCTCCTTCAGTGATCTGTCCTGCGCTCAGAATTACACCCTCCATGTGGTTGCCAGCAACAACAACTGCAACAGCACAGTCAGTCCGGATGTCTCTGTGACAACAGGTGAACCTCTCTCTTGTATAACTAGCAATCTTGTTTGATTGTTCATTTTGTCTGGTCAGCATTGATTTTGGGGATATTGAGTCATATGATGTTTTTTTTTTTTACTACAAGTCAGTTCTTGATTTCATAAATAATGTTTCAATAAGTCCAGATTCAGACACACACTCCCCACAAAAAGAGAGGAACAACATCATCTTTATGATCATGATTTTGTAACAGGATGTTCATCAAGCTCATACAGATGTGGTGTTCAGATGTTTGCATTGTTTTGATCATTTATAAAGAAATGTGAAAAAGGTTTCCCAGAATGGGGAAATGACTTTTCAGAAATAAAAAACCATAAAAATATAAATCTGGTATATTTTATAGCATGGTGGTGTTTTCAATAAGCTTAGAATAATATCAAAAAATAAAAAAATGATTTTTTTTCATTATTTATCTTAAAATGACACGGCAAACTTGCAAGTACTCGCACCACAAACTTGCAAGTATTAATACCTTTACCCTTCTCCCCCCTTCTTCTTCCTCTGTGTCATTTAACCTCCACAGGGCCTTGTGATCCTAATGGTGTTTATGTCGACCTGCAGTGTGACTCAGGTGCGGTGAATGTGTCTTGGCATGCCAGTGCTGGTGCCAGTGCATACACTGTCCAGGCTTACGGGCAAAACCAGACGGTCCCTTTCTCTTCCTGCCTCACCTCCAGCACCTTTTGCACCCTTACACATTTGCAGTGTGGAAGCATGTTTAACATCAGTGTGCTCGCTAGCGACTCCACCTGCAACAGCAGCTCACTTACTGGAACCACAGTGAAAACAGGTATAGAGGGAGTGAGAGGTGGGCTGAGAGAGATAGTTAGAGATGGAAAATGAACTGTGGAATAGTTGTAGAGGGTGGAGAAGAATAGAGAATGGAAAGTGAAACAGTGAAAATGAACAAAACTTGTTGTTTTTATGCATGGCTATATATTAACTCTACAATTCCTCTACCTTCCTCTTCTATCTTAGCCCCATGCCCTCCCAGGCTGCAGATTCCTTCTGTGAGCTGCATCAGTTACCAGGCCCAGGTGTCGTGGGCTGGTGACCAGGATGTTCTGGGAGTCAGCATAAATGCCACGTCGTTGCAAGGTCACACCATGGGCTGCAGCTCTACTAACCAAAGCTGTGCTCTGACGGGCCTGCAATGTGGACAGACCTACGCCGTTCTGGGCATCAGCCATGGCCTCCACTGTGATAGCAATCCCGGTGCTCCACTCAGTATAGTCACAGGTATGGTTCATACCACCTGCAGGCAAAGAATGCTAATGATAGATAACCTAATGATTAGTAATGATCTAAATGTTCATTAAAAACAAATCACAAATCAAATGGGATGAGGTATTGGTTTTGAGCCTGGCTCTATTCTATCTCCAACACTAGCACCATTTGAGCCCCTAAACAAGCTCTTAATTCCTACCAGTTCCTGGGAAACTTTCCATGTCGCTTTGCAAAGAACACATTAAATAAAATAAAAATGATAGTGAAAGATGAGTCTTCCTAATTTTTCACATCCTGATGTTGTTCACCCACCAAGAAATGGTTGGTGGCTGAAGTTTTCTTCTTTAAATGCCCTGAAACTACAAACTTATTGTAAATTACAAGTAAGGAACATGTATGACCTAGCAATTACCATTGTTGCATAGTTAAAACCATTTTATGTGTGAAGTATATGAACGTTTAAGCAGTTTCCATGGTCAATTCCAGCAAGAAGAAGCAAACCACTTGCAAGCAAAAGCAAGAAAGCAAACATTCTTGAAAAAATAAATTCTAAAGAATATTATTTACAACAATTGATCTTCCAAAAATGTATAGCTTCAGTTTTGAAGTTCTAAACTATACAGCTTTGAGCCAGCTATTTGTTCTATAGTGCCCCGACGATTCTCCCTCTTTCTTGTGTTGCAGCTCCCTGCACTCCTGCGATGGTCAATGTGAACTATGTTTGTGGAACGAAAACAGCAATGATGAGCTGGAACCAAAGCCTGGGGAGTGCAAGTTATTTGGCCCGTGTGGAAGCGCAGAACCAGTCTGACTTCTGCAGCAGCAACCAGACCCAATGCTCAGTCTCCTCTCTGCTCTGTGGACGCTGGTACAACATCAGTGTACAGGCAGAGGCAGGACAGTGCAACAGCAGCAGTGTGGCCAAGACGCAACTACAAACTGGTATTTATTTGATACAAATACATACACAACAAACTGTTACCTTATAATTTAGTTTCCCACAAAGTCTCTTCTCTTCACTTCTCATTTCTTCTCTTCTCTTCTCTTCTCTTCTCTTCTCTTCTCTTCTCTTCTAGCCCCCTGTGCTCCTCAGAATGTCTCTGTCAGTCTGCAGTGTGCCAATAACACAGCCTTGGTGTCCTGGTCAGCGAGCCCTGGCGCCGTGGGCTACAATGTCACCGCTCTGGCACATGATGGCGATGTCAAATTTTGCCGCACCTCAAAGACCAGCTGCCAGCTTCCCAACATGCATTGCTCTCAGACTTACAGTATTGTGGTCACACCCTTTTCAGACACATGTAATGGGCTCAGCAGTGCTGTTAATTTCACAGCAGGTGCGTACCAATAGGAAAGGACTCCCAAAATTACCACTTTTAGATGGAAATTAAAAAAAAATGTTTGACTGAAAAAGGGCAAAAGCAATTTACATTATATTTGTGAACTGTATATTTATCTGCTTGAAATCACACCCTTTTATGTTCTCCCTTGTCGTTTGCTTCCCTCAGGATCATGTCCCCCCACTCAGGTTCAAGCATCTCTGCGCTGTCAAAATAATGTCGGCTCTGTCAGCTGGCTGGCTGCCCCACAAGCCGAGATGTATATCGTTACTGCAACGGGAATCCAAGGCTTCACTCACAACTGCACAACAAACACCACCAGCTGCTTGATCTTGAACTTCCACTGTGGAGAGAACTACACCATCACCGTGGTCACTGTGGAGCGTGGCTGCCAGAGCTTACCCAGTGTACCCGTCAAGCTGAGATCAGGTGAGCGAAGGGTCACGTTGCATTGGTAAAGCTTTTTATCTGAAATAGGGTAAAGTTTCATTTTCTTAGATGTCTTGTTTCAGAGTAGTCTGGGAGAAGACTTGCTAAATCACATTTGAGCTACAGCCTCGATGAAACACTTATTGGGACCCTAAAAGCCACAGATAAAACAGTTTTAATAAATAGCTTTTACAAAAACATGTCCGACATGTCAAATTTTAGCATACAATTTTAATCACAACCTGATGCATCTGTAATGCACTATCAATAACCATAGGTATACTGTTGTCCTGTACTTAGAACATAGTCATTTGTTTTTTTTTAAAACACTGAAGTCAATAAAAATGTAGATGAAACCCTTATTTTTGTGAATAAGATGATCAAGTGTGATTTCTGTCTATTTATTGTATATCCTATCCTCTTTTCTCTAGCTATCTGTCCTCCTACCAACCTCAACGGGTACACCCTCTGTGACACCAATGACATCAACATCAGTTGGGACCCTAGCTCACAGTCAGGGGTCTCCTACACTTTGTTCTCTCAGCAGTTGGGTGGGCCAAACTCCACCTCCACCACCACAGGAGCATCTCTTACAATGTCTAGGCTCCATTGTGGCAGCTCTTTCACAGTGCAGGTGGCTGCACAGGACAGCACTTGCTTGAGCAGTTATAGCACACCAGTGCAGTTATACACAGGTATGTTACATGTTGGGGTGGGCAACCTGTGGATTATACAAAGAAACATAACCCGGTAATTCAGTCATTCTGAATGAAAAACAGCAAACTTCCAGTTTCTGTTATTTGTACATTGTTTTAGCTTAAATCAAATTTTAGGTTGAAAATTCCTCTTGAATGTAAAGATACATCACTGAATGACTGGGTATGGAACAACTCTTATGTTAGCTACACTTAGTTACAGCATGCTAAACCTTTTCTCTTGTAATTTTTTGCCATAAAAATGCAAAATTCTTCTTAACTGGCATATTTGAGTATCACTCGTTTTAAAAAAGGGTTATTCTAATATTAAAAATTGGTTATTCTTGTGGTTAAAAGGCTACTGTTCCAAAGTTGGATGAGCTTTCTATAATTCATCATATGTCAGTCACATGGGAGGCTCATTGGAGCAGTGGTATCCAAGAGGTTAGGGATAAGACCCTAGCATCGGAAGGTTGTAGGTTCGAATCCTGAACTAGTAGGTTGCCCTGAGGTACCCTTGAGCAAGGTACTGTGCAAGTACTAGATTCAAATGCTCTGATTTCTTGCTTTTACTCCTAGCTCCATGCCCAGTCTCGGGCCTGACAGCTGTAGCAGAGTGTGGCACTAACAAGGGAGATCTTAGCTGGCAAGGTGGAGCCGGAGCCCTTCTCTACATCGCTAGTCTGTCGAGTGACCAGGGCCATGCTGTTTACTGTACATCTAACACTACTTCTTGTTCGGTGAAGCTGGAGTGTGGCCACCTTTACACAGCTGCTGTAGTCGCCTCTTTTGGGTCCTGCAACAGCACCGTTAACGGCACGATCCAGTTTAATTCAGGTAAAAGCCTGAGCCAGAATGTGTGGAGGTGATCAATGCTGTTGTGTCACAGTTATTATAGAGTACTACAGTTATCTGCTGTTAATAGTAGCCATGCCATGGACACATCATAACGTCTCATGATTTTATTTGTTGGTGTATTCTTCTTCTCTGCTTATTAAACGGGTGGCGGTGGTCTAGTGGTAGGGTACTTGCCTCTGGATCAAGAGGTCCCCGGTTCAAATCCCACCTCTAGCACTACCACCACTGGGTCCCTGAGCAAGACCCTTAACCCTGAGTGTCTCCAGGGGGACTGTCCCTGTAATTAGGACATGTAAGTCGCTCTGGATAAGAGCGTCTGCTAAATGCCGTAAATGTAAACACATTCTCTTTCCTGCCTTTTTCTCTATGTGCTTGCAGCACCATGTCTTGCCAGTAATGTCACAGCTCAGCTGGACTGTGGTACCAACACATTTGCAGTACAGTGGGCAGCCATTATGGGGAGTCCAGAGTCCTATACTGCACTGGCTGTCAGTACTGATGGCACACGTAGCTCATGTAACACCAGCAGCACTTCCTGTAACATCATGAGCTTGGGATGTGGGAAAACCTACGATGTTGCTGTGACTGCCTCCACAATCCAATGCCAAGTCCAGGGCTCTGAATACCAGGTGCAGTCAGGTATGTACAATTAGAAAGGAAAGCACCAAGTCTGTATTGACTAAGAAGAAACAACCATTAAGTTCATCTAAGAAAAGTAATTACGACAAGACTAGTGTTTCCCAAACTAGATTTTCCCTGAACATTAAGCTCTAACACAACTGATCTGATATTTGTAATAAAAGTTTTGTTTTTATAGTTATAAGGATAATGTATAAGCTATAAGGATAATGTAGATCAGACATAATGAAAGCTCCCACCAATTAGAGTCAAGCAAAGCCTACTTTATGAGACGTCTGCTTCAGTGATCAGTTTTTATAAATAATAAAATGCCATATGGGGCAGGCTTCATAAAAGTAAGTCCATTTAAGCACATGAAGCAAGTATGTGATGGTTCAGGCATGCATTTTGCCCATTGCTAATCAGTTTCAGATGTGCTAAAGGATGGGAAACAATTGATATATGCAGTGCAGAAGATCTCTTAAGAAAATACTTGTCGCAACATTTAACATAATGTGTGGGCTCAGTTCATTTTTTTCATTTGTTCATCCCCTTCAGCCCCTTGTAAGGCAAGTAACCCTTCCATCTCTCTGGAGTGCCATACAAACATTGCCACTGTAACATGGGACACCAGAGGGGCACAGCAGTTGTACAGGGTATCTGCTATGAATTTTACTGGTGGGGGAGCAGAGTGCTTGAGCTCAGGATCGTCCTGCACCTTTAACCAGTTTCATTGTGGAGAGACTTACACAGTCACCATCACAGGAGTGACACAGCAGTGCACAAGCCAGCCCAGCATCGCCATGGATTTCAATACAGGTGAGAGACACAGGTCCACACAGGTGAGGGACAGAGAAACGTTCCCTTTGCACAGATACAAGTCAAAAAATTTGAAAGCAATACTGGCTTTGTAAAACATGTACATATATCTGCAAGAGTTCTGAAGGCTTAAAACCTCTTTTTCTGGACTGAAAGGATTGTTATCAGTCGTGGCCATCAGGTCTTTACTAAAACATTGATCAGCAAAAATACCAGTAGAACAGATTAGAAAAGGTAGATGTAAAAAGTGTGTTGGGTTTAAAAATCACTACTACGTTTTCAACATTTTAACATCTGTAATGTGTTTCTGCTACAAACATTAAATACAGACATCAGCCCTTAACACACATCCCTGTCTCTTTCAGCTCCCTGCATCCCCACCCATGTCATTGCAAACTATGACTGCATCTCTTCAATCACCACAGTGATGTGGGACACCTCCCGTGCTGCAGACTTTTATGTGGTTTACATGAAGAGTAGCCGTGGAGATATTACCACTTGCACTAATGCAGACACCAGCTGCGTCTTTCTAGATCTGCCTTGTGGACAGGATTACAATGTCACGGTTGTTGCACAGAATGGCAACTGCACGAGCCCACCCAGTCAACCCGTCACTGTATCAACAGGTAAAGAATGCAGACAGCGGGTGCCTCAGCATTACACACTTTATGAGAAAAAACAAATTTACTTCAAACCACCAAAGGTTGTTTTTACATCAGATTTGGTCTTTAAAATTAGCTTCTTTAGTTTTGGATTGTAGGCATGAGAGAAATAAGCTGACACATACATGGAAACTGATTTCCACTCTATGACTAAGCCATCGTGTACTACATGCCTAAATTGTCATTTGTTTTAATTTTATGCCATTGTGTTTTCAATAAAATGGACAAAATCCTAACTTAAACCACAACTTGCAGCTACAATGAAGCCAGAATTATTTTTGCTCTATAACTGTTTACAGTCAGCTCATAGGTCATCAGATCAAATCAAATAAAATCAATTCACTTTTATTGTCACACCCCTGCAGATTCTCCAGGTTGAATCAACATTTAAGTTGAACGTGTCAAATTTGAAAGAAATACTGTCATACTGTTATTACATTAACTCTTATTGAAGGTTCTGTGTCTAACGCTTTTTCTCTGTCCTTCCCTTTCATCTTCATCCTTTCACACTTTTTTTCATTCTTTTTCGGTCCAGGACCATGTCCTCAGTCTAATCTTCACGTCTCACTGCAATGCAGCAGCAATTCTGCCCTTGTTTCTTGGACGCCGGGTAGTGGTATTCTGTTTTACAATGTCTCAGCCGATGCTTTTGACGTGGGGGATCACTTCACCTGTAGCACGGTCGGCTCTGCCTGCAACATAACCCAGCTACGGTGCGCTAAGTTCTACCAGATCAGCGTGAGCGGAGAAGGCCGCATTTGCAACAGCCCTGCTCGAGGGTGGGAGGCAGTTGTTACAGGTAAAACTGATTAAAATATCAGACTTGATATGCAACCCAAAGACATACTCTGAAATTAAATCAGAATCAAAACTTACAATAAGTAAATTACAGTAAAAGAGTAAATTACAATAATGATCTGTGCACTCTATGACTACTTTCTTCTCATCACTGATCCTTTACCATCTTTTCTCCCCAACAGCCCCATGCCCCCCGACTCAGGTATCTGTCCAGTCTTCGTGCATCTCCAGTGTTGTGTCTGTCTCCTGGACAATGTCACAGGGCTCTCTTTCCTACCTGGCTTTGGCCCGCAGCAGTGGAGGTCATACAGCAAACTGCAGCAGCAACAGCACAACATGTGTAATCAGTGGACTGCAGTGCGGCCAGACATATGAGATCTATGTATCAGGGGTGGATGAGAACTGTGTTGGGCCAAAAAGTGCAGTGTACATCCACCAAACTGGTGAGACAACCAACACTGTCCATTATGCCTGTTTTTTCATTTAGAAAACAGAAGGGAAGTACCTGAGTGATCCAGCTGCTTCACCTCCTTTGGACACCCGTCACCACTTCAGATGTTCTTACTAAACCTTGACTGAAAAGCAGTTTTAAATAGGATGAAGTAAGCAGTGGCTCCAGAAATTCAGCAAAGAAACTGCCCACAGAGGAGGAAAGTTGATAAAGCTACTGGGCTGTTTGATTTATTACTCAGTTAGCGAGAAGAAAAGGAAGGCTCAGTTATGTCACATACTTCCACAGTCAACAGCTGGCACAGTTTGTGAACCATTCACATTCTATAAACTGCCAGTAGAGCATTTGTTCCAACTATTCTTAATGAAAATCATGTATTATGATTATTATAATGTTTTGTATTTATTTACTTCTTATAATGCTAGAAAACTTTGACCACTGTCCTGTTCCTGCAGCTCCATGCATTCCTCAGAATGTCCAGTTGGCATTGGGTTGCCAGTCAACTGTGCTTAATATTACCTGGCAACAGAATGGCAACGCCACATATTACCAAGCCGTTGTTCAGAGGAGTGATGGTAACGCGACTACCTGTGACACAAACCAACCCTTTTGCACAGTTCCCAACATAATTTGCGGCCTGACCTACAACGTCGTGGTAGTTGCCCAAAACGAGAAATGCAACAGCAGCTTCAGTCCTGTACAAAGTGCCATCTCAGGTAGGGAAACAGATTAAAAGATACATCCAAAGACATTTAAAGACTCATAAATAAAGTAAATTTATGATATTAGATTTTACATTTAAATTACTCCAACTATATACTGTATGTACTTACTGCCTTCAGCAGCCTTTAATTTGAGCAAATTGGGGAATCACCTAGGTCTATTAATGTGAGTGAAGGCCAATATTTCTCATTGACCTAAATTTGAACATGGATTGATCTGGATGATTTCACTGTTATATTTAAACGTGAACAAGGTTAAGAATATTCAGTAATCCTTAATGAGTAAAGGTATCATCATTTTTTATTTATTCATGGCAGATCTCAGATGCTAAAATGCCAATGCTTCTGATAAATGTACTGAGAAAAAGAAAGGCAGCTCACATTATTTCAGATGTTGAACTGGACCAGTGAAGATATGTAACTCTTCAGTTGTTTTCTTTGTCATCTTGGTATCTGTGGTCTCTCTGCAGCTCCGTGCCCTCCACGTTTGATCAGTGCAACACTGTCCTGTGCTTCTAACACCGTCTCTGTGAACTGGTCCCCCAGTGTGCCTGGGGTCAAATACATGGCACAAGCCATGTCCACCTCCAGCTATTATTCATGCAACAGCACGAATACAGCCTGCAACATCAGTGTGCCATGTGGCATGACCTACAACATCACTGTAGTTCCCATTCAAAATAGCTGTGCCGGAGCTCATTCAACTTATAAAATCATTCAGGCAGGTCAGTGACACTTCATTTATTTTCATAGGTTTCAGAATATTTGATATGTGAAGTTGCAGAGAAGTGTCATCAAACTAACATGTAACATTGAAAACTAAAATCTGGTATTGTATACCTGTACTTCTGTAAATATTTGTGCCTTTGTGTGTGTGTAGCACCCTGTGTTCCCACTTTGGCAAATGTGGAGATGGACTGCCTGTCTGATTCGGCCTGGGTGATGTGGAATAAGTCAGCAGGGGCAGAGCAATATGTGGCTACGGCTAAAGATAGTGATGGGAATCTTTATGACTGTCACTCCAATGCCACAATTTGTGCAGTTTCCAACTTACAGTGTGGGCGGCATTACAACTTCAGTGTGACTGCCTTCAACAGCCGTTGCAGGAGTGCCGTCAGCAAAACTTTGGGGTCTGAGACTGGTGAGAGAGAGAGAGAGAGAGAGAGAGAGATTTTTTAAATTATTTTAATTATTTTGTCAATGAGACTAATATCAACTAAAGCTTAATAAAAATGTATTTAATATCTTTAATATCTATCATGTTTGTGTATGGGTGAAAGGCTGAGGTTTAATTTCTTGTGTTTCACAATAGCAAAGCAAATAGTCACTTTCACTTCTAAAAGCTGTTTGACTGCCTTTGTATATCACAGTTATCCCCTTGCCCATAGAAAGATAACTTCTCTCTGTCTTTCTCTCTCTATCCGTGTAGCCCCCTGTGCTCCTGATGGTGTGGATGCGTCAGTGGGGTGTGTGACTAACACAGTGAGTGTTTGGTGGAATCACAGTGTCGGGGCTGTGAGCTACACTGCCACACTTGAGAGCTCTGATGGCAGCACCTCCTGCTGCACTGCAAAAAACACCAGCTCCTGTGAGGTCACTTCTCTTCCCTGCGGTCAAATGTACATCCTGACGGTCATTGCAGCAGGACGCACCTGTAACAGCACTCAGAGCACGGCCAGTATAATACGGACAGGTGACTCACACATACACACACACACACACACACACACACACACACACATGAACATAGACCTACACTTTGTCATATTTTTATATTCAGGTAGGTTGGAGCAAGAATTTGGGGTTCCCTGTGAACCTCTGCAATGAGGCTTGCATTTTTTAGTGAGTCAGGAATTAAATATATGAAATATAGAATTTTTTTCACTACAACTGTGTCACGGTCTGTCGTGCCCGATCGGAACCACGGGCACGACAGACCGTGACACAGTTGTAGTGAAAAAAATTCTATATTTCATATATTTAATTCCTGACTCACTAAAAAATGGCCCTAAAATCACTAAAATCTGCCCTGACTGAGCACACCTGGGCTTGTTAGATACAGGTGTGCTTCATAGGGGCTGCTATTTAAGCCCCGGTGTGTCAGTCAGGGCAGAGCGCCATCTGTCGTGCCCGATCGGAACCACGGGCACGACAGACCGTGACAAACTGTCATACTTTCTGTTTTATTGCTAATTTTCAATAATGTCCCAGAAACTGATAAGAAAAAAGTATTGTTTCTATTAAATACCAACCCCTACAAAAACACTGGGTAAAAAAAGAAAAAAACTAATGGGGGGAACTTGACAAAGAATGTGTCTAGTTGTTTTGTATGTCAGTCATTGTAACAAGGCCTTAAGACTTTTTCTTTCCCCACTGGTGCATATGGAAACTGTCCAAGGTTTGTCCAAGCCTTACTTTCTACGTTAGTTACACATATATAAAGCACGTGGTTGTCTAGTGGTTAGGGACTTGGCCCCATTATCGGAAGGTCATGGATTTGAACACTAAACCAGTAGATTGCCCAGAGGTACCCTTGAGCAAGGTACAGTCCCAGACTCTGCTCCCTGGGTATGGCTGTCCACTGCTGCCAGGGCTGTTTGGGTAAAAAACAGAGAAATAATTTTGTTGTGGTTCACTGTGTGGTGTGTTGTGTGCTCACAAAAACAAGTTGTCACTTTCATACCTGAAATAATGCAATATTTCATTTGTCATAACAGATACTTAAAATGTATGTACTCTATCCTGTATTTTCTGTATGCTAACTATTATATGGTTTGCTCGTAGCACCATGCACCCCTCAGGGTCTTACCTCCTTTGTGAGCTGCGGCACTAACATAGCCACCATGTCATGGCCGAACAGCCTGGTCACCCTGCTCTACACAGTCAACGCAGTCAGTGAGGACCGGAGGTTATCAGACAGCTGCACTGGTTTAGATGGCTCATGTGATCTGACTAACCTGGCCTGTGGGCTGCAGTATACAGCCACTTTGGTGGCTCAGGACAGCACATGTGTCAGCCAGCCAAGCCCACCCACACAGATCAAGACAGGTGAGTGGTGAGGGCAAATTAGAAATAAAAAATAAAAATAGTGCTTTTAAAATGTTTGTCCTGTGGGCTCTAGAATGGAGCAACTGTCTAAGCATTCACCCTACCATTGGGAGATTGTTAGATTTTGATTGTTGGGCCAAGTCTTTTACAATAGGATTTTTTACTATAGACTCTGAATAACTCTTTACCTCTCAAAAAAAAAACATCTTCAGAAGTTTTTAAGAAGAGTTTGCCATTTATTGCATTTCTCAGAATAAATAATTCACTAAATAAAACGGACACAAAAATCTAATCGGTTGTATCTTCTTAGATTTCAGGCTGAAGACATTTATAGAACAACAATGCTGTGCCTGTTTCTTCAGTTGTCTGATGTTTATCTGTGTTTCCTCGTGCTCCAGTGCCGTGTGTCCCGCAAAACGTCAGTGTGGAGGTTGACTGTCAGGCTCTCAACCTGAATGTGTCTTGGAGGAACAGTACAGGGGCTTCCTTCTACATGGCCACGGTGCAGGACAGCTGGGGACACTCTACTAACTGCCAGAGCCTGTCGAACAGCTGCAACATCAGTGGGCTTGCCTGTGGAAACATCTACCACACCAGTGTGGTCGCTTCTGACTTTTACTGCAGCAGCCAGCCCAGCCATGTCGTAGATACAGACCCAGGTAGAAACACACATACACACACACGCACACACAAACGCACACACTACATCCCCACATCTGCATGCCTGGTGCGTCATACAGTTGCACAATTTGCTCTGTCTCATAAACGCTTCCACAAACTTTCCATCTCTCCAGTTCCTTGTGCTCCCCGAAATATCCAGGCAGTGCTGGACTGCCAGACTGGCTCAGCCATGTTGTCCTGGCAGCCCAGTGATGGAGCGATGGATTACACGGCTACTGCAGTGAGCACGTCTGGACACTCTGTTGTGTGTGAGAATAATGAGACGAATTGTGAGCTCTTCTACCTGTTGTGTGGATCCAAATACAGCATCTCAGTACAAGCCAAGGGACAATCCTGCAGAAGCTCTGCTTCTATGAGTGGTTACCTGGAGACAGGTGAGAACACACTGTTGCACCCCTCTGTTGCATCTTTAAAAAATGCATCAACATTTCATCATAGGTAATGATGCGCGGTCGTAACTAGTTACTAAAAAAAAATTAAAAACAGAATATAATTAACATGAGATGAAATAATTTGCCAGTTATTTTATAATACACTAGCAAATTCATGAAATATTTTAAAATGGATTTGTAAACTCTTACAATGTATTATACTCTGTATTGTGACATTAATACTATACAAAAAAGTATTTTAACCGTAAGTAATTAAACAAAACATAAAGAGGGTATATTTTAGATTTTTTTTCTACTGTTTTATTTACAGACATATTAAAGCATTTTAACACTATATAACTGTGGTATTATTAAATAGATAGTATTATACGGTACAGTATAGTTGTGTATACAAACATCATAATCTCACTTTAATTATAAATAATTTGTATAAAATAATAATATAATATAATAATATAATATAAACTAATAATGATTCAATTGAGTCTGTTCATCTTTCAGGACCATGTGTTGTTCAGCATGTCAGTGTGCGTTACTCCCCATCCATTGGGCAGATCTCCTGGGACATGTCCAGAGGGACGGTGGATTATACGGCGTTGGCCCTCACCCTGCAGGGTCTAAAGGCATCCTGTTCATCCCAGGACACTTCCTGTGTCATCTATGGCATGACCTGCAGCCAAAGCTACAATATCACTGTCACAACCAGCAACACTGTCTGCCAGGGTGAAGCCGTCTCCACCCCTGTCGCAGTGGACACAGGTGAGTGAGCAGAAAAGGCCTAAAAGGAAATGGAGCAATATATTAGATTAATAACTCTCTTGATCGGAGTTACACAGTAAAAAAGAGATCAAATAGTTGTCACTGCACTCTATTCTTTTTTTTTTTGTTTGTTTTTTTTTTTTTTTTTTGGCATTCACTTTAGTAAGAAACCCTTTTGCCTTGTTACCACACATTTTGATCCCTGATTTACTTTGTAACTTAATTTATAAAACAGATTAATTTGGTTTATTAGTTGATCGAATTGTTAAGCAGCAAAACATTTTTAACACAGGGCGGTTGGTGTTGGAAAAATTTTTCATTGAATAAAAATTTTGTGATAAAACCGGAATAGAGTTTTAATCAGATTATCCTGTGAATCATTTGCATATGCAAATTTGCAAAAATCAGGAAGGGGTCCATATATTTGCTAGTGTATACAGTATGTAACGTGTGTGTGTGTGTGTGTCTGTGTGTTTGTTTGTTTGTGTGTGTGTGGGGTCTTCCAGAGCCTTGTCCCCCCACCAACGTGCAAGTACGAGCGGTGTGCTCACAGACAGAGGGAGTTGTGGCGTGGGAGGCAAGTGTCGGGGGGTTGAGTTATGTAGCCTTGCTAGAGGGCCGAGGAGGTGACACTCTGTCCTGCTGGACCACAGGGACATCCTGCAGCGTGTATGGACTGCGATGTGGAACGGTTTACATAACCTCTGTACAGGCCATCGGCCTGCACCTCAACAGCTCTAACAGTGCCACTGTACTGCTGACCACAGGTCAGTGATGTACAACAAAAAAATGTATATTAGCACAGACTAACAGCACACTTAGTCTTTAGGAAATGATTTATTGTCATTCACTGCTGTGTCTGGATGAATCATTTCACATTAGTGGGATATAAACCATATCAAAATATGTTATTTATTTACTTATCTGTACTTCTATTTTAAAGCTCTGCAAGATTTTTTTACTGCATGCGTTTTTTTTTATCATTGATTGTAGTTAGCATCCAACATTGTAAAGCGAATGCAGCTGAATCTTAAAGTTTCACAATGCATTAATCCATGTTTGCTCTACAACTAATCTTCTGTTTCACACACATCAGAAATAATGTCCAAAATGACTGCAGATTTGTGACTGGCTGCTATGTCTTTGTGTCCAGCCCCCTGCCTGCCGGACCCCAGCAGCATCAAGGTGATTGTTGGATGTGAAAACGACACAGCATTGGTCAACTGGGCCTGGAGCATTGGAGCCTCTTCCTATGAACTCACCGCTCTTAGTGATGGGGGGTACATAGCAACATGTTACACCCTGGAGAACCACTGTAACTTCACAAACTTGGTGTGTGGACAGACATACAACATCAGCCTGGCAGCCATCAACAGTGTGTGTCGAGTGATTCAGCCTACCAGCACTGCGTTCTCGTCACGTAAGTCAGGAATTTAAGCAGCTTCAAGGAGGATATGAGACTATAATAATAAACTGCTGAGAGTTCTGGGTTGATAACATGTTTCTGACATGATTGGCTTCAGTAATGTCTTAGTTATATTAGTTTTGTAGCTCTAGTGCTAAGACAAAAAGATTTAACTGGTAAGGATATTTGTATTTCGTATTCAAAAAACACCACTTGTCCCCTTGTCAACCTTTAGGACCCTGCGCACCGCAGCATGTGGCGGTGAACCTGGTGTGCGGCTCTTCCACAGCTGTGCTGTCTTGGGAACTGAATCTGGATGTTCTGTACTACCAGGCAAAGGCAACCTTAATGCCAGGAGGAACAGCTAAAGTGTGTAATTCCAGCACCGACAGCTGCCAGTTCAGTGGGTTGCAGTGTGGAGTGGAGTATTCCTTCTCCGTCAGAGCGCACAACTTCCTGTGTCAGAGTGACCTAAGCACCACTGTCAACATCACAACAGGTCTCACTCTCATTCTTCCCTTTTCTGTTACTTCCTCCCTCGTTCTCTCTTTGTCCTTGCTGTTTTATATATATATATATATATATATATATATATATATATATATATTACATCTTACACTGTCTTTCTGCCTGTCATTCTGAAAATTTCAAAAACTATATTTAAATATAAAATATTTAAAACAGCTTTCCAGATTTAAGCTGAAGTTCACACCATTAATAAAGTCGTGTTCCGCTGCATTTGATTTCACTCCTGTGGCCTTCTTTTAATGTCTTCTTTACCCCATTTTAGAACCATGCCAGCCACAGCACCTGACAGCGAATGGTTCATGTGAAAATGAGACCCTCCTCCTGCAGTGGGACAATGCCGCCGGAGTGCTGAACTACACCATCGTTGCCATCGGAAACCTGGGTTATATCACAGCCTTCCAGACTAAAAAGTCCCTCCTGGAGTTGGACCTTCCTTGTGGGCAGAGCTACACTTTTACAGTCATGGGGCAGAACGAACAGTGTAACAGCGCAGAAAGTGCCCCTGCACGGTTCACAGCCGGTACGTCCCAACTGCATCTTAATACAGTGTAATAATAACCACTTGGTTAAAATAAAATCAAAAAGCAGAAGTGTTTTGAAGTGTACCCAAGAAGTGCACCCAAGCATTTTCCTTTATAAGGGAGTTATATAGAGTTGAAAAAGTTATAGAGTTGAAAATGTTAATGAATTCAGTAATAAATGCAGATCATTTTGTTTTGTTATTTTTCATAACTACATAATTAAGGAACCACAAAGAGCACCAAAAATCTCTTGTCTGCTTATTTTTAGCCCCTTGCGTACCGTTCAGTGTGGAAAGCTTTGTTCAGTGTGAGAACAGCATGGGCTCGGTTAGCTGGGCCAGCAGCGATGGGGCCGAGACTTACACTGTGGTTGCCATGGGAAATATTGGCCACACCCACATATGTAGCACCAATGAAACAGTGTGCACCTGGGGTGACCTGGAGTGCGGCGAGATCTACACCATCCGAGTCATCGCTAACAACCTCCACTGCAGCAGCAGCCCAAGCAACAGCACTGTCATCAGTATGGGTGAGAGACACATTGTCATTTAAAAATCTGTTAAACGCAACTTAATTTCTCCTTGACCTTAATCTTCACCTTAAGTTTAGGATTAGCCAGTATGATGATATTTGTCACTTTTTTAAATTGCACTTTTAAATATTATTTTTTGAGCTATCGTGATATCAGTATATATACAGTATATTTCATCAGTATTGAGAAATACAATGACAAATAAAAAACAATGACATATTTTTTTGCAAAAAGAGACAAATTATTTCAGTTTAACGGGACTGAGTGCAGTACAGTGTGTAAAAAGTCAATGAAATTTTAGTGGTACTGTCAACCAATCAATCAGTTATTGCTTGCAAGAAAAAAAAAAAAAACAGACATCCGGGCCTGTTGCGACTGAGTGTGTGGTTGTTGTGTCCAGCTCCGTGTGTCCCTCAGAGCTTGGTGTCCAGTATGGACTGTAACCTGAAGGTGGGATCTTTGACATGGCTGCGCAGTCGATCTGCAGAATCTTACTGGGTGACTGCAGAGACTGGCACTGGTCATCGAGTGGAGCTGACGACGAATAACACCAGCACACAGATCTCAGAGCTCCAGTGTGGACAGGAGTACTTCCTGACCGTCATAGCAGTAGGACAGGGGTGCAGGAGTAGCCCCAGCAACACTTCATTTCTACAGACAGGTGTGTACACACACACACACACACACACACACACGTACGTTAACTCCTGCATTCAGATAAAATGAACAAGAGTAGCTCTTTTTCAACAAAGGTTTACAAATCTGAAAATGTGAATTCTCAGCTGAACCCATAAACTACCAGAAAATTGAATGAACTTATGCATAGCTTATAGTTATGATGATCAATGAATGAGTATGAAGCGGGAAATTAATTCAGTTAATTCAGTTTAGAGTCAGAATGAAAAATAGATTTGGTGTCTACACAAAGGGACAACAGAGACTTTGATTTATATGCTACCTTAGCCAGAGGTCGAACGCAGATCAATGATTTCTCAATGGAACTACACAGAAATTAATACACTGTTAATTGTTTCTCTGTAGAACCATGTCCACCCTCCAATATTTCCACCTCAATGGACTGCTTGTCCAACATTGCTGTGGTGAGCTGGGCCTTGTCAGACACGGCTGACCACTACACCGCCAAAGCTCTGGGGCCTGATGGTCAGACTGAGACGTGCATGTCATCATCCTTAAGCTGCGGCATGGCCACGCTGCAATGTGGAGAGATGTACAATGTTACAGTCACCGCATCCAATCGCCTGTGTGCCTCTGTACCCAGCAAGCTGAGCTATCTCAACACAGGTGACCTCACTTAGTTCAAATGCACATACACATTATCACACACAACAACTAGCACCTAGCAGGGGTTTTGGAAGGGCAGAATGATTGCTTATACATATTAGGTTTAAAGCATGGATGCCCAGCTCTGGCCTTGGACTCAGATTCAACTCCAGAACCTCAGAAGACTCAGCACAATTTGTTGATATTAATGCACAAACAAACCCGGTTCAAATGACCTAATTGTTAGATATAGCAGGCTCTTTGAAGAGGGGATTGATCAAACCATCCAGGACCCCTGTTGGGAACCCCTGGTCTAAAGGGAACTTTTGATGAAAAACTATTTTCCTCTCACCCTTAATGTAATTGGATCAAGTATAGACTGCTGTGCTGTGTTTCACAATGACAGATAATCACTTTCGCTGTCACATTGACGTGCACTAACGAATTTTATCATCCTTGTGTGTCTAGCACCTTGTGTCCCGATGGGTGTCTCTGTGACAATGGACTGTTCCAGAAATGAGGCACATGTGTTTTGGAATGCCAGTGTCGGTGCTCTATTGTACCAGGTCCTCGCTCACAGCAGAAATTATGACGTCTCTTCCTGTAACACTACTGGCAACGCCACCAACTGCATTCTACGTAACCTCACCTGTGGGACGGTCTACATGGTCCAAGTAGTGGCTGTTGGGGACAAGTGCTCCAGTTTACCCAGTCAGCCATCAGGGCTCAGTTCAGGTATTTTAAAGGTTTCTTAACCTTAGCAAAGATTTACTGGTAAATTAAGGTGTTAATGTGACATATAAGATCGGCACCACTTTAGCAGAGTAGGTTTGTGAAAGGAAATTTTGTGAGGTCCATCTTAAAGATTAATCCTAAAGTTTTCTAATTAAAGAATTAGTACTGACTTGTATTAAGCTTGTATAATTAAATAACGCCTAAAACAAGTAATAATACATATTTAATATGTTTATTTCTGTTTATGTCCATATTTAGTTCCATGCAGCTCACATGTTAACTCTGTGCACCTGAACTGCTCCACCAACTCTTTACTGCTGGTCTGGACTTCTTCTGGTGCTTCTGTGTCCTACACTGCCATTGCCCGGTCAACCACCGGTCAAGTCTCATCCTTCAGCACAAACCTAACTAGCTGTGAACTGACACAGCTAGCGTGTGGAAAGGCATACAGTGTAACTGTAACGGCATCGGATGGCCAATGCAGTAACCAGAGTGCTGCCGTGCAGATATCATCAGGTAGGGCAAAGAGTTCAGTAACATATATTAATGCAATTAGCACAATACAGTGCTATATTGCTTTCCTGCTCAGTACAATGTTTATATGATAAACTCAAAGAGGCAACGATTTCCCCACAATGCTGGGCAGTTCAAGTACTTCCTTTTATCTCGCTCAACCCCTTTCATTTGCTTGCTTTCTCATCTCAGTGCCCTGTCCTCCAGTGGGTCTAGTGCCCAGCATGAACTGTTCATCCAGCTCTGCACATGTTCAGTGGAGCACTGACAGCGGGGCGGAGTCGTACAACGTCCTCGCCATTGGCACGAGAGGGCACATAACAGGTTGTAACACTACACACACTTCTTGCGACGTGCCCAACCTGCAGTGTGGCGATGTCTACAACATCAGTGTGACTGCTGTCAGCAGCCAGTGCCTCGTGGCAAGCAGTGCAGTCACCCAGATGCACACAGGTATACATGTTTCTTTTCCTGGAAAGCTACTCTTATGAAGTTTCATATTTTTTCTTCATGAAGTTGTGATATTTTCTATCATATTTCATGGAAAATATCATTAATTATAACCAGAAAGTAGTCAAAACATATATGTTAAGTGATGGATGCTTGTTTAGTTATGTGCTGGATAAACAGTACTGTGTCACAGTCTTCATACAACCTTCATTTTCTAGCTTGGAAATTCATGCACAGTGATTGATTGCAAACTACATGCATATAAATACAATAATACAAAGAGTATGTATGATTCTAACAAGCTTAAAAGCTAAAATTTTTTGAAATTTTTAAGGTCATCTTTATGGATAGTTCTCCAGGGTACAGGGACTGCGCTGTGCTGAACCAAAAATGTTATTCCTCAGGAAGCCTGGAGATTTATTCCTCACCAGCGCAATAAAAAAATAGAAAGTCTGGCTGTTTGGAAGCAAAAAATGAAGAAACAAAAAAAGAGATGCTAACAAATAATGGAAACAATACCTTAGCAATTAAATTAACAGTATATATAAACACTTGCTTCAGATTGCATTTAGCCCTTAAATGACTCAGTGAAACCTATCTGGATGCAATGTATGATATTCTATTGTCTCTATCACATCAGCAGTGATCTCAAAGACAGAATGCTGTTCTTTTTGTCCAATAATCTATTGACTGACTGCATTAGAGCAATAATAAATGTGGTTCTGTTGTGTCTGTCCCATAGTGCCGTGTGTTCCTTCCCCTTTGGAGGCCAGTCTGGACTGTGTATCTGGTGCTGTAACCATGCACTGGCAGCCTAGCAGCGGAGCCACCTCTTACACAGCTGTTGCCCAGGGTTACGCTGGCTTTGCTTCAATACGCAACAGCAGCAGTCCATCATGTGTGTTCACCAACTTGCTGTGTGGCCTTTCTTACAGCTTCACCGTCTCTGCTTCTGACAACACATGTAGCAGCGCTTATAGCCACAGCATTGAGCTGAACACAGGTAAGCCCCGATTTGTTGCACCACCTTCTTCTTCTGCTTTTTCTTTAGCCGCTCCTGTTTAGGGGTCGCCACATCAGATCATCCACCTCCTTTTCTTCCTGTCCTCTGCATCTTTCTCCTTCACACTGACCACTCGCATGTCCTCTCTAACCCTAGGGTGCATTTCGATGTGGTTCACTGTGTGCTGTGCTGTGCTGTGTTTCACAATGACAAATAGTTATTTCACTTCACTTTAATGCTGACTCTTGTCTGTGATTGGTCAGTTCCATGTGAGCCACAGAATGTCAGCGCACACCTGGACTGTCAGAACAGCACTGGACTGGTATCATGGGAACCAGGAGAGGGCGTGCTCTTCTATCTCGTAAATGCAGCGGGGGCCAACGGACACCAGATACAGTGTCTCAACACTAACACCAGTTGTTCACTGCCCAACATGCATTGTGGGCAAAATTACAGTCTTGCTGTCACAGCCCAGGACAAGCAGTGTAACAGCACCACAGCACATCTGTATCTTCAGTCAGGTACAGCACTACATTTCCCAAAGTGCAGTATAAGAAAGTTAGCCCATGTGTTTCTTTTCAAGCAGAGAATATGGACAGAATGTGAACTTAATTTGGGGTTTATCCACCTCCTCTTTACCCATTTTACTCTTTTTCCTCAGTCCCCTGTGTGCCCATCAGTGTACAAGCCTCCCTGCTTTGTAGTAATAATTCTGCAGCCGTGACTTGGCAGACAGCCAGTGGTGCTCTGGGCTACCAGGCAAGGGGTGTGAGTGCAGATGGCCTCCACAGCGTTACCTGCAACTCCAGCCTGCTTCACTGCGACCTTCAGCAGCTGCACTGTGGAACGTTCTACAGCGTGACCGTGGCGGCTCAGGACAACACTTGTCAGAGTGGCAGGAGTGTCCCCACACAAGTGCACACAGGTGAGGACTGTTCTAGCGATGCATGATAAATAACTCCAATTTCCATCAAGTTATTTTTTGAGTAAGTTCTAACAGAATGTATGACGTCATGGCAGCAAACCAACATTTAAAGTTAAATGAAATTGTTACAAGTATAATAGTTGGCAAAATTTTCACTAAAAGATATTTTGATGTTGAGAACTTTAATGCTGATATAATGCTTTGGACAATAGAGCATGTTTTTTTTCCTGCTTTTCTAGCCTCATACTTGGGTTTACTTATAGTAAACTGATGTTTCTCTCTCTCAGCTCCTTGTCCTCCTCAGAACGTGAGCATCCAGATAAACTGTTCTACTGGTGCTGTGATTGTCAGTTGGGCTGCCAATCCAGATGCACAATCGTACCTTGTAGATGTGATGACTAATGGTGGCATTACCCTGTCGTGTAACTCTTCAACCACTAGCTGCTCAGTCATAGGCCTCTCCTGTGGCGTCAGCTATTCTGCCACCGTCAGGTCGGTCAGGAATGGCTGCCAGAGTGTCCCCAGTACTGCTCTTCAAGGCTTTTCAGGTAATCCTGACAAGAAGTACCTGATTAAAGCTACATTTTATGTACACTTAAACTAGATATAATGCAATATGGTCTGTTTTATTTTTAGCACCTTAACTTTTTTAAGGCTAATTATAATGCTCTGATCATGAGGTACTGTACTACAATATTAAAATTATATTTTACACTCACCAAATATTTTTTCTGAACCCCAGGCATCTTTGTAATTATTAAATTAAATGAATGATGCTGCATGGGTGAGTTAAAATATGTTATAAATGATTAATATTAATATTTAGATGGTGATGTTATTAAAACTCAGAAGGTGTTTTAGGCACATTTTGACAAAAGGTTACAGTCAGAATAAAGCTCTGCTTACACTATTAAAAAGGAATATTAACTGGACCTTTGTGTTTGTGTGTAGCTCCGTGTGTACCTCAGGGTGAGGCGGGTAACCTCGACTGCATGACCAACTCCGTCTGGGTGTCATGGCAACAGACGGCTGGAGCTGAGTTTTACACAGTTCTGGCACTGGCTGCAAACGGTGACAACTCCAGCTGCAGCAGCACTGGGCTCTTCTGCAACGTCCCGGACCTTTTGTGTGGAGTCTTGTACACCGTCCACGTTACCGCACACGGCTCTCATTGTGCCAGTCCACCCAGCAACGCCTTCCAGATCGAGACCGGTATGACATCATGGCATTTTGTTTCTTATTGTTCAATGTCAGTTCCTGTGATTATACATGAATGTCCTAATTCTCAGTCCTAAGTCAGATAATTTTGCGACGTGATTTTTAACAAAAATGCTGAACATGATTTACCAGAACTGAGCACATGCCGGGGCAGCGGTGGCCTCGCGGTTAGGGCGTTGACTGCACGATCGGAGGATTGGAGTTCGAACCCCTTCCCAATAGGTTGCCCTGAGGTACCCTTGAGCAAGGTGCCGTCCCTGTCGTGCTCCTCGCTGCGATGGGCTGGTGACCTGTCCAGGGTGTGCCCCCTTCACCCTGTGTGAGCTGGGATGGACTCCAGCGCAACCCCGCTTGGGACAAGCGGCAGAAAATGACTGACTGACTGAACACTGATCTCTTTCTCTTCCTTTATTATGAGATGTGTTCTTTAAACACAGCTTTTCCATGCTGTAAATCCCAGAATATCACTTGAGGCTTCAGTTGCACCAAATCAACAGTTCCTCAAAACCTTGCTGATAATATTGAGGAACATTAATTTATTTATTAATCCTTTATTTTCTAAGCCGCTTACCTTAACCAGGCATATGGACGGCACTGCTTGGGGCCTAACTTATGCTTTTCTGAAATGTAGAGAAATATCCTGGGCAGGTTTTTAGTGTATCTCAGGACCGACACGCAGACGAATACACTCACACACATACACACACAATGGACAGAGGAACAGAATGGCATTCATCAAAATGACCGCACGTTGATGATATTCCGAAAAAGATTTTGAAAATAATCGTTATCATTTTGTTGCCACACAGCTTAAATGATTTAATGTGCCAGATAAAGCTTTAATATGAAGAGAATCAAAATCCAATCGTTCAGCATGATCATAAAATGATAAAATATGGCCTACTAATGTATAATTCATGCTATACCCACAGCTCCCTGTGCCTTGGGTGGGGTCACTGCATTGACACAGTGTAACAGCAGCTCTATAAGTGTGAGTTGGAACACAGAATCAAGCACCTCGTTCTACGTCGCCACAGCAGAGGGGCAGGACATGAGCTTTTTGGAATGTAACAGCACCAGTACCTCCTGTGTGATGATGGGGGCTCGTTGTGGCATGCAGTATGCCATCGTGGTTTCCTCCACCTCGGACAAATGCAACAGTCTTCGGAGTCAACCATATTACATTAATACAGGTATCGTTTACACGCACACACAATATGTGCACTATGCCAGCACATGATTACTGAAATCAATACGCCCCAGTAGCCAACAATTAAGCAATGTGCCTATTTCATGCTTTAACGACCGTTTGCTCCATTAAACATGAATAAACCAGTTATCAGATTAGTGCCTTCATTCTTCTTTTTCACAACAGTGTCATGTAAATTGAATAAAACTGCAGTGTAATTGGCCATTTCTTACCCCTGCAGCCCCCTGCGCTCCTACGGGAGTTGCTCTGAAGCCACTGTGCGATTCAGAGGGAGTGTTAGTGACCTGGACTTATTCTGCCCGGGCCCAGTCTTACTCCCTCACAGCCACGGGCCAAGACGGTGATATTCGCAATTGCAGCGGCCCATCAGGGAACTGCAGCCTGAGCCACCTACACTGCAGTCAGTCCTACTCTTTCAGCCTCTCGGCTTCTGCTGACAACTGCACGAGCCCTAAAACCCAGCCCATCACCTTCCGCACAGGTGAGATACTGAGCATTCCATACACAGTTGTGAAGCCACTGTTGTCATTTTTTTATTATTGGAAATGCAGTATTCTTCGATATTTGCACAGACACAAAATGTCAAACACTTCACCAACTTAGAAAGCTCTTTTAATGAAGATTTTAACTGCAGTTTTGCAGTGTTGCAGGTAGTTAGCCATTAAAGAACACATTCAAATATATTTAGACATTAAAAGGTAACACACCTACTCTGTAGGTGAAGAAACTAATCTCAATTTGTTTCAGTTTTTCATATGAAAATAGCATTTTGAAATTAATTACTGCACATAATCCTGCATGGGTCATGTTATAATCAGCATCTGATTAAAGCCTTCATGCTCCTCTAACAGCAGCCTCTCTGCTGCTTGCTCCTCAGCTCCATGTGGTCCACAAGGCTTAGCAGTGTCCATGCACTGTGAGACCAACTCGGCCACGCTCTCCTGGAATGCCAGTCAAGGTTCTGTGAGGTACTTTGGTACAGCTCAAAGTTCATCGGGAAGTGCTCTATCCTGTAACACCACAGGCACTACCTGTAATATCGGGGGACTGCAGTGCGGGGCGATGTACAACCTCAGCGTGAAGGCTTCAGATGGTACCTGTAACAGCTCACTGGGCCAGCAGCTGCAGAAAGGAGCAGGTAACGTGCTTCACACATCTTCTATAAAACATCTTTAGATCAATAGGTATCAGAGGGAATATTATTACATGTGATACTTCCATTGGTACTGAATCATGTTAAAAATTTTGAAAGTCTGGGGCTATTTACTTACACTCTACCCTCTCCTGTCACCTGCAGCCCCTTGTCCCCCAGCCTCAGTGACTGTCCAGACACATGCCATGCAAGATACCATTCTGGTCCGTGTGTTCTGGAGCCAAATATCATGCCTAAACATCGAGTACCTGGCAGAGCTAAATGGCACTATCAATTATGACCCCAGCACTATTGTGCAGGTTTCATCTTACTGGACAGACAGGACTTACTTTGAATTTCTGCTCCCCTGTGATGTGCTATACTCCGTGACAGTCCGTGCCAGAAATCTAGCAGGGACCGGTGCACCGTCTTATCCGGCTACTGGACCTTCAGGTACTTCTCATATTTTTAGCTTTCCCTCTTCCTAGGCTTTTGATAATAAGCCATAGGGTTACTGGATAGTTAGGAGTTAGATGTCTTGCTACAACATGGATAGTTATATAATAATAGTAATTCTTTACAGTAGAAATTTTTGATAATAGACAGCACATAAGCCATGTACCAAGCAATTACAGATCAAAATTTTCTCTCTTTCTCAGTGCCCTGCCCAGTGCTGAATATGAACACCACAGGTCTCTCATGCACCTACACAAAAACATGATTGTAGATTATTGTTTCAGTAAATTAATCTCTTCACGTGCAGTTTTAGATGAAACAATTCTCTTTATGTGTTTCAGGCCTAACCGGACGCCGTAAGAGAGATTTGCGAGAAGCTGAAATGTTGGCTGGACTAAGAGAGAAAGGTAAGAAGGGTCACATTTAAACATAGTGCCGGGCAGTATAATAAAAATATATAATTACAATACATCCTCCAAATCTATGGTGCGCTCTAGGGTATATCCTTTTTCTGAAAGTTAAAAAAATCAGTAACTATAAAAAAGTAGTAGAGCCACATTGAAAAAAATGTCAAAATCTATGATTTCAGTGACTTTTATTTAAGATAACATAGACTACACTGCAATAAAACCTGTTGATAGAAGTAATTACGGTATGTTTTTAATGGGACATGAAGATGGAAGTTGTGATGTAATGCAACGTCACTATTTTGATATATATTGTCAATATGACAGCGAAGACTATGGAGTCTTAATGCAGGTCTTGATAAAGAGTTGATTTTCAAAAGAGAAAAATACCAAATTGCACCATCAAGGTGCGGTGGCTCTCAGTTTACACTCTTTGGATGTCAAAAATCAATCACTGAAAATCTGAAAATAAATGAGAAAAGCATTGGCTCGCTCTAGTGGACATTGCTTGAAAGAGTTCGTGTCAGGGAGAGAAGAGAAAGTAGATTAAAGACAAAAATCTTTTTGAATTTCTAAACACACACACATATTTGATTTAAAATATACATAAATATCTTTTTTCCACAACCAGATCTGCTGTCTGTGCCAGAAGTTAAGGTTGTCCAGGTCACCGGGGTGACCCTGCACGTTGAGTGGGCTCCGGTCAGAGAAGCGAGTTATTACACCCTGATCGTGAGGGAAGATACGCAGTCTCGACCGCTCCGAGAGGCCTTGACAATTCATGGCGAAATGTGTGAAGTCAGAGACCTCGAACCTGCCACCCGCTACTGCGTGGTCCTGTCTGCTAAAAACTCCCTGACGCAGAGTGCCTATTCCTCTCCTGTTTGCTTCACGACTGGAGCAAGCATTTGATTGACATTTCAGCTGCCGGAGTGGAGTTTGCTGGAGTCGCCATGTCTGTTTTCCCCCAATCATTCTCTTATAGCATCTGCAGTAGTGCGGGGGAAGAGCCAAGGAGATGAAGGACTTTTGAGAATGTCATATGAAAGGTAATATAAAAAAGATTATTTTTACCTGTGCCCATGGACACGCCCCTTCAGTTTTGATCAAGGTGTATGTTTAGAGAGAACAAAAAACTAATGAACACGTTCTAGAACTTATGCTTTTTCCACAAAAGACGAGGTGAATCAGGGACAGCAGCGAAGAAGCCACTCGATCTGTTTTAATGCAGAAACAGCTGGTTTAGGTCAGAGTTTTGTTGTCTGAAGGTTGTTGCAGAACCAAATGCTAAGCTGTAAATCAGTGTAGTTCTTGATTAGCATGCTGTCATGCACTTTATAGAACTCTAAATATAAATACTAGAGTATTTCTAAGGAGAAAAGCCAACATCTGATTGATTTAAATCCATCTTCTGTAGATGTCAGTTGATTTGATATCTCTGCTTTCTTTGCTAGCTAAAAGAACCTTCACTGTTACTGAGATGGACATTAAGAGTAATTATCTGTAACGGAAACATTCATTGTTTCGATCACGAATGTATGTAAACTACATAGATAGAGCAAATAAAATGCTATTTATCAAGCAATATTTTAAACTATATATTATATCATCTAACTGATGTACCATACGACTTGTCTCATTTTGTGAATGAGCCCTTTGCATTAGTGCTTTTTATTGAAGACAAGGAAGCCCGAAAATGAAGGAATAAAAGAATGTGAATGTCTTAAATCACTTTCAATACAAGGAACCAGTCAGTTGGTCTGTGTCGTGATCTAACTCTATAATCCAGCCATGCTCCTTTCCATGGACTCGCTGTGATCTAATCTGTTTTTATTTAGCATTTTAATTTAGCCATTTAACTGAGAAGAAGAGAAATCTCTACTTGGGCTTTATTGATGCTGATAGAAAAGGGCTGTACAAGAGCCTGATCTTCAGTTTAAGTCGGTTTATTTAAGTGGACTTTTTAAAACGGACATTGTTGTAAAACAACTGTACGGAAATCTAAATCCCTAATGAGGAAACTAAGGAAACGCTCTCTAAGAGTACGGGGAAGGAGCGCTGGGAAGAACCAAGACCCAGCTTCGAACAAAACATGGAGAAAACACCCATCAAGAGAGAATCAAGAGACAAACACCCATCTTAGAGCACCCAAGACCCAAAAGGCATCAAGCACCTTCTCAGATGAAGCCGTTTGAAGATTCTGTTGGTTCCTGGTGGTTTTTCAGTGATGTGTTTTGTATTTTCCTGATGGGCTGAGATTACAATGTAAAAGGTCTTAATCTGTTTAAACATGTCACCTGTGAAAGATTCATTTTTTAATGGTTTCCCCGAAGGCCTTCCCGAAGGGAATTCAATAAAAAAAAATGGTTTCCAGTCGCATAAGGGCAGCAGTGGTCTAGTGACTAGGCATGAGGCACCATTGAGGAAGTTAACGGGTTCGAATCCTGGACCAGTAGGTTACCCTGAGATACCCTTGAGCAAGGTACTGTCCCCATCACTGCTTCCTGGGTGCTGGACATAGCTGCCCCCTGCTGCACGGTGTATTTGGGTTAAAAACAGGGAATGCATTTCGTTGTGTTTCACTGCGTGCTGTGATTCACAATGACTAATAGTCACTTTCACTTCCATTAAACCTATTCCAAGCAAGACGATCAGGTTTTCATTCTAATGGTTCAGCTGGTCGTTTCCAGCAGGCAGTGCACATCCAATAACTGAAGCCTCATGGAGGAAAAAGTTAGTTTTCCCCTCTCATTTAATAATAATAATAATAATTTTTATTTATATAGCACCTCTCTAAAACCCAAGGTCACTTTACAGAGCAGTGCGTTTGTCTGATTTGAATGTCTTGATCACATGGTATTGGTTGTTGCCAAAAAAGTTCAGATTTTTCTGCTAATAAAGACAAAAACTTACATATAGCCAAAACATTTAAATGGTTCCCAGTAAGTGTTATTCTCATAAGTAATATGAAAACCCACCATTTTAGAACAATCTGAATCATTTCTGACTTCTTATTACAGTCAGTTGTTGGAAGTGAATGGGTTATCTGGGGAAACTGGGATCATCAATGTCTGTGAAATAAGCAGTGACATCTCTTCAGGAGCATTCAGTAGACATCTCTTCATGATCTGTTTACTGGTCCTGTTGGAGTCAGGAGGGATGTGAAACACGGCAGGTCAGGAGTTCAGCCAATGTCAAAGTTATCCAGAGCGGGTTTGACCAGCAGGCAGGTGAAAATTCCAGACCAGCAGGTCGCCCCGAGGGCACGGTGCTGCACGGTGCGTGTGGGTTAAATACAGAGGATGCACTTCATTGTGGTTCACTGTGTGGTGTTTCACGAGACAAATAGTCCCTTTCACTTTCATGTACCCCTCCTTTATTATCAATGAAAAAAAGATGAGAACAGAAAAAAGAGATGAGACAACATACACACACACAAAAAGAAAGAAAACACAGGATGAATATTCAGGATTACAAGGAATGTCTTTTCATTTTATTTGTGTGTGCCGATGAATACAGAATAATGAAAAGACAAGCAATAATACATATAAATTAAATAAATAAAAACTATGACTATATATATGTGTGTGTGTGTGTGTGTGTGTGTGTGTTAATAATAACAATAACAATAATAATTTTATTATTATTACCATTTTATTTTTTTCTACTTTTATTTTTCAAACAATATCAGTACAAACACTCACAAAAAGAAGGGAAATAAAAATAAATAAATAAATAAAATACACTGCGTGCGTGATGACGCAAGCGGCGTGCGTGATGACGACACCCGGCCGGAGGGAGGGTGGCAGGCTGGTCATTCCTGAAGATTTGAAAGAAGCGGCGATGTTTTGTTGTAAAAGCTCATTTCGGCGTGTTTTAGGGGCTCTTTTGTGCTGAACCGGCGCGGAAGAGGTGAGCCGGACGGTCCTGGGTAAGTGGCGCGCCGGAAGGAGTTCGGTTTGGGACTCCAGAAAGTTTAGCAGCGCTAACGAGCTAACAGTGTTTACATCCAGAAACAGCAGCCCTGCGACAGATAAACACCCAGAACACAGCCCTGCGAGCACACCAACACCAAAAACAGCCTCCAGGGCCTCCCACTGACACTTAGTTCCACAGCACGGGGGTTTTTCTCCACTTCAGCCCAGTTTCTCCACTTTAACCGCCCTGTCAGACACCCAGACACTGCAGTTCAGACCTTATTTTGATGTGAAAACGGATGTCCAACACACACCTGAGTGTCTCGCAGCTGTCAGGCTAACATGTCCTCTCATCTGTGTCTCGTGTGTTCAGTTTAAACAAGCTTTAGAAAACAACCTGTAGGTCCTCTTGGCTGCTCCCTGACCCAGAACCCACTCATTGAGCGCACTTTGTTGGGTTCTGATCCAGTCCTGGACTGACAAGTTACAGTGTATTTATATGAAGCTCTGTGTGTTTACGGTTGTGCCCAGTGATGGACCGGCAGCCTGTTCAGGCTTCTTCTCAGGTACTCGGGTCAGGTACTGGGGTGTGCTCCCCTCCCCGAGACCCTGGTTAGGACAAGCATCTCAGATGATGGCTGGAAAGAATGGATCATGACTTTTGTTTAACATTGCAGACCCACTCAGCGTTGAGCATCAGCAGTAAACTAATCACCTCATCATCTGCACTTGTTTCTTCACTGCTTCATGTCTTAAGTGAGACACTTTGTTCAGACCGTAGATCACTGTGTGGATTAACCAACACAGAACTATCAAACTGCTCAGGTACAGAGACTGGACTGAAAATGAGAGACAACAACACTGTCCTTCAGGAAGATCTGGAGAACTGCTCCTCAACAAGACATTAAAATACAAGAAAGTCTGACTCTTTGGAGTCAAAATATGAGGAAATGATGGCTCAAGGCTTTTGGACAGAGTTGTGATGCTATAAATATAGTTTCTGGCTCTAGAAGAATACTGCAGAAAGTAGGGTTGTATGTTTGTATTTGTCTGAAATTGGAGTTGATATCCTGTTTATCCTGTTTTTTTAAGTTTTTAGGTTTAATTTGTGTGTTTTAGAATCCCAGTTTGGTCCAGTTCACTGCACACAAAGTTATTTATATTTAAATTTAGTTAATAGTATTGTAAATGTGGTTAGTTTCATTCATCCATTAAACTATACTTAATGAATGTATTTAGCTCCTTCTGTGTCAGTTTTGAGAACAGCACTAAAGTTCAGTGAGTTTTTTTTTGACTTTGTTGTCTTGCAGACCTGACCCAGAAGCTTCCTTCAGCTGTCCTCCTAATCTCGCCCCCGTTTCTGAAGATGGAGGAGCCCCATGTTCACTGCGTTTCCTGTGTGAGTCGGAGGTGTATGGTCAAGCCTGAACCTGGCACATCCTGCGACCTCCTCACCTGCCCGTTGGTTTGCGGCGCTGTTTTCCACGGCTGTAAGGCGGCGGAGCATCGGCTGCTGTGTCCCTTCGAGAGGGTCCCGTGCCTCAACCACAGCATTGGCTGCCCTTTCATGTTGGCCCGGGGGAAGATGGCCGAGCATCTTGAGGTCTGTCCTGCCGGCGTGGTCTGCTGCACCATGGAGTGGAATCGGTGGCCTGTCAATGATGAGGATTACCACTCCTACGAAAGGTTGAGTCGAGATGCAGATGAGGAAGAGCAGCTAGACATGGCCCTTGCCTTGCAGGACCAGCGCACCATGCTGGCCTCGCTTAAACTCGTCTCTCTAGCACCCACCAATGGCCCTGGGAGAAAAACACAGGCACTGGAGAGCACTGAAAAGCCTAGTTTACTGACAGATGCTTCGGTTGCTGCTGGGCCAGCCAAGGGACCTGTGGATGAGGCGCAAAACGCATGCTGTTCAAAAGACAAAATCAATAACGGAATAAACGGACTGAATGAGGAGAGATACGGTGAGCTTTACCAAACCACGGTAGAGACAACCAAAAGTCTGGCTGCTGCCCTAAATGTCCTGATCCACCTAAATGCCTCAGACACACAATGCTCGACCACAAGTGTGACGACAGCAAGGGCAGAGGTAAATGGGGAGGTACATAAAGCTTTTGTCATGAAAGAAGATTCCACGTCAAACTGTGACAAAATAGCTAACGGGGTAAGTGGATTGAATGAGGAGTTGCAGCCTCAGCGACATCAAACCTTGATGGAACTGGGCAGAAGCTTGGCCTCTGCCCTTGGTGCACTAGGAGACGCCGTCAAAGGCATCGAGCCAGTCAGTTGCTCCAAGGTCAACAGCATGAACGGCGAGATCAGTCAGTCAGAAACCGTGGAGTCAGCAGACATCGAAATGAAGGATGCTGCGTCCGACGTAGAGGTTGAGTTTGGGGCAGTTGGTGGGATTGATGCTGGACCTCCACTTCCTGCCAGTAGTAACGAGGAGCCTTCTCAGGAGTCTTCAGGGCATTTGCTCAGGTTAGGTGACTTTGATGAGAGGAGGTTGTGCAATACTTGTCACAGTTCTGTTGCAAGCGAATCACAGCAGCAAACTGTGGATCAGGCTGAAGCAGACCAGGAGTGCCCAGAGGAGAGTGGTTCTTTAGAGTTTGTTGGTCCATTAATTCCTCACAGAGCACAGGTGAGACATGACGTAGCACCTGTTGCTGTGCAAGAAGTATCAGGGTCCCAGGTTCCACTACTGCAGCCGCCTGTCCATGCCCAGGCTCTGGTCATTCCCAGGGACTTTGCACTGCCTTCCATGGCATTAGACTTTGAAGATTGGGCTTTTGAGAGAAAACTCCAAAACCTTCAGATGCTGCGTAACTTTATGCCACATGCACTCAATGGACGGAGGAGTTGTCCCGCAGACAGCGTCTCACACAGGCATCCTCGCTGCAAAATGGAAGACAAAGCCGTGGACACATCCGACCTGGAGCAAGAGCCTCGGGACGACCCCCTGGGCCTCGGAGAGATCGATTTCACAGCCGCAGCCCTGCTCTTCTGCCTGGAGGAGTCACCCCGGGCCCGTAGGATATCCGACACAGTCTACGCTTTCAGTGGTTCACGGGTGGATTTCGGCACCCAGACGTTCAGCTTCCCTGCTGGCATTCTGGCCACCAGTACGATGGTCGGCGAGGTGGCGTCAGCATCGGCGTGTGACCGAGCTGCACCCCGTCTCTCACAGCCCAGCCCTTTCTGCACCCTGCGGCTGGACCTGACGCTGGAGCAGCTGGTGCCCCGGCCCAGCTGGGCCCCACGTGAAGGCTCCATGTTCACTTTCGAGTGTGGCCAGTTGTTCCGCCGGGAAGAGTTCCTCTCGCACTTCCGCAATGTCCACGGAGACATCCACTCCGGCCTGAATGGCTGGATGGAGCACCGCTGCCCACTCGCCTACTATGGGTGCACCTACTCACAACGCAGGTTCTGCCCTTCCTCTCCGGGGACAAAAATTGTTCACGATCGTCACCTCAGGTCATTTGGGGTGCAGCCTGTGACTGTCATGGTGGCGGAGCCTGTGTGTGACCGCCTGAGTGGATTGCCCTTTGAGATTTTGCAGCATGTAGCTCGATTTTTGGATGGTTTCAGCCTGTGCCAGTTGTCCATGGTGTCCCGCACTATGAGAGATGTGTGTGCTAGTCTGTTGCAGACGCGGGGCATGGTGGTGGTACAGTGGGAGAAAAGGCAGTACCCAGACGGAAGGCGGACATGGCAGATTAAAGATAAGGTACACTGTATTTACTAGGTTACAGGCTTTTCAGGGTGTTAAGTAATACTTTAGCAAACATCATATTTACAGTTCCCCAAAATGTCAATCAACCAAGCCAAAGCTTTGTACACGCACCAGAAAGTGATCTCAGGCCCCAAACATGGCTCATCAGCATTTTTTGGGAAAAACTACATGAACGTTCATCTTTAAGGCCCGCATGCAGATCTGCCCGAATTGTTCATAATATTGCTTTAATCATTCCTTTACTGCAGGTGTGGCGGTTTAGTACGGCCTTCAGTCCGGTGACCAGATGGGAATTTGCGGACATTTCCAGCATGGCGGATCACCTGAAGCGCTGCCCGTATAACGAGGTCCACCAGCAAGTGGAGGCGGTGCCACTGCCCTGCATGTGCACGACCAGGGAGCTCACACGCGACGGCCGGTCGCTGCGCTCTGTCCTCAAACCAGTATTATAACAAAACACTTTAACAGCAGAGCTTGAGAGCTATAACATTACCTTCCCTAACCTCTTTAATCACTACTATCCATGACTGTGTACATAAGATGAAATATCGTTTGCTTAGATGATTATATTCTGTACGTAATTTGAAAGGTGATTTCTGTTTCAAGGACAGATACACTGAGAGAGAGAGAGAGAGAGAGAACCTTTTCGCCTGCTTTCTCTCAACGTGAACGGCCACATCCAGAGCAAGAGGGCTAAACGCTAAAGTGAGGAACGCCTCCGACTTAGGGGAATTAAATGAAGAGCCTTAATCCGTGCACTTGATTTATTTAATTTGACACTCTAGGGGTAATCCCAGTAACCTTTCACGCTTAGGTCTTCCAGTGCTGACCCCAGTCAAGTGCACAGCTAGGTTTTATCATGACTGCATGCTTTGGTTATGGGACACGATACCCTTACAGGAAAAGGCGCCTTTTTTTGGAGTTGAAACATCAGAAATAAGGACATGTAGTTTCAGCTTTCAGTCCACGAGTTTGGGGGCAGTCGGAGAGGCGGAAAGATCAGAATGCATCCCAATTTAATACAGATAAAGGAGGGATTATGAGGAATAGTGCTCATCCAGGATTAGGCTTTGTCAGTCATCAGTGAATATGACTTGATAGGCTGGAGTTAATCCTGAATTAGTACTTTTAAATTAAATTATATGCGGGATTCTAATCATTGCAGGATAGAAACCTGAACCTGTTTGCTCACATAGTCCATATCTAAGTGTGGTGGCCATATCTTTTCTTTCATTTTCTTTCTTTTTTTTTTTTTTTATACACCCAGCACTTTACTGAACTCTGCTACTGGCAAAGACTCTCCGCCTTCTGAGAGCATTGGGTTGCATCTGTCGGAAGTGCCCTTCACAAGCACTTAGTAACACATTTGTAAAGACATATGTAGCTCTTTCCTGAACATTAAACATACTCAAATGTTTACATGCAAAATGGCTCGCTAGCACAGGTTTTAGCTCTGTGCAGTCATTCGCTGTTCATTGCCGAAAGCTTTACATGTGTGCAGATGTGTTAAGAAGTTCTGATCTGGGCCTCGAGCAGTGATTTTTAGTCCCAGTCCTGGGAGCCTGATTCAGTAGTGCGATTTTGTCCAGGCAGGGGAGCCCACCCTCAATCCTAGAGCCAAGTTTCATAGTTCCCTACAAAATCACCTTTCAGGCATGTTCAGGTGGTGAAATGACCAAACAGTATGGCTGAGCAGTTATCGTTTTAATATCAAAATCGTAGTTTGAAAGGTGCTAATTTCAAAAAACAAGGATTGTGATTTTAATGATGGCATTACATTGTGAGGAATTTAATTATAAGAAGAAGTTCTAGTATAAAGCTTGTCAGGTGGCAGTTTGATTACTTTCGCACTCAAGTTTGAAAGAAAGTGGATTTTTTGGCCAAAGAGGGCCTAGATGGAAAAAAGTAGAGGTCAAAAATTTGGTATTTTTCCGACATTGTTCAGCCCTACCAGTCAGTGCTGAATACGGGCTCTTCGGGACCGGGACTGCGCACCGCTGATTTAAAGGAGCACTCCAGTGTTTTTCAAGCTAATCTTCTCATTGGCTTCTTTTTTAAGTGTAGTAACGAAGGATTTTCTGTTCTTTTTACGGGGAAATTATCGTCCATAGAGCTTGGCTCTTTAATCCAGGTGTATTAGATTGAGAAACACTGGAGTATCTCCGTCTAGCCTTTCGTGAGCAGAATCATGTTTGATGAAGCAAAAAAAAAAAACAAAAAAAACAACAACCCACAATTCACAGTGCATGGTCTCCTCAGGGTGTAGATTGCGAATCACTGAACTAGCCTGTTACCCAAAGCCATGTTTTTTAAACTTTGTGTGTATGATCCCAATGAAGGCCTTACCAAGTGTTTGTGTATGCAACTGTCGCTGCTGCTGCTGCTGCTACTTCAGAAGACGAAAGAAAAATCCCTTCGCCCGATCGAGTGCGCTCGGACCGAGCAGAAAGACATAAGCCAGGACCTGAACAGCCTGGAGATGCATGTGGTTTTTGGTTGTGTTGAATTAAAAGATATTTTATGATCTTTGACCAGAATCTTGGAATCTGTTGACCTTGGTGGGGAAATCAGAACGGATCTTCGTTCGTGTCCCTGCACTTGGAAAGCAAGATCTGTTGTATCGTTTAAATGATCATTTCCTAAGAGAATATAACATTACTTGGGGTGGTTGGTTGTGAAATTTTAGAGTTAAGTTGCTGTTCAGCACTTCAGACATCTGGTTCTACTCACGACCACTGTGAACTGTTCAGACTTGGTTAGTTTCTTCAAGAACTTCAACTCTGAGATCTGAATTGTTGTTCATTAGTAAAAGACATTCAGTAAAAAAAAAAAAAGTCATAGTGTTTCTACAGTTTGTTTCCTATTCTTCTAGTACAACCTTCGGTCTGAATTTTGCAGATATTTCTGCAGAAACATGCAAAGAACATCTAAACCGTGCAACTGCACAAATGTTGAAAAAGAATCCTTTAAGCTGCAAGTCTGAATGCTTAGAAGCCATGCACACCTTCAGTTCATTTACACGGAGTTATAAGAAAAATCGGTGACCCTAAAAGGCTGGCATTTGTCTCGCAACCAAACTTCAAGAGCTTGTTCACCAACATTGCCTGAAGCTGCTGGACTGTGATCAATTTTGATTTACCCTTTCCTCCAGAAAGGTCAAATGTGTGGTTGAGTGAGTCTGCTTATGTTTTCTTCTACTTCTTTTGCTGGTTGAACTGAGGTGAATGGTGTAATGTCATGTGTAGAGATAAAATAAGTATGCATTGACTGAACAGGGGCGTGTTTAATGATGGGGGTTCAACCAGGGCCTTTAATTATTCAAAGGGACTATTAGGTTGACCCTAGACCAGCACAGGGCATATAGAAACCCCCTTCACAGTGGTGGTGAATTAAGCTAGACATCAGATGTTCAATGCCTGTAAAAAGTCCCACATATTACACAAAATAGTTGTAAATATAATGACGTCTGGCAGATTTTTTGGCAGATATTTAAAATAATAGTTTTATCTGTGAAAATTCACACATTCATGGTGGAAGGTGAGATGCAGTGTGCTGTAAGGCAGAATAGTCAAAGAAATAGTTTTATTTCGGACCATTATCAGCATAAAATCGTACGTGTGTAAAATGGCTGTATTTTTGAAAGGCCAAAGGTGTGGCAAAATAATCCTTTAGGATCAGATCAGAAGGGAAAGCTCCAGAATTAACCATCAAACAATCTCCTGGTTAATTTGTGATTAGTTTAACTAGTATTCTGGACTAAATTTTATATATATATACTTAACCCTCATCAAGCAGCCTGAGCTGCGATGTCTACAATGCATGATGGGAATTGTAGTTTCTTGACGCGCCTGCGCAGCACTATCTGCGTTGGAACGTCTCCGCTGGGAAACTACAACTTTAGCAAAACAGTAGCGCCTTACATGCTAGTGACTCGATCCGATTTTACAGAGGAAAAATAGGAAAAATAGCAAAAAATTGGGAGCATTGTGCTAAATGACTGTGATTCTTCAGTAAAAATATGACTTAGAATCTAACGAGCAACATAACTTTTAAAAGATCGTTTTCTGTTTAGCTCTGTGCTCTACAGATCAGGTCTGTCCTGTGGTTAAACTCGGCTGTACTTTATAGAGATGCTGGCTTTTAGGTTCGGCGTGATTTTGACTCCGGTTCGGCCGGATGTTGAGGTGCTGGTGCTGGGCTCCCGGCCGGAGCTCGGATCCTGGAGCCCCGAGAAGGCGGTCCGTCTGAGCGCGGCGCGGCCGCTGCTGTCCGCCCGGGAGCCCTGCCTGTGGAGCGGCCAGGTCCTCCTGTCCGAGCCGGTCACTGACAAACACTGGTTCAAGTTCATCCAGAGGGTGGACGGCAGGCTGATCTGGGAAGGTATCTAACATCACAGACCAGCAGCAGCACCGACGAGCAACAGACCTCCTGTTTAAAGCACATACTCTATAGTTCTTTTGATCTTTATATTAAAAAATGTTTTTTTTTTATTTTATCACACACACAGCTGGGCAACACGTGTGTGTGTGTGTGTGTGTGTGTATATATATATATGTATATGTGTGTGTGTGTGTGTGTGATAAACACGCTTAAAAAAAAAAAATCCTAGAGTTTAAAAAATCACCTGGAATTAAAAGTATATACCTGAAAAAATACATGTTAATCTTAAATTTATAGTAAAAAATAAAATGAAGCCAAATCTGGGGTAAAAAATCCAGCCCTGAAAACACATTAGGCTACATAAGGAAAAAATGTTTTCATCATCGTCCTTCAGCGATTATTGCAGTGAAAATTTGTCATTGTGAATGCAGCACACCATGAACCACTACCAAATGCATCCTCTGTATTTAACCCAGCAGTTGGCAGCCATTTCCAGTACCCAGGGAGCAGTGATGGGCACAGTACCTTGCTCAGTGGTACCTTGGTCTAGGTTTCATACCCGCTTCTTTCCAATCCTGTGGCCGAGTCCCAACACTAGACCACCACTGTAAGGCAGTTTGCACCCCTCTAAGACAACATGAACATCAGACTATTTGTTTAATATAAAAACGAAACTGATTCAGATTATTTTAATTTATTTGCGTGTCTTTTAGAGAGACATCAGTTCTAAAGCTTCCTAAAGATGTGTAGAGTTGGAGGAGCCCCAAGAGGGGTGAAGGGTCCCGTGAGGGTTTGAGCCCTGAATGTAGCGGTTAGTTGATGACGGTGCAGCACCTCGAACTACAATTCCCATGAGCACTTGCTTATGCCGTGATCCTGAATGGAGCAACATGTTTACATAATGACAGAAGCGACTAATCGATTGATAAATGAGTTGGCAGCTATTTCAGTAATCGATTATATTGAGGCCTGGATTGGTGCACCTGATAAAGTCAGTGTCTAAAGTGAACTCTAACTGCTTTGATTTTTTTTTTCCAGTTGGGAGTCTTGGGAGCGAAGAGTGTCTAAGTGCCTTCCGTGGGCTTCATTTATGCTGTTTGGACGGCTTTGTCAGGCTCTCATGCAGGCTTGTCACCCATGTTAAGCCAGCTGTCTTACATGCTGGTCTGGTCTCTACAATTAGGTCTGATCTGTACGAGGTTTCCCTGCAGGCCTGATTAATGTATGAAGCCCGGACTCGTTCGGGACGTCAGCTTGTCTGATTGACAGGGACATGTTCATTAAATTACTGAGATCTCGACTGAGTTCACGCTTCCAAACTGCGGCCTGTTATACTTCCAGTGAGTCAATTCGGGTTCGTCGACACCCAGAATATTCTTTTCTACTCACATTTATTAATAGAGAAAAAGGGTTTCCAAATGCTCCCTGCGATGGGCTGGCGACCTGTCCAGGGTGCGTCCCCCGTCCTCGCCCTGTGTGCGCTGGGTTGGACACCAGCACTCCCCCGCGACCCCATTTGGGACAAGCGGCAGATAATGGATGGATGGTTTCCAAATGCGGAGTGAAAAAGTGAAGTGAAACATAACAAAATGCAGCCAACGTTTGCAACAGGGAGCAGTGAGTGGGACGGTACCTTACTCAAGGGTACCTCACGGCATCCAACTCTTCTGGGATTCAAACCCAAAATGTTCTGATCCTGGGACCTAGCCCCTGGCTGCCACAAAGCCTTTAAGGTACAGAAGACTAAAAGAATGGAAAATGTGAGATGGAGACGTCAAATGCACGTCTCTTCAGCTAAAGATGGCAGAGAAGAACCAAGAAAATGACAGAATCAGAAACAGAATAGCGTTCAATAATCTTCAAACAGGGGTTATCAGTAATGTTCTATGAGACAGGAGTGACCATATTTAAGGACTTTCATGCCAACTCCATCACATCCAATCACAAATGAGCTGTAGATCTAATGGATCTAGGGGTTCTATGGGTTCATATTTTGCTTGGAGGTGTTCCTGAAGGCCATTGTCAGCTGTGACACTGCATACATGGAAAGATTTACATTTAAATGACAATGCCTTGGGATAGATGTAATGTAATGGACCATCATTATCACTAGATGGCAGGGACGGGATGGAAAAAGACCCGCTCTCGAGGCCTTGGTTGATTGTTTGGTTCAAACTTCAGGATCTCGTTCATTTTCACTGATTCTCGTCACAAACTTTTGTTTGCGAGTTTTGTGGAGCCAGAGATGAGTAGAGTTCCTGATCTCCTCTATTAGACCTTTGTACTTCTGAATGGGTCTCAATTTCTCTGTCCTCCATTCTGCTGGTTTCCTTGATGGTCATTTATCTTTCACTCTGAATGTGGCTTCTGAACTAGCTGTACCCTTGAACACATTTTCAGTTTTTTCTTCTGTTGGCATCCTGTCGCTCCTTTTCTTTCTCTGTTTGTTGGCATGCTGTAATTTCCATCTCGTCAACACTTCCAGAGAAGACATACGACACAGTTACTAAAACAATGTGTCCTGATTGCATCATGTGGATCAGGGCCCTCTGTTTCACTGTGTGCCAAGTCTCAGTTGCACCTGGCAGTGCAGCCTTCCAAAAACCGAGCCCCGCCCCAGGCTTCAGGCTGACAGATAGATCAATGGCCTTGTTGTCCTTTGAAAAAACATTCTTTCCATGGGACTGTGCAGACGAGCAACAATGCTATGTTGAGATAAATGCACGTGAGATGCGTAATATGGGATGAGAAGTGCAGCTGACATTTAAAAGTGTGTTCCAGGTATGTGTTGTAAAATACAGTCATCCTAAAGTCATCAACACTGCAAAATAAGAACACAAGAATCATTGTTACACATCGTATTTATCACCAGCACATCACAGCGGAGGCCTAGCGATGAGGGAGTCGCCCCGGATCAGAAGATTGTGGGTTTGAGTCCCTCACCAGTAGGTTGCCCTGAGGTACCCTTGAGCAAGGTACCATCCCCGTCACTGCTCCCCGGGCGCTTTCAATAGCTGCACGTGTGTGTGTGGGTGAAACGCAGAGGTTGAATTTCATTGTGTTGTGCTGTGTTTCACAATGACAAGGGTAGTCACTTTCACTTTTTTCACTTTCACAATCATCACCAACACATCATATTCACTTTCACTTTCATATTCATCATTGAGAAACCATTATCATCACCAACTGATTGTAATCATCCCCAACCCATCATACTCGTCATTGAGAAACCATAATCATCACCAGCACATCACAACACATCATAGTCATCACCAGCAAAACAACCATCAAAGGGATAATAATCACTAACACATACTCATCACCAACACATCACACTCATCACCATCACATCACACTCATCACCAACACATCATAGTCATCACCAGCAAAACAACCATCAAAGGGATTATAATAATCACTAACACATACTCATCACCAACACATCATACTCATCACAACACATATTCATCACCAACACATCATACTCATCACAATACATTATACTCATCACCAACACACCATACTCATCACCAGCACATCATATTCACCAACACATCACACTCATCACCAACACATCATATCAATCACCAACACATCATATTCATCACCAACACATCATACCCATCACCAACACATCATATTCATTACCAACACATCATATTCATTACCAACACATCACACTCATCACCAACACATCATATTAATCACCAACACATCATCTTCATCACCAACACACCATACTCATCACCAACACACCATACTCATCACCAACACATCATATTCATCACCAACACATTGCATTCATCAACAACACACTATACTCATCACCAACACATCATACTCATCACCAACACATCCTATTCACCAAGAAATCATGATTATCAGCAAAACATTTAATCATTACCAACATCATATACGCCATAGTTTTCACGTCATCATCAACACATCATTAGTACCATCAAAGATATCTTCAGCACATCAGTCATCACCAACACTTAATCATTACTGAAACACCACAGTTATTAATGACATGTTGTCATCATCACCAACACCATTGTAGTCATCACCAACACATATTCGCCACCAACACATCATAGTTATTACTGACATCATAATAATTACTGTCATCACCAACACATCCTAGTTATTACTGACATCATAATAATCACTGTAATCACCAACACACCATAGTTATTACTGACATCATAGTAATCACTTTCATCACCAACACACCATAGTTATTACTGACATCATAATAATCACTGTTATCACCAACACCATTGCAGTCATCACCAACAGACAGTACCAGTAATGATCATCGTCCTGTAGTTGAGTGATATGGCCAAGAGAAATGAGTCAGAGTCTGAGTCAGAATGTTGTTTTTTTTTATTTGAATTTAGGACACTTTTGAAAACTATTGAACAGCAAGTGTTTATGGCAAGCTGGCAATTCTAAATGATGTATGCTTTGCGTAGCTGTGCGCAGTGGGCTTTCCTTGTACATTTATAATTTAAAGGCAAAATAATTCATGTTTTCGTGCTGCAGTTGTTACAAGTCAAATATTAATAGCTTGCTGCTGGTCACATGTCTCAGTTGTCAAGAGTGGAAACTGGGACTTCAAGCGTTGACCAAACTGCTGCTTTAAAAAGTTCCTTTTGTACCCAATCACCACAATCTATTTTATTTAGTTTTTTCATCTGTCCTAAAGGAACTACATGTATAATAAGTTTGGGGCAGCAGTGACCTAGTGTTTAGGGACTAGACCCCAGGATGGAAGGTTGTGGGTTCGAATCCCAGACCAATAGGTTGTCCTGAGGTACCCTTAGCTGAGGTACCGCCCCCATCACTGCTCCCTGGGCACATTCAGTAGCTGCCCCATGCTGCACGTGTATGGGTAAAACGCAGAGGTTGGATTTTGTTGTGACTCACAGGTGCTGTGCTGTGTTTCACAATGACAAGAATGATCACTTCACTTTTTCACCAATGCCTGCTTGAGCCCCAGAGCTCAGAGGTTGAAAGTCATTTTGATGTCAAAAATGCATCAAATAGAGTAGATTAAATGAAAGAAATGGGAAAATGTTTTACTGACAGGTTACAGAGATACAAGGTTCTAGATAAAGGAGTTCCAACCACTCAGCATTTCATCAGTATTTTAATCACCCTGGTCATCTTGAATCATCTGCACCTGTTTCTTCACTGCTTCATGTCTTAAGTTGGACACTTTGTTCTGCTTGAAGGTTCAGATGTAGATCACTGTGTAGTATGAAGTGAAAGTGAAAGTGACATTGTGAAACACAGTGCGGCGCACAGTGAACCCCAGCGAAATGTAGCCTCTGCATATAAACCAATGACAACGTGCTGCAGGGGGCAGTGGAGCAGTGATGGGAGCGGTACCTTGCTAAAGGGTACCTCAGGGCAACCTACTGGTCTGAGATTTGAATCCACAATCTTCCGATCCAGGGGCCCAACTCCCTAAACACTAGACCACCACTGTCCCAGCGTGAATTAACCAACAAAACACACTCACACTGCTCAGATACAGAGACTGTACTGAAAATGAGAACCAAACTTTGTCCTTCCGGGAGATCTGGAGAACTTCCTCATTTAAAAGATGAATGATTCTGGGACCTTTGCCTCTGGAGGCTAATACTGAACCACAAAATGACACTTCCTCAGAGGTCTGTGAGTGCAGGTCATGGATCTCTTGCTAGCATGGCAGCCCAAAGGTAGCTTAAACGTTAATAATTAATATGAATAAAAGTGAACTATAGACTGCTCCTGTCTCATGTGTTGTCCCGTAGGCTCTTGGCTGACAGGACTGAGACTATGATAAATGAACAAAGCCTGTTTTCCTGTTCTCCTCCACAATGAATCTTACGGCTGTGGGTTTACTCTGCTTGCATCAGTAGAGACCTAAAGACCCCCCTGTAGAAAAATAAACCTACAGAACATAATGCAAAAAAGACCGGAATCATTAAAGACCTTGTTAGGAGGACAATTGAGCCTCCTTTGTTTGAGTGTTATTACTGCTGCCAGGCTCTTTCTCAATTGAATTCATTTGATGGAAAAATAAGTTGCCCTGCCCTGACTTTTCATGACCCGCCAGCTCCAATTAAGCAGAATTACATGGTTATTAAGGAGAGCTTTTGGAGCCGGACGTGAATGAAATGCAAAGGCCCGATGCTTTAATGAGGAGCAGCCCTGGTTCAGTGAAGGCGCTGACCTTATGCCTCCAGCCTGACACATCCCTCATTTGTTTGCCTGAATTAAGAGCCTTCCGTTTCACAAAACGGGGGAGAACTATTGAAATGCTCTTAAAAATCGTATTTCCGGTGTTGCTTTGAAATCGTCCCGCTTGAATCCTTCCTTTCTGTGTCCAGGCAACGGTCCCCATCATGATCGTGAGTTTGTGTATGACGAAAGCAACATGGTGGACGGCGTGTACTGTCACCCGATCGGTCACTGGATCGAGGCGAGCGGCCACACAGACGAGATGAAACACACGACCGACTTCTACTTCAGCATCGCTGGAGAACAGGCCATCCACTTCTCCCAGTAGGTACAGTATGGTCACACGATGGCTGATCAAGAGTGTGTCATCATCTTTATCAGTAACCTATTTGATTGGGATTGAAATATAAGGCAGTGGTGGCCTAATGTTTAGGGACTAGACTTTATTAATTATCGGAAGGTCATGGGTAAAAGTCCTTGACCAGTAGGTTGCCCTGAGGTACCCTTGGAACTTTTCAAGAGAGGAAAGGAAGAATGGTGGTAGGGTAGTGGTTATGATCCCCATTGCAGACCAAGAGCTCCTGTGTTTGGATTAGAACACACAATCTTCTGGAAACAAGGATCTAGGGTGCTGTGCACCTTTGGCTGGGTCCTTATGAAGTTCATTCAGGGTGAAAACAGCAGCCTGAAACATTGGTTCAGACACCAATGGATAATGTTCCTCCACCAGGGTCGGACACATTTAGAAATAGAGAAAAATGATTTCCAAAACTGGAGTGAAAAAGTGAAGTGAAGCATAGCAAAGTGCAACCTCTGCTTTTCACACACGTGTGCAGTAGGGAGCAGTGATGGGGACAGAACCTTGCTCAGGGGTACCTCAGGGTAACCTACTGGTCTGGAATTTGAACCCACGATCTTCTGATCCTGGGGCCACCTCCCTAACCACGAGACCACCACTGCCCCAAGACAGCCACAAGCTTCGTTTCTCCTGCTCTGTATCTCAGTGCCTTTTGTGGTTAAGGAGCTTTTCTTCTCTCTGTGTTCTTACACTCAAACACACACACACACACACACACACACACACACACACACAGAGCCACATGAAGCTGTATGTGATGGTCTCTAATAGACTCTAATGGGGTCACTGTGGAGGACGGGCCATCGCACACCTGCGCACCGTGATCTTCTCATTTAAAACCCACTGTGTGTGTGTGCTTGTCCATTACTGAGCACAGTTACAAACACTATTATGAATATTAACAAAGAGAAATGGTGTGTGTGTTTGTGGTTGTGTGTGTGTATTGAGCGAGATGTGTCGGTAATGGTAGAGGAGGATGAAAAGCAGCGGAATAAAAGTGGGAAAGAAAAGGACAAAGCATCAAAAAATGTCTTCTATTTGAAACAAAGTGCGCTCATTTCATGTCATTCATTCGCTCGATCAAACGGCTTGGAAAGCTGCCGTGCTCATTTACATTCCTCAGGTGTGTGTGTGTTTGAAGTGTGTGTGAAAGTTCATGGTCAGGTTCTCCTGCCTCTAAGCTCATTTACTGCGTGTTAAAACGAGGATTGGACTTTCGGCGCCGATGACACCGTTCACTAGAGTCTCTCGTTCTCTCTCTCTCCGTCTTTGTCTCTCGCCCTTGCTCTCTTTAGCTGTGCTTTATGATGTCCTTCTGCAGGGTCAGAGTCACCGCTGGCCCTGGCTGTCCACTTTTCTTTAGGAGACCGATAGATAATAAATTGAAATTCTTCAGCCTGTACCTTGCTCACGGGTACTTCAGGGCAACCTACTGGTCCAGGACTCGAATCCAAAACCTTCCATTCATGGGGCCTTGTCCCAAACCACTAGGCCACCACAGTATAAAAGGAACTTCTGACTTCCAGGAAGTCAGCAGGTCATCAAAAATTGGTTCTCCAATTCTATTAAATGTTCTCAGGACTGCTGCACATTTCAACTTCTAGAGTTACATTCACAGAGGGACCGTATGAATTTTCAGTATTTTGTTGGCCCCCAGGATCGGAAGGTTGTGGGTTCGAATTCCTTACCAGTAGGTTGCCCTGAGCAGGGTACCATTCCCATCACTGCTCCCCAGGCATTTTAAATAGCTGCCCCCTGCTGCCAGTGTGTATGGGTTAAAGGTAGAGGCTGCATTTTGTTGGGGCTCACTGAAACTTGTCACTTTCACTTAACAAGGTTTAAACCTTTAATAAGTTGAATTGGTGCCCATATTGGATTTCTACGCATGGATATAAATATTCTAAACAATGAAGGAATTACAGTGAAAAAATCGAGTTGATGAGCTTTTATCCTGAAAAGGAGGTTGCTGGAGCCTGTCTTCATGTGGCCAAAGATGGAGAAACACCCTGGACAGGTCACCATTGATGTACCTATTGATAAATATACTGCTTTTAGAAACTGAAACTGGGTCCATTCAGTTGCTCTAGTCCACTCGAATCACAAACGAACTGGAGTTACGGCTTCTCCGAAGCTCTTACGTGCCCAAGGAATGATCTGAAGGCACAATCTGATCATTATCTTTGGATTTTAAATGACGAGCTACAAGGAAACACGTGGCTCGGTCCCCAACCCAGAGCAGAAGATATTAGCCTATGCTCCCTTTTGTAACCACGGAGATGGAAGTGAATCATCCTCTTATTGCTTCGAGCCCCATCTTCAGAGCGAGATTAGAACCTCTTTGCAGAGTTGAACTTGAAACGGAGTACAATTTTCATCAGAGAAACATGTCGACCAGAGGAGGATGGATTCCCATTGAAGGTCCCGGTTCCTCCCAAGGTTCCTTCCTCCAATTTTAGGAAGGTTTTTGGCTCTCATTTTCATCTTGCTGTACCTGACCAGCTTCTGAGGATTGTTTTTGTTGGTTAATCCACACAGTGAGTTACGTATGAACCTTCAAGCAGGACAGAGCGTCTAACTTAGAAAACTGTGCGGATGAGATCTTCTGCAAAATTATTGCTTTTAATAAGTCGCAGCATATCGGACAGCATTACAGAGCGCTGGTGTTCGAACGGGAGGCAGCAGGCTTAGCCTAAATCTGCTCACAGCTTTTGATAGTGGACTGCAAAGCCTGGAGAAGATCTTCCAGGCGTCCCTCTGTTTCCTCCAGTTCAGTAAATCACTCAGTGTTCAGTGTTGTAGACGTCTCAGTTTAAATCCAGGCTTTTTGGGAAGAGCTTCTTTGCAGAAAGTGCTGGGTTTTTATGCCTGAGCTCTTTTGAGGAAAGGATTTGAAAAGAAAACTGTTTATTCTTTTCTCTCTCTCTGTCTCTCAACCTTTAGCCCTTCTCCCTTTCTCTACTTCTATTCTTGTTCTCTCTGTCTTCCTTTGCTCTGTCTCACATTCTGCTATTCTCTTTCTCTACTGTCTCTACTCTTTCTCTGTCTCTCTCTCTATCTACCTCCCCTCTTCCTCTCTCAACCTCTGTCTCCTCCACTTTCTACCGCTACTCTCTCGAACTCTTTCTCTCTTATTTGTTCTCTCATGCTTCCTTAACGTCTCGCTCACAATCCTGCTTTCCTCTAGCTTTCACTCTCTTTCAATTTTTCTGTCTCCTCTCATTCTCCCTCTTTCTCTCTCTCCTCTCTACCCACCCTGGAACTCTCCCTACCTTTCTCTGTCACTCTGCCTCCCTTTATTCTCTTTGCTTTCACTCACTCTCTCACTCACAAACCTTTTTCTCTCCCACTCGCTTAGTGTCTCTCTTATCCCCCTTTCCTCCCCGCTCACAGATGACGGGTCACTCCATTTTTTCATCTGCCCCCTCCCCCCCCCCCCGTTTAGTGTGATGCTAAATGCTGCGTGTGCCTCCGTTTCGAGCGCTGCATAATGAATTAGGCCCTCAGAGCAGTGGATTAGCGGGCATATAGCTGCGCATCACTTGGGCCCGTGCTGCCGCCGGCCGCTTTTCACATTCATTTTCACACCAGCGCTAATTAATATCATTTTCTGGGCCTCTGTTGAAATGCGTCCTGACGGCACTCTTAATCCCCATTATATCCTTCCTCTGTCCGCCTCTACACCTCAATGCAGGAAGAAGTCGTCCGCCAGCGAGCCGAGATGATGGCAAGCCTTAGAAGTTGCATTGAAGCCCCGTTAGGACAAGTGGCTCATTTGCTGACTAATTAAGGTTTTGTGCAGCCGGTTGGGCCTCAGAGGACTGAAATCACGAACGCTAACGTCCCATTATTCTGCACAGATTTCTATTTGTATTCATTGGTATTTCTCCCTCTTTTTCTCTCGCTCTAACTGGCCGGGGCGGCAGGTTTCAGCCGCACTCAGCAATTAGCGGATTCAAGAGCTTTCGCAGATATTAAGCCATTAGCGTTTGTTTCCACGAGTCCTTTTTGACCCCGCTCTAAAAAGGGAGGAGATGGACGAGGCATGGAGGGAGACAATAGAGCGATGCTGTTTAACTTTAGAGGACTCGAGGGGTCATCGGAAAGCGTTCAGCCCGGGCAGAGGGCGGCAACACCTATTAATACACATTAACCTGTGATTATGCAGGTACACTCCCTATGCTGACTCTCAATTTTGGCCTTTTTTTCTTACTGTCAATAATATGATTTAGACAGAAGGGGAACTTTATTATCTGTGCCAGCAGGGCTCTGCAGTGGGATGTTTTTGATCCCTTTGTGACTATTATCGAAGTGAAAGTGAAAGTGACACATACCGTACAGCAGTGGGCAGCCATATCCAGCACCCAGGGATCAGAGCTGGGGATGGTACCTTGCTCAAGGGTATCTCAGGCCAACCAACTGGTCTTCAGTAACAGACTCTACAGGATCTGATTGAAGCAGAAGTGATGTCTGATGTTGGATCACAAATGACTCTCCAACTCCTCCCAAAGGTGCTGGATGGAGCACCATCGCTCCAGAGAGAGTTGGTGGTGCTTTATATGGGCTTCTCAAGGGCATCTCATTCTATTGGCGGTGCTTTTCTGTGTAGATTTGATCTGTTTACTGAATTTAACATCTGTTGTATGAGCCACTTATCCTAACCAGGGTTGTTGAGGGTGCTGGAGCCCGTCCCAGCACTAAAGAGGGAGAAAGGGAGTAGAGACACCTTGGGCAGGTTGCCAGCCCAGCGCAGGGTGGATACCTGATGATGAATACGCTCATTCACAATCCGACTTTTGGGGAAATCTAGCATCTTCAATACTCCTGACATGTCTTTGGACTTAGGAGGAAACCCCCACACAAGCTTCTTCACACTGAAAATATACAGGCTGGGAATCAAACCTTGAACCTTCTTGCTGTGAGGTGAATTACCATTGCACTACCGTGCCACCGTGAGTTTAAGATCCTAATGAGAAAGTATAAATAATGGCCATCATTTTTGAAGTAACTGCATTCGCTGACCGAGGACAGAGGGTGCCCTCTTCTGGACGTTATTTTAGTTTAGGTAGAGTAACCTGTCATCTTCACCCCGAATGTGATAAAGTCAGGTACACAAGGTTGGGAACAGACACAGGGAGCGTGACGGATGACGAGAGATGGAGAGTGATGGAATCTCATTGGCTAATCCACTAGAGGATGGACAGATTAAATGTGTTAGACAGAGTAAATTGATTTTGGTGTGGGGTGAAGACCTCCGGGAGACCACAGCCAAGACACTGCTTTACCAGTGATTTACAGTCACGACTACAGAGAGGAGAAGAGAGCGAAACGGAGAGAGGGAGGAGCGTGAGAAAACGAGAGAGAGAGGTGACAGACAAGAGAACGAGGAGAGGTGGAGACAGAGAAGCAGGTAAAGAGGAGAGAGAGAGAGAGAGAGAGAGAGAGAGAGAGAGAGAGAGAGGGAGGGCTTGCAAGAAAGTGGAAAGGGGTTAAAAAGACGGAAATGATATTGAACAAAATAGCTGGAAAAAGAGATGCGAGTCAGGCTAGGAGAGAGAGAAAGTAATAGAGAAAAAAAAGAAAGAAAGGTGTCTAGATGAAGAACAGGAGAGGCAGAGAAATAAAGAGAGACAGAAGAGAAGGCATGAAAGAAAGAAAAAGAAAATAGTACAAAAATGAAGTAAGAAAGTACAAAATAGCTGAAAGCAGAAAGAAAGAAAAGAGACTAGATAAAGAACAAGACACACACACACACACACACACACACATATATATGAGAGAGAGAGAGAGAGAAAACAAAGAATGAAAAAAGGTCTGCTGGACTTTTGCCTCCTGAAACCTACAGCCAATTTTCTCTGAGCTCCTGTTTAATTATCGCAGCCGCTGCAGGACACAGTTTTTGAGTTCTGAGTGCTCCTCTGGTGGCCCTTTGACATCCGCCTTGTTTTAATTTTCTCCCCGAGAGCAGAAAACGTCCTGCGTTGGAAAGACTCTGGGGAACTCCATCATTATGCAGAGTTCAGCTCTTTCGCTCACAGCTGAAACTGTTCTGGGAGTGGAAGAGGAGATATTTTTATATTTAGAAAAGTTATCGGTGTCTCATTCTGCACGTCTCTGTTGTGTTTTTATCCACTTTTCACTTTGGAAAAGCCAGAATTGAAACATTTTTGGAATCGATTTCACGAATGCAACTTCAGTTCCAGATTATTCCTTAATGCACCGTCTCACAGTACACTGTGTCATTGTTGTGGAACAAATACTTTGTTACTGTACTTAAGTAGAGTATCTGTCCTTTACTTTCATTTTACTCCTTACATTTAAACCCAAATATCTACATATTAACATACATTTTCAGAACATGCTTTCATGGATGAAAGTGAAAGTGACTACTCTCGTCACGAGTACACTGCACAGCACGCAGCGAACCACAACGAAACTGGACTTCTGCATTTAACCCATGCACACAAACACACAGCGTGCAGCAGGGGGCAGCTGCCTTTAATGATAGCCGAAATAGGAAATCCCATCATTAGTGGGTGTGTCCAAGCTTTCGATGGTAATCACAGCTATGATTTGTGCTCGACTGAGCTGGAATTGTTTGGTCAGTGTGTAATGAGTTGATTGCCCATCAGAAGTGTTTGCTTGTGTTGCAGTGGGCATGCGCTTTAATCCCGACGTTTGGGTGTAAATGAGCCCTGGAGCACGTAATAAACGGCGATAAGTCTCATTCGCAGAGATCTGAACACCGTGAGCTTGGATTTCCTGCAGCCTTGTGTGTAACCTCATTAATGCATTAACTTGATTGTAAAAAATTGTCCCAGATGAGCTGAACCACTTAACAGCCTTTGAACTCGTCCCAACTCGCTGTCAGTGCATCCCTATTCTCTCTGTCCGAGCTGCGTAATTAGTGTTTGCAGTGGTTCAGAATTACAGCAATTGAAGGAAATAAGGGCGGGAGCTCCTACGGTCTAGCTGGAGGTCGTGGGGAGTTTTTTGGAACTGTAGGCAACTTCTGTATGGAAGGGAAAAGATCACAGAAGCGCTGCAGTACGGTCTGGTGCAGTGAATTTAAAGCCATTAAAGAAGGTCTATTCTGTTTTTTCTCGGATTTGTCAAATACTCAGAGATGAGGACGTTTGCAAAGATATGTCAAACGACATGTTTTGTTGATTTGTTTTGTTGAAAATAAGGGAACGTGTCCAAAAATGGGAAATTATCTGCTAATTTTATGGCACAGCTGTTCAATTGTGGATTTTTAGGCAGCGGTGGCCTAGTGGTTAGGGAGTTGTCCCGCATCGGAAGATTGTGGGTTCGATTCCCTCACAAGTAGGTTGCCCTGAGGTACCCCTGAGCAAGGTACTGTCCCCGTCACTGCTCCCCGGGCGCTTTCAATAGCTGCCCACTGCTGCACGGTGTTTGTGTGCATGGGTTAAATGCAGAGGTCCAGTTTCGTTGTGGTTCACGCTTGCTGTGCTGTGACCTCGCAATGACAAGGGTTGTCACTTTCACTTTCACTTAAGGAAGGTTTATTGTGGTTTTTCTCTAATCTTTCAAATATTTCATGCACATAAGTATGAACTTATGTTAAATGACATGTTTTGTTGATTGAAAATAAGCGAATGTGTCCAAAAGTTGCAACATTTCTACAAATTTTATTGCACAGTTATCTGCTGACTCTAACAGACTGGATATGTAGTAACATGCATGCATTTTGCCAAAAGCAATGATTTATGCCGTATTTTTCTCATTTTGTTAAATTCAGCAAGTGAAACGTGATTATTAAAATGCGGAACAAGCCCAGATTTGCAGATTTAGGGGGAGATTATGTAACAAAGTACAAATACTAGTGGAGTTTGAGTATCTGTACTGTAAGGTTTCACTTTTACTCTGCATTTTAACCTAAAACCTGTTCATTCTGCTCACTTTAATGCGGCCCTCAGTGGAGAAAAAGAGTGGATTGAGTGTGATGTTTATGACGGGAGAACTCGTAGAGACACGGATGAAGTTGATATTTTTACTCATTCTTATCTGTGATCCCAGAATCCCAGATATTGCTCTTTTAAACTCTTTGTCACGCTTTTTCATTCTCGATTCTTCTGCCCACTCCTTCCAGCTTTGTTAAGTTCGCCCCTCAGTGTGCTCGTACTGTGCTAAAAGACTGTTTTTTCAATTTTGTTAAATAAGTTTTTTGGCTCTGCCACGCGAGTGATTGCAGCCATTGCAGGTGCGTCTGTGCTGTGAGCTGAGAGATGAATTAGATGGAGGATAAGGACACCCAGCAGGCACAAATGCACAAAGTATGCTTGAATAAAGTGTAAAGGACACTAAAATGATTTTTCAATTGTTGGTTCTTAAAACACAGGCCAAAATGCACAGGATCTACGGTTGCTGGCTCTAGCCTCCACTATAACTGTTGGGATCTGAGTTGTGGTCGAAAGGAAGTGTGTGTGTGTGTGTGTGTGTGTGTGTGTGTGTGCGTGCGTGTGTGTGTGTGTGTGTGTGTGTGTGTGCGTGTGTGTACTTAGGAAGGGTTAAAGACATTTTTTTTGTTGTTTAAAGGCAGATTAATATAACCATCACTGTTTTCTAACCCCACATCACAGTCTTTGCAGGAAAGCCTCTCGATAATGATGAAGATCCTCTTAAGCTCCACTCGCTCACGGTGTCCCTCAGGGATCTGTCCTTGGACCCTTTGTATTTCTGAAAGTGTCTGTTTCATTGTTCTGCAGATTATACACATATTTATGCGACTGCTGCTGCCAACCTGCCTCATACCGCATAATGATCATCATAATGATCATCATCTTCTTTTTCTTCAATAATAATAATAATAATTTGAATAATAATAATAATATTATGACATTTCTACCTGCTCTCTGAGTGCAAAGTGGACCTTAAATCATACTAATATAATGTAAAGCCTGTAATACTAATATAAAATTATATAATAATGGTATTATTGTTATTATTGTTGTTGTTGTTATTATTATTATAGGCATTAAATGACATTTGTTCACTTTGCACTCAAACAGCAGGATGAAATGCAGCATAATAACAATTATTATTATTGTCATTATTGTTAACTGAGTTGTAATGACATTATTAGTTGTAAATATAATTTTTTTATTACAAATAATATTATTGTCATTGTTGTTATCAGCTTTAAATGACATTAGTTCACTTTGTGCTCAAACAACAGGTGGAAATGTCCTTCAGAGGTCTAATCTTTACTTTCGTACTCATTCCAGTCCAGTTTGTCACCTTTTCCAGTCCCTTTTTTTACACAGTTTCGATTCCCTCACAAGTAGGTTGCCCTGAGGTACCCTTGAGCAAGGTAGCGTCCCCATCACTGCTCCCCGGGCGCTTTATATAGCTGCCCCCTGCTGCACGGTGTTTGTGTGCATGAGTTAAATGCAGAGGTCCAGTTTCGTTGTGATTCACGTGTGCTGTGCTGTGACCTCCCAATGACAAGGGTTGTCACTTTCACTTTTTTCACTTTTCAAATTGTTCAGGCCAACGATCCCAGTCGTGAGCTCATGAGCTCGGTTCACAGGCCTTAAACCTTACAGTGGATTTATGATGTGAACTGTGTTTGTGTACCGAGGCAGGAGCACTGCCTCTTACACTGCCTCTTATTGCTTTTTCCATAAACTGGGGTAGTTTGCCAGAGTTTACTGTAATGTTTGTACCTTTATGATCTGATTGGTGCATTTTCCTTTCTAAGTTTAAAAGGACTGTAGGAACACGCTGATCATTCATATAAAGAGTCTTCAAGACACAGGAGGAAACGACACTGAAGAATCCTGAACCATCGGACAACTATCTATCTGCCTGTCTCTCTCTCTCTCTCTCTCACACACACACACACACACACACATTCTGTATTGTGTCAGCCAACTCAGAGGATGAGCTCTGGTCAGGGAACCTCTAATGGGTCTTTAGTTGTGTGTCTGTGGGACACAGTGAGTGAACGAGGAAATGAGGAGAAAAAGGTTAAAGAGATCAGTCTGGCTCTTAAAGCCTGTGGGGGAAAGAGAGAGAGAGAGAGAGAGAGAGAGAGAGAGAAGGGGCGAAGCGAAGCAAAGCATTCTGAAGAGCCATTTTCTTCCTTTCTCTCTTTTCACTCTCTTGTCTGCCTCTCACCCTTCTCTTTTCTCTAACCCCCCACTTTATCTCTTTCTCTATCTCTATTGGGTGAGAAATCAATAAATCAGATGAGAGAGAGAATGAGAAAGAGAGAGAGAGAGAAGCTGGTGGTCTGCCTGCCAGCCGTGCTCTAAAAATACCCCCGGACTGCTCAAGATTCTGACCAGTGACTGCACACACTGTCCTCTCTCCACACACACTCCTGTCCTCATCCTCTTTCCCTCGCTCCGCTCACTTCTCCACTCATCTGCCCCTCTCCCTTGCCATCCTCATCTCATTCTTTTTTTCTTTCTTTCTTTAGGCTTTTCAGTTGGAAACATAACCAGTTCTCTTCATCTTATATTCTAACCTCTTCTCTTCTCTTCTCTAGTAAAGGTCCCCATATCAGAACCTTCAGGTTTTTTTTATTATTTACATTTACAGCATTTACATTTACAACATTATTTGTTATTCAGTCCCCAAAATGAAAGCAACAGTCACTCCTACCCCCCCCGTTCTGCCCTGTGCAGGATCCTGCCGAGGGTCTGGCTGGGTAGTTGCCCACGACAGGTGGAGCATGTGACCCTGAAGCTGAAGCATGAGCTGGGCGTTACCGCAGTCATGAACTTCCAGACGGAGTGGGACATCCAGAACAACTCACATGGTTGCCGGCGTAATCCTGATGAACCCATGACCCCAGAGACCATGATGCACTTGTACAGAGACTGCGGGATGGCCTACGTGTGGATCCCTACACAGGACATGAGCACAGAAGGTGTGTGTGTGTGTGTGTGTGTGTGTGTGTGTGTGTGTGTGTGTGTGTGTGTGTGTGTGTGTGTCTTGGGACCTGTTTGCTCCATTTTGTTCCCACTTTTTTCACCCAGCAAACAGAAATGCACTAAAATCTGGTCAAAGAATTAAGCAGAATTCTTTACAAATAATCAAATAATTGATGAGTGGTATTTAAACACACCAGAACAAACTCTCAAACTGTAGACTTTTCAGTGGAAGGATGGAAATTGTGGCTTCACATCTAATTTCAGGTCTTGTAACAAGATTTTCTTTCAGTACATTGTTTCTAATTGGTCCTAGACTTACATAACCAATATAAGCGACAGCTTTCTAATGATGTATTAAAGCTTCCAGTAGGGATTTTGACACTAAATACTGGTAGACATATTATATTTTATTGTATTATATGTATAACCAAATTGGTTAAATGGTTAAAGATGACTAAAAGCAGCTGGGCATTTCTAGGCATAAACAACCTTAAGGTTCGGCTGGCCGTCAACTGAGAAGATCGGTAGGACATTGGGGAATGATTTGGCATCAATCTGATGCCCATCTGGTTGTTAAGCAGGACATTTCCACATCCAAACGCTCCTTTGGGATCCCAAACCAGCTACCCCACACCAGCATTATCGTCACATGGTCAACTGAAGCAGCACCTCTGTTAATGATCTCTCTTTGATTCCTGTTTTTTACTCACTTTAGGCAAAGCATTCGAATTTCTCTTCCTGCCAAAACGTAGGGCTTGCACAGCAATCCGTAAAATAACAATGAATTAAAGAAATGCACCAAAATGAAGGATCTATCACAGTTGAGCCCTATCATTTCTTCACCACACTAAAAGCATCAACGGCCTCGATGAGCCAATGGCCACTTTTAATGGGGTCTGGTCTAAACTTACCGACACAAAAGCGTTACTCAGCATCCAGCTCAGACATTTCTCATCTGTACAGTTTGATGGACGTCAGTTTTATAGGTCACTTAAGCTTCAGCATGTAACCACACTGTTCCTAACGACCACTTTAGGTTTCTAGAACTAAATCGGCACCAAGATGAGATGCCTGTTTGACGTATGTGAGCGGCTCACCAATCAAGCAAAATTTGGTGGGAACACCACTATGATGGGCTTCATGAACACCCAGGTGACCCAGGAACCCTCATCCTGATTGCTCGATTAGCTCAGAGCCTTAAAAAGCAATGCAATTGGTTTGAGGGCTCAGTTGAACACTAGCATTCTGTGTATCAGTACTGAAAAGCCAGTGTAGCGGTAATGATCAGCAAAGCATCGAGTTTCCATCGTGGCGTACATTGTTTTGGTGGTAGTGAATTGCTTTAAGCTGAAACGCTGAGGCACAGCCTGTTACTGAGTTCAGACTCGTCTCACATGGACCCGGACCCCAGACTGACCCCGCCGCTATCAGTGATGGAGGATGGCACTGTTTACATTCAGATAAGTGAACATAAGACGCAGCAAGAAACACAACTGCGATAGGAGCTTTTACTACAGAGGGTGCAAGCAAAAGATAAGCAAATATATTTACAGAGACGTCTCTCACTCCATTAATGCAGGATAATCACTTCGCATACTTAAACGAAGCACTGGAAATGCATTAGGGAGCTTTCTATCTGTCTGTTCTGCTTTGCTGTAGTCAGTGCTCCCTCATTCACAGAGGCAGAAAGTTGGCTGGACTTGGGCGTATCAAATGCTCCCGTTATTTCAATATGACCTGGGCATCATGAACATTATATAGACCTGTATATCAACCGTCCACTCGTGACCTACACGAGCCTCCACTGGGGAATTTGTAAGGAACACCTCAATTAAGAACAGTTATTTAACTCATAACCAGCATCATTACTATCCATACATCCATCATCTGAGCTGCTTATCCTAACCAGGATGGCCAGTTCCGGCACTCAAGAGAAGAAACCTGGAGAAATAGCCGGGACAGGTCGCTCGTCTGTCCCAAGACTGACACACACACGTTGCTAGACGGCAAATGAGCATCTCTAGTTCACCTGACGTGTCTTTGGACTGCAGGAGAAATAACTGCACTCAGAGAAAGCCCACACAGGAGTGAAGAGAACGTTGACACTCCACAAAGAAGGGACCAGGAATCAAACCCAAACTCTGCACACTCTTAGAAAGTCAACAAAACCTACTTGAAACAGGCTCACACTGACATGTCCAGCTCCACTTCACTTCATGAATAACGATCTAATAAAAACCAGTATCTGTTTGAGAACCAGCTGGGAATCAAACCAGCAACCAAGACGACAGCTAACTAACCACGGCACCACTGTGCTCTTATAATTTAATACTTTTCGACCCATAGGTCTGTTTAAAGTCATGCGCTGCGATAAATTCAGTTTCGCAGGACTGATTAAGTTCTCTTCTTGGCTAAAGGTTCAGAAGGTCTGTGTTTTTTGAGTAATATTGTGCATAGTCCAAGATAAAGTATCAAGAAAACGATAAACATGATCACCCTAATCACCTATAACTACCCCAGTTTCACCGATTTCTGTTCCATAAAGCACAGGATTCACTAAAACACCCTCACTTGTGTGTCACCCTGCAGGTCGGGTACGGATGCTGCCTCAGGCCGTGTTCCTGCTCCACGGTCTGGTGGAGAACGGTCACACGGTCTATGTGCACTGTAACGCCGGTGTTGGGCGCTCCACGGCTGCTGTGTGTGGTCTGCTGATGTACGTGTTGGGCTGGAGCCTCAGGAAGGTGCAGTATTACCTCACGGCCAAGAGGGCGGCGGTGTACATCGACGAGGAGGCTTTGGTGCGAGCGCAGGAGGACTTCCTGTTTATGTTTGGACGTTTGCGTTCCTCACTTTGCTGCCATGAGATATAAAGGTCTACACGTCCACAGGATCTGAGGAGAAAGACGTCTGTATGAGTGGACACAACGGGTCAGCTAATGAAGGATTGACCCCTGTAGCACGACATTTCTCAACACATATTAAACCAGAATAAATAAATCTTGATCTGTCTACCCATGTTAGGGACTAAATATGAATTGGACTTGCTGCTTCTTGCTGGCGTACAGTGGCTTAAAACTCCACTCCAATCTATGGCGTGTGGTTTCTTCTTCTTCTTCTTTCGGCTGCTCCCGTATAGGGGACACCACAGTGGATTGCCCGTTTCCATTTCTTCCATGTCTTTGCATCTTCCTTACTTGAACTGACTAAGTGGATTGGAAGGTCATGGATTTGAATCCAGGATCAGTGAGTTGCCCTGGAGTTCCCTTGAGCAAGGTACCATCCCCTTCACTGCTCCCTGGGTACTGGAAATGGCTGTCCACTCCTGCACGGTGTATGTGTGTGTGTGTGCGTGAGTGAAAAGCTGAGGATGCATTTCATTGCAGTTCAGTGTGTGCTGTGCATTCGAAATGGCAAATAGTCACTTTCACTTTCACATCCATAACTCCGAATACAAAAAATGTAGGCGTTCGTTTTTCCTCAGTCATATAACAGTTAGTTATGAAAGACAGTCCTCATTCCAACAATACAAAATAAAAGTCCTGCTGAACTGTAGGCCTTGAAACAGAGTGAAAGAAAAGCAGTATATCAATATGTGTACCGCTGTGTTTCCTCTCCTTCATGTGTTGCTTAGCTCTTGCATTTCTTACTCTTTCCTAAAGAGGCTCTCACGTTATTGCTCTTTCACCTCATTATTGTTCCTTCTTTCTTCCCACAAGACGTCCATTTTCTAAAGGCACCTTGAAGCTATTGGCAGCTCGAATGCTAATGTGCCAGTTAACGTTCCACCGTTCCCTACTTTCCAGGTTTATTATCCTCTTAACTCATTTGTGAGTATTCAACACACCAGCTATATTTAGTTCCCCCGCCTCAGCTCAGCCCTCTCTGAGAGCCACAGCTAAGCGCTAGCTATGAAAACACTTTGACCTTCAAGGAAACGGTTGAAAAGTCCGCCACTGTTCTGAAGCGCTTGCAGAAATTGGAAAATCTCTTCAGTTTGTAGTCGAGGACTCAAAGCATGGGTGGTTAAGTTCGGGGCCAGACGGGTTTCAAGGCTGGGCTCGAGTCGAGCGGATCAGAATCCGAATTGATGCGAAGAAAATAGCTTGACCAGCTTTTATGAGCCTGATGAGGTCAGTTTATAGGACCTGCCGCTGGCTGACATTGTGATTAGAAGACAATAAGAAACAACAATTACAGAATAAAGTTGAGAAAATATCAGTATTTTCCTTTGGATTTCTCATTACAGCAGGACAAGCTTTCTTGTCATTTCTCGAAGTCGTCGTCAGGAAAAGTTCTCCAGACTTCATGAAGGACACTTCAAAGCTCATCTTTGGACATCGGCTGCCTTTTGGTTTTCTGTGGAGATGATCCCACACTGCATCTGGGGCAGCAGTGGCCTGATGTTTAGGGACTATGTCCCAGATTCAGAAGGTTGTGGGTTCAAATCCCAGATCAGCAGGTTGCCCTGAGTTACCCTTGAGCAAGGTACCGTCCCCATCACTGCTCCCCAAGTACTTTAAATAGCTGCCGCCTGCTGCTCAGTGTGGGGGTGAAATGCAGAGAAATCGTTCCTTTGTGTCTCACTGTGTGCTGTGCTGGTGAATAGTCGCTTTCACTTTCACTTCTGCCTCTGAACAGCTCATGCACAGGGACTGTGCTGAAAATGAGAGCCAACAACTCTGTCCTTCAGGAGGCCTGGAGAGAGCTCTTCCTCGACAAGACATAAAAATACAAGAACGCCTGACTCTTTGAAAGCAAAATATGAAAAATTGAGTGGCTCAAGACTTTATTGACTGTATTTCTCCGACAGAATTCCCTCCAGTTTTGTGAGTGAGTAGTTTTTCCGTCCTGATGTGCAAAAGGACTGCTATTGTATTTCTGTCTCTGCCTCCCCAAACTGCACCACCACTAAATCCCTTGAGACTTCCGGCATCGTTCTCGGTGTTGCTTAACTTCACACCCAGAGTGAAATAAGTCCTCCCGTCGAGAGCGTTCTGTGAAGAGCTCCTCTTCTGCAGTAAACATAAACAGCATTTTCCACCTGAAAAAAGGAGAAGTCCCTTCTTTTCCCTGCCTATCAACGCTCCTCGTCCTTTTCCCCTTCTCCATTTTCCATGTTCCAGCCAACAAAGAGCCATCATCTCCCTGTCTGTCCTCAATGGTTGGATTGGAGTGTTTTAAAGGCCTAATTCCTTTCATCTCTGTTTATTTTTTTCTGCTGTCATTTTATCCTTCTTCCTTTGTCACCTCGAGCCGAGCACATCTTTATTTACTTCATCCGAAGAGGATGAGCCGAACTTTTCTTAAAGGCAAAGTCTTCTGCCTTTTCTCTGCCCTGTTTTTCAAAGGCTGCTCTGTGGGATAAAAAAAAATATATATACCCCTGCATGTGTGAGGCCTTGTGGGGAAGACTGTAAAGTGAACATGAAAGTGACTGTGCGTTATTGAGAAACACTGCACACTTTGAAGCTCACCAAAGCGCATCCGCACTATTTAACCCACACAAACCGTGCAGCAGCAGACAGCAATATCCAGCACCCGGGGAGCAGTGATGGGGACAGTACCTCATTCAAGGATACCTCAGGGCAACTTACTTGTCTGGGATTCGAACCCACGACCTTCTGAAACTGGGGCCTTGTCCTTAGGCCATAGCTGCCCCATTTACTGTGTCCATGTATGGGAGAGGAAGAGGGAGCAATGCAGTGATTCAGCAATTAAAGACCCTCATATCTGGAACAACATCATAGTACGAAGGGATTTTGTCTTGGGATTTAATTTCAAATGGTCTGTAATAATGACCTTAATATAAAAATACAAATAAAATCATTCATTTAATCAGTTCTTAAAAAAAGTTGAGAAAATATGGCAGTCAGTATTTTCCTCCAGGACTTTGATGTACATAAACACTCTCTCTCTCTCTCACACACACACACACACACACACACACACACACACACACACACACTCATGACTGGTGCAAGGTGCTGGCTGGGATTTATGGCAGTATTTGTTTTGGGTACGTTCTCTTGGGGAAATCTCTTATATCCTGCGCTCTGGGTTATGGTCAGTTTAGCCATTCAAATGGCAGGACGTCAATTCTAACACATAAATCTTTCTTTTCTTTTCTCTCTTCTTCTTGCTGCTGCACTCCTCTGTCTTTGCCCTCTCTCAGTATTCTATCAATAAATCCAGTCTGTCTGTGGCCACTGAGGAATTTCAGCCATTAAGCAGAGCTGAGGATGATATACATCTCTCTCTCTCTCTCTCTCTCTCTCTCTCTCTCTCTCTCTCTCTCTCTCTCTCTCTCTATTTCCAATCTCCTTCTCTGCTTAGCTATGTGAATTGAATTTACTTGAATGCCACCAGGGCCTTTTTTGGCTTATATTTTACATATTTACTGTATTGTGTGTGTGTGTGTGTGTGTGTGTGTGTGTGTGTGTGTGTGTGTGTGTGCGCGCACATATTTAGACTTTATTTCCAGCTTGGCCTGGGGTAAACGGTTTGATTTAAAACTTAGAGCAGTGTTAATCAGTGTTCATTCAGCGAGAACAATGGGATTACTGAGTCCATTCTTGTCCTCGCGCTCATTACTGGTGGCAGGATCTCAGCCGGAGCAGTGTAAGGGCAAGGAATTGACCATCAATCCCATTATCCCCAAACAATATTTTTGTAGTAGCTTTCATTGTAATTGCATTCACAATCATGCTCACAGGGCCCCCTAGTGGCGAGGGCCTGGACTGCAGCCCCTGGAGATCAGTGGGCTTCGATCGTTGTGACATTTAACAATTGATGAATTGTTTTAATAATTTTTGCCAAATGTAAAGCACTTTGAGCTGCACCTAAATGCATGAAATCAGTGTATTATTAATCCATATAACCACAATAATTATTGAATAAATATGAAATAAATGTTATAATAATTATTATTTGTTTTTATTATTGTTTGCAACTGCTGTACATTAATTTGCTTCCTTTTATCCAAATCCAAATTTGCATTCCGGTGTTCCCATAGAAACACATATTTTACATACGGAAGCTGTTGGTTTGTGGGTATTTCTCTTATTTCTCTTGTGCAGGCAGAAAGACTGAACAGCTGCTCTCTCTCGGCTCTCTCTCTTTCTCTTTTGTTCTCCCTAACAGAGATCTATCTCTTTCCCTCTCTCCCTTTCTCCTTCATTCGTGGTCGCTTCCCCCTTGTTGTTTACGTTGTCAATGTCATTGGGAAGATAAATCATCTCGCTCTGATAATGATGTCTTCAAGATCTGCCCTGCGTTCCTCATTTCTCTTCCGTCTGTGTGTTTATTGGAAGCTTTTATCAAACGCGATCAGCGTCCTGTCTATCTTCGAGGCCTGAGACGGGCGTACAGTCACATGTGAAGGTTGGGCCACATTCCCAGTGGATTGTTTCATCCAGACTGAACTCTGAAACAAACCAGAGAAAAGAGCAGAAATGTGGGCATTGCCATCATGATGGCAGCCAGGGGAGGCAAGCAGGTTAAAAAAAAAAAATCCCATATCACGACTGTCAGGCATGTTAGACTGTTATTTTTTTATTTCTTTGTAATTGTCGTTGAGTCATTTTCAGGGGGCAGCAAAGCCCTGTTGTCTCACTCTCTTTTTCCTAAGTGCGTATATACAGCAATAACTGTCATATAGATGAGCGGTGCAGTCATCATTAAGAAATGGGTGCCGTGCCGTGTTAAATAATCAGAATGGAGCAGCGCTATGGGCGAATATCCATACCACAATAGAAAATCAATTTAACATTACATTAAGCCTGTAATTCCCCCTGTGTAATCAATATCATCTTGTAAAACATGACCCATTTCAAATCATGATTATTCACACACCCGAGCTCGAGTTGGTCGTAAAAGAAAGAAAATCGAGGAGAGGGGCTGCGTCAGCTGTGTTTGAGGCTGCTGGTTATGTAATTCCTCAATGGCGGCTGACTAACGGGGTTCGAAGGGCGGTTAAAGGGACGTGACTTATCGATAGTGATTTATCAAAACAAGGCCGTGGCACTCCGGCCGGCGTGATCGGGCCTGCCAGCGGCGTGGAAACGCGGGCATGGTTTGGCAGAATATTTGTGTTTTTCATCCCCTTCGCCTGATGGTTGCTATTTTGGGCCGCTCGTTCTGCTTCATTTGTTCTGTTGTGGTGAAATTTCCCATAAATCTCCGACCAGTCTCTATTAGCCCACAGGTATTTAGGCAAACTGACATTCGTCCAGGAAGACAAACTGCTGCTCCACTTGGGACTATTGCATCAAACTGTCAGATCTCTCTCAGACACACACACACACACACTCACACCCAACACAATATCACCTAAACTTATCTCTTTATTTTGTGCTCTTGCTTATTCCAGTGTCCCGGTTTCATTCGTGCTCCACGTCTTGCTTTGTAATGTTGCGACCGTTTTACACTCAACGAGCTACAGTTCAGACCCTCGTCCCCAGGAGCCCTGTGAGCATGACTGTGATTGCAACAACATGAACGTTTACTCGAAAGCTTGTTGGTTGGAATTATTCCTTTTAAAGGCAGTTTCCACACATCTCTTCCATTTTTTTTCCAAGACAGTCCTTGGAATATACAGTGCAACATGATAAAATGTTTTTATTGTGAAAGAAAATGAGACAATAGGTCGGTCCAGCCCAGAGTTTCATTCTAACCTGTCAATATTTGGTTCGACCACCGTTATTCTTCAGCCTGAACTCTCTTGGCATGCTTTCTAGTTTCTCTAAGTCGTCTTCAGGAACAGTCTCCAGGCTTCTAACAGGACATTTCAAAGCAGGGACAGGGATTGAGAAGCTCGGGTTGAATGATTTGGAGAAAAGTTCAGAGAAGTGAGTTGTTGGTCTGGACATGTGCAGAGGAGAGAGGAGAGAGGAGGATGTTGAGGATGTTGAGCTGCCAGGAAAGAGGAGAAGAGGAAGAGGAGGTTTATGGACGTGCTGAGAGAGGACATGCAGGTGATGGCATGATAGAGGAAGATGCAGAGGAACCGGAAGAAATGGGAATGGATGATCCGCTGTGGTGATTTTTGGACGTTTTGCAGTTTGGAATGTCCTTTAATAGCCCCAATTACAGTAATAAACAATGATAAAATAAATATTTAATGTCAATTTATAAAATAAGTAGAGTTTTCAGGTATCTATGCTTTACTTTTATTTTTTTTTTAATATCTTATTACATTAACTAGCTATATTTTAACACAAATATCTGCACTTTTTCCTGCTTATCCATTATTTTTATTTGACAGAATTTCAGGCTTTAACATTAAGACCAGTTTTAGCCTAAAATGGCAACAATACTCAAAAAACAATAATAAAAAGTCCTTTAAAGAGCCACGTTTGCTTTTCTATTCTCAGCATGTTTCCAAGCCTGTACCTTTTCATACATGCCGGAGTAATAAAGAAACCAGAATCAGTGAATCCTTTTCACGAAAGCATCCAAGCTTCTACTTGGGGATGCGTTTACTTTTGCCACCTGTGGACTGGGATTTTGAGGATGCCTGTATGGAAAATATTTGGGTGACTTTAGACTTCTAGTGTTTGTAGCAGTGCTGGCCTTGTAGCTTATAGCACAATTTGGACAAACGTCTTATCTGAACTAATGCATTTGGGGAGGAAGCAGAAAATTGCATACATTTTTCACGAAGCCGTTCTTTCAAACGGTTCCTACTTCTTGTTTATCCATATCATTATATCTCTCCATTTGGGAGCAGTGCTAAATCACCAGGCGTCTCCGTCTGAGCAGTGCTAAGCTGGATTGCACTGCCTCTGCTGCCATTGGCGTCCTTTTCCTTCGCGTGCAGAGGCTGAAAGAGATCTCCAAAGCCCAGCTCCCCCTTAGGAATCGGAGACAATTTCTCTGTTTGTCTTTTCCAAGCCACGTTTATCCTTCCATAAAACTTCGTATTTGTCTTGGACGTGCACTCAGCGCACACACCTGCAGAGCCATGCTTCAATTTTCGCAGCAGAAGAAAGTGCGAAACAAATCTCCCAGAATCTGCTCCGTTTAGGCTAAGCGAATCTGGGCGACGTTGTAGTGCAATTATAAGAATTCGTTTTTCACATGTTCCTGGAGGCACAGAGGCTGTGGCTGAGTACAGACTACATATGTTTTACAAAGAGTTGGGCAAACACACTCTCAGGGTAAAATAGTCTTGCATTAAAAAACAGAACAATGCTCGCTTGTCACACTTGGAAACTCCAAGTCCTCCACGTCTCCCAGGCGAGGTTTGCAGCCTGCGAGGATGCTGTAGTGTTTATCGAGTGCGCAGGCTCTGGGGCTGAATAATTACCAATGTGCTTTATGTCGTTTGAATTAAGCTTGGAAGTAGGCCAAGGCTCATGGTGCGTTAACTGGTTTAGCGTTGGCGGAGAGTAGAGTACTTTGCGCTGGACACCCGCAAGGTATACTAAGTCCAATTTTTCCTGCGTTCTGGTCTCAAAGGAGGAGCGGAAACTAAAGAAATAAGGTGAACAGTCAGACAGCCATAGTCCTTCTTCACTGTAGGAAAATGGATGTTTTTATTTGAAGTTGAAGACATTTCAAGTGCAGTCAGATTTGCCATGACCCGACTGGAGTGGCATTTGCTCACGTTTCCATATTAACAGCGCGGTACTGGGTGGAGGCCAAACTTAGCAAGCCAGCTGCGTTTGAGCTTTGGCCTGAAGTGGTTGAAATTGTGGCTCCAGGATGGGACGATTGTGAGTTTGAATCCCAGACCAGAAGGTTGCTCTGAGTTGCCCTTGAGCAAGGTACCGTCCCCATCACTCCTGGGCACTTTAAATAGCTGCCCCCTGCTGGACGGTGTGTATGGTGAAAAGCAGAGGTCGGAAACAATGTGGAAGATCGTGGGTTTGAGGCCCGGATCAGTAGGTTAACCTAAGCTACCCTTGTGAATGGTACTGTCCCCATCACTGCTCCCTGGTGCACAGTTACAGCCTCTCCTCGTAGGCGTGTTCATTACTGGTGTATTTTGGATAATGTTCAGCAAATATCAAAATTTTATTATTTCTGCAATATTTGCCTTCAACCCTATTTTGTATATCTAGGACATTTTTCCATTTGCAGCGATCGACTAGACCGGCGGAACAAGATGCAAATCTTTGTCACGTATTTTCTTGGTTGCTCGTGTTTTGCTGCTCCGGGTTGAAGCAGAGCCTCAACAAGAGAAAAATGCTAAGGCCTTTACCATGGCGTTTTGTCTGTGTGGCAGCGCAGTAGTAAATATGCTAATATCCACGGTTCTCAATCCTGGTGGAGCGAAGGAACTAATGAACCATGACTTCCTGAAGTTTAATGGCAATGTTAGAGTGAAACATGCAGGGCAGGACCGAGAGAAGATGGTTTAGATGGTTGGTCTAATGATGCACTAATGTGGGCATCATAAGAGAAAAAAGACTTCCAATCAGTTAATCTGCTTCATTGATCTGCTAACTATTATTAGAGGATAAATTCATAAACCTTTAGGCTGCATATAATTTACTGAAATAACCGCAAACAGCAAATACTTATTAGACTGCCAGTTTGAAAAGCAACGAATCTATCTGTAAAGCGGTGAAAGGCCTCTGCTCTGCATGTCTCACTCCAACATTCCCATTGAACTTACCACAGTGTAAGAAGGAGCTACATGAGTCAATTTCTTACCTGCAGCCATTAGACTCCACAACTCAACCTAGCGTTACTTATTTATTATTACTCATTTATTATTATTACTGTTATTATTATTATTATTGTTATTATTATTATTTTATTATTATTAGTAATAATAATAATAATAATGAATTTATTATTTATAAATTAATTATCATTTACTATTATTGTACATTTATTTATTTATAATTAATTACTTTACTATTATTATTATTATTATTACATGTACATTTTACATTTATTTATTTATAATTAATTATTTACTATTATTATTATTATTATTATTACATGTACATTTACATTTGTTATTTATAATTAATTATCATTTACTATTATTATTATTATTATTATTATTATTATTATTATTATTATTATATAAGCTCTGTGTATAAGGTTATCTTTCCGTTTTCAAATTTTTTGTTCTTGCTAATTGCCCTGTAAATATGTATATGTATATATAGCTCTGTATATGGATATCTTTCCTTGTTTTTTATATTCTTTCTTTCTTTCTTGTTCTTTCTTGTTAAAGAGCCCTGTAACACCCAAATTTCTCATTCATGGGATAATAAAGGATTATTCTATTCTATTCTATTAAACTGCAGGAAGACATGGTTCATTAGATCCTTAGTTCCTCCCGAATTGAGAACCACTGATATCACGGCTGCGCTGCCACACAGACAAAATGCCATCAGCAGTATTTCTGCATTTTTTGTGTAGCCTGTGTATGAGAACTGCTTCAGGAGGGGCTGATGAAAAGTGGCCTTTTTGGGCCAGGTGCCCACTGGGCCTGCTGAGTCAGGCTGTGCCCAGCGTTCGGTCCTGTGAGTTCTGGTCTCCAAGGACGACGGTGTGTGGGGCAGAATTGTGTGTGTGTGTGTGTGTGTGTGTGTGTGTGTGTGTGTGTGTGTGTGTGTGTGTGTGTGTGTGTGATGATGAGGGAGAGAATGCCCAGCAGCACTTCCACAGTGTCGGTCGCTGTTCTGTCTACTCGTGTCAGAGTGAAGAGGCTGAGAGGAGTTTGCTGTGAAACTGGGAGAGGGGTCAGAAACTGAGAACGAAACGTAACTCGGTTCTTATAAAGTCAGTAAATGTAATGTGGTCACATGGACCTGAGTTGTACCATGTAGGATACATTTAATAACCCTGTCACAAAAGTGACTTCATGAACGAATGAGTGAAGTGGGGGATGAATGTATGAGCAAATGAGGGAAAGGGGTGAGCGGTTTATTCGTTAATGTCTGAATAAGAGATTTTCCTCGGGACGAATAGTTGTTTTATTCGGATGCATATCACCGTTACCTCAGATGTAAACGGTCAGTCCTGAAACCTGATTGGTCATGAGGAATTAAGCAATTTAGTGAGCATGATTGACAAATCAACTAGACAATCCACCTGCAGCAGAGAAATTAAACAAGCCATTCAGAGTGCAGGAGGGATATTCATGCAACAATTCTATTAGCCTATCAGACTGCAGGACTGACTACTCCAATAGCCTATCAGGTTGCAGCATTGACTACTCCAATAGCCTATCAGGTTGCAGGATTGACTATTCTAATAGCCTATCAGGTTAAAGTATTCACTATTCTTGTAGCCTATCAGACTGCAGGATTGATTTATGCACTAGTCTATCAGACTGCAGGATTGATTTATGCACTAGTCTATCAGACTGCAGGATTGACTATTGCACTATCCTATCAGCTTGCTAGATTTACTAGTCTACTGGCCTATCAGATTGCAGAGTTGATTATGCCTCCAGCCTATCAGGATGCAGGATTGTCTATTCTATTAACCTATTAGATTTGCAAAGTTAACTATTCCACTAGCCAATCAAGTTGCAGGATTGACCATTCTTCTAAACTAATAAGGTTGCAGGACTGACTATTAGCCTATCAGATTGGATGATTTATTATTCTACTACCAGTGTGATAACTGAACTAATATTTCCAAGGACAATTATTGATTTTATTGGTAACTCTTAATAGTCACTTTCACCTCACATTCCCTTTAAAAGTGGGTGTGTTTATAGCCCTAGAATTTCAGAAGTATGACTGTATCTTCCTGTCTCTCTCCAATGCTTTTATTTTTATTTTTTATTTTCTTTTCCCAACTTCACATTCATACGATGATCTCAGTGGAGTCGCACATCGGTTTCAACCTTCCAGCTGTAAGGAGAGGAGAGTACAGGCTTTGTGTGCTTCCAGCTGCTCTCACTGAGCCTGCAGAACCATGTCCTGCTGACCGCCGACCCTTCCTGTGTTGATTTAAAAGCCCTTATGCCTGCTCAGACCCCTGCAGGCTCCCAGGGTATCATGCTGTTAGTGTTCTTAAGCAATTCCGACCTTGGACGGCCTGGAGGAAAACCTTCACTCTGCTCTGTTTTGTTGACGGCAAGAACGGGGGCCAAATCAAATGAGAAATAAGGCGCGGCGTTGATTTGTTTGTTTGTCAACACAGGGCTGAAATTAAAAATGACGTATAATCCACCTTCATTTTTACCCAGCCTCCTTCATCTCCCGTTAACACACACACACACACACACACCCACACTCATATTTCACAATGACTCACCGACATCAGTCTCTCATTCTCACCGCATCTTCCCCCTGCATGGTTGCCAACTCAGAGGGAGCGTGAGTAATTATCGTTAAGGCTTAATGAAATAATATTAAAATGCTGGGAGTCAATTTCCACTTCGTTTGATCAGGTCTGTTGCAAAATCCTCGTGTAAACCAAGGGAGCAATTAATGAAAGACCACTTAAATGACTTTCCTCTCCCATGCCCTGTTTATGATATGCCCCGGGGGACACACACTGGGGGGTAACTGCCACCGAATATTGAAGGTTTCCCATTCGAGCCACTAACTTTGTCTAGGTTAAATAAAGGCCTATAACAGGGACCTGCTCCTTGGGTGGATTATCCCTTTAAGCATAAAATGAAAAAGGAAAATGCTTCCTAAGAAGTGAGTCCCAGTCATAGGAATTATCAGTGATGTTTCCTGGAGGGACTGGACTTTCTGTTGGACCAAGCAGCACCACAAACACCCCCCCAGGATTCAGGACTCTGTGAGAAGAAATTCTTACTTGAATGAATCCTCACAGACTGAAACACTGGACAGACAGCCAGCATGTAAACAGAGAGGGACGGCAGTGGCCTAGTGTTTAGGTCCCAGGATCAGAAGGTTGTGGGTTTGAATCCCGGACCAGTAGGTCACTCTGAGTTACCCTTGAGTAAGGTACCGTCCCCCTCACTGCTCCCTGGGCGCTGGACATCGCTGCCCGTTGGTGCACGGCGTGTGTGGGTTAAATTCAGACGATGCATTTCATCGTGGTGCACTGTGTGCTGCGTATTGGCGAATAGTCACTTTCACTTTCGGCTGTGCTTGAAACAAGGCAGGAAGTGGCGACAGTATCCGTGCTGGGAGAAAAAGCCAAGCACAAAAAGAAAGCGCTCTCCCTCAGTTTAATGTGTGTGTGTGTGTGTGTGTGTGTGTAATAAAATAAAATAGCAAAATGATGAAATTTGTTTCATATTTAGTATAATTACTTAAATAATTAGAGTTTTAATTAATGTATTACTTTTTAACTCTTTAATTATTTTTGATTTGACATTGAGAAATGATACACCACCCTGACCTGACCTCAGAGATAAAGCCTGGCCTTCACAGTCCTGCAGGAGGTCAGAAAAGCAGAATTAATGAGCAGAGGGACAGAGGGACGGGGACGGAGTCAAAACAGACAACAGTGAGGTGAAAGCTTTGGTGCAGAGGGAACTGTGTGAACAGAGGAGGTGGAGAAGGTCAGGAACACCAGTGCATTAACAGCACTGACCTTCCCCTCGAATTTCACAAGACCTGCTGCAGATTGTCATGACACTTACTTTTCATACTCTGCACAAAAGAAAACAACTTGCATAATCGTTTTATAACATCGAGAGGCATGACGCACAGTGACACACACGGAGCCGCTGCCTGAGTCAGTGTGACAGAGTGCATTAAAGTGCATAAAACGAGGTCCGAGCCCAAGCTGTCCTTCAGGCTTTCGGGACGGGGGACTAAAAAGCATTCCAGCATTTCTCCTGTGATGGAGTGAAGAAAGACAGCTGTTGGAGTTCTGCCATCCTGTCTGGCGGTTATCTATGATTGGTTGTTGGTGTCCCGCTATCTCTGATTGGTTGTTGAAATGCTGCAGTACTGATTTGCTATTGGAGTCCTGCTTTCTCTGATTGGCTTATGGAAGCTTGCAGTCTTGATTAGATGATGGAGTCCTGCTATCTCTGATTAGTTGTTGGTGCCCTGCTATCTCTGATTGGTTGTGGGAATCCTGCAGCCCTGATTGGCTGTTAGATACCTGCAATCTTAATTGGCTGCTGGAGTCCTGCTTTATCTAATTGGTTGTTTGGATTCCACAATCGGGATCGAAGTCCTGCTATCTCTGATTGGTTGTTGGAATATTGCAGCCTTGATTGAATGTTTGAGTTCTGCAATATTTGGAGTGGTGGTTTGAACCCTACAATACTTCTGAGGGGAGTGAGTGCGCTGGGGTGAGTACAGGTGGGTGGTCCTGCCTGACGACCAGAGAGGCTTAGCTGTTCAACTGCTAAACTTTTCATGCTGGTATATTATCTGAGGAGGATGAAGACAGGCAGCTCATTTTATTTGACTCCAAGGTAACCGAGTCAGATCTGCCAATCAAATGGCGAGTCGCTGTAAACAGCAGGGATGTTCGCTGGGCAGCAACAAACCACAAAGATTCAACTGATCCTGGGATGCTTATTAAACAGACACAGGGCTCACAACAAGAAACCAAAAATTCAGGTACACTAGAACCCACGCATTAAGAAGGAAAATGGACATGATGATGAATGGGCGGAGTTTTAAACAGAAACCAAATGAGAGGCATGACAAAGGGGTGGAGCTAATAAGCTGAAAGACAACCAGAACAGACACGTGGTTGGGAAACCAGAGCGGTTTCCCTCAAAGCAGGATTTCTCAGATGAGCCCAAACTCAAGTGTGTCCAGTGGGAGAAGAGCTGAGGGATGTTCTGTTGAGGGACAGTGGCCAACCCCAATATCCGGTGCAGTTTTATTGGCCAATTTTAGACAGATACAGAAACTGAATACGGTATCCCCTGGTAATGAATAAGCTGCTTGATTCCCAAGATGTTGTTTTGAGAAGATCTTGGTCTAAAATGCATTTAACGTTTGAAATTCTGTTCTGATCTTTGAAAAAAAAACAACTTTTTTTTTGACTACTTTACCACAACTAAAGTGAAAGTGAAAGTGGCAACCCTCGTCATTGCGAGGTCACAGCACAGCACACGTGAACCGAACCCATGCAAACACTGTGCAGCAGTGGGCAGCTATTGAAAGCACCCGGGGGCGTGACGGGGACAGTACCTTGCTCAAACCACTAACCACTAGGCCACCGCTGCCCCTAACATCAACTATTAATAGAGTTTTATTTATATACATCCGAACAGATGTGATGTAAGTTAACTGGTGATTTTGAATAATAAATAAAACGCCTACATTTATGTCGCAGACATTGCAACCTTTGGTTCCACTGTAGCTCTGTAATTTCTCTACGACCGAGCGTTTCACATCAAGCCCGCTGTGAATGGCTGTTCACGGCTCAACGGGTGGATTATGCAGACGTTTCGAATAAGTAGCAAAATTCCCATTAATATCAGCTGCGCTAATTGGAGTTGGGGCTGCTTGTGCTGACATGGCTTGTTCTCCAAGAGCAACTTTCTTCATTCTTGAAAACGTACACCAGTGTTTACTCGGCTCTGAAGTTACTTCATTCACTCGCTCTTGCTCATTTTCCACCCCTGGGTTTTCTAATTGGCTCCCGACCATTTAGATTCCCCTCCAATTTTCTTTATTCAAAGGAATAACTCCGTTCATCATCATGTAAACTCTGGATCGCCATTTCAAGCATGATGTTCTTGTGAAGATTCTTAGGCTGATTAGGAGATCGCGTTGGTAATTTGAGCCGCATGTGTTTGCGCGCCATTGCAGCATGCTCGCTTAATTATTCCTCCGTTAATTTCTAATCAAGGAGAAAACAGCCGAGGAACAGCAGCATCGTTTAATCCCTCCGAAGCAAATGCTTGGCTTGAACGTTTAATTATTCTGTGCTGAAAATGGAAGGGCTTTGTTGGGGCGTAAGGCTGAAATCGCTTTTCTACGTCGAAAAGAAGAAAACACAATTTAGCATTTTTGCCCAGAGAGGTGAGTAGGTGAGCGGGGAAAAACACCCGAATCCCTCATTTTTGTTCATTTTTAATCAAACTAAGAGCTTTGCTTGGTGGAATGAATCAAATCGAGGCGGTTTTGGCGGCCTACGTTCAGATCCCACAGTCACGGCCTGGCTAACGCAGATTTACGAGCAAATAAATCCAAGATCCTAAACTTGTATCATCACAACGTTATTGCCATTCATATCCCAAACCAATCGGCCTGCTCTGCTGGACCAGGCAACGGCAAGACGGGAAGTGATGGCTTTATCAAAACACATCACTCCTCTCCAATTAGTCCCCATATTGGATCATTCGTCATTCGTCGGGGGCTAATATATCAGACGAATTGACCTCCAGACAACTAGGAAGATGAGGAGAGAAGTCTGCGAGGGCTTTAATAACTATAACCTCTCCTTCATAGTTATTTCCCAGCATCACTCTGTCAGCCTGGCTGCAGTAAAAATGAGTGAAAACAATGCGAGGACACTGTTATAGTCGCTGTCTGATAAATAGCACCGTCTATTATTACTGTGTGAATCGTGTCTCTTTTTCTTTCAGCTCTGAAAATGAATGTGTTTGCGAGCATCAACAGACTCCCAGGACAAAGCAGGACATTTTTCACAGCTGAGCACGGAGCCAGCGAGACAGAGAACAGTCCTGGACCCGGACAGACCGAATGACCAATTCACTGAGCCATCAGTCTTACTGGCTGATTCACTCAATGTCTTACTGGCTGACTGATTCACAGACTGATTCAAATTTGACTCACTTATGTTTACCCTGCATCACTCACTGAATCACTTCTGTTTTGATGGAATGACTGGTTCGCGGACTGACTCATTTATTGGCGACCTTGCTTTTGTGTGACTCACTTGTTTTCTGAGCAACTGACTGATTCCCTGACTGACTCATTTGTTTTTTCCCTGCCTCACTAACTGACTCATATTTTTTGAGCCACTGACTGATTCCTGGGGCAGTGGTGTCCTAGTGGTTCGGGCGTTGGCCGCATGATTGGAGGATCGGGGGTTCGAATCCCTTCCCGATAGGTTACCCCGAGGTGCCCTTGAGCGAGGTACCGTCCCCGTCACGCTCCTCCCTGCGATGGGCTGGCGACCTGTCCAGGGTGTGTCCCCCTTCCTCGCCCTGTGTGAGCTGGGATGGACTCCAGCACTCCCCCGTGACCCCGTTTGGGACAAGCGGCAGAAAATGACTGACTGATTCCCTGAATGACTCGTTCATTTTTGCCTGCCTCACTAACCGACTCACTCATTTTCTGTAGGAATATGACTGATTCACAGACTGACTCGTTTATTTTCTACCTTATTTACTGCATGGCTCACTCGATTTTCTCACAAACTGACTCATTGTAAGAAAGAGCGGTTGATTCACACACAAATTCATGTTCTGCTTGACTCACTGACTGACTCAGTGATTGTGGGACTCTCTGATTTACAACATGACTCACTAATTTCTGCCTGCCTCACTAACTGACTCAATTTCTGATCGACTGACTGATTTACACAGCTACACACTCATTTCCTGCCTCACTCTCCAACTGACTTACTCACTCGCTCAACTCACCAGCAAACACTCTTTGTCTCAGATCGTCCAGCCTGAGCCGTCCCTCTAACAAACTACTTTCTAACCCTGTCCATCCTCGTCACTTCCGAATCTCAGCATCTTTAACTCTGACACCTCCAGCTCCTGCCTTTTTCGGCAGCGCCACTGTCTCCGACCCGTATAACCTAGCTGGTCTCTCTACCGCCTTGCAAACCTGATTAATGAATCAGTTAGAGTCAGTTTTCTATTGTTCCTGCTAAAGCGAACGCTGCTTCTTTTAAAAAGTAAAGTCAGTTTCGATGTGCTTGGGAGCTATTTTTCTGTGCTGCTCTGAACCAGAGCCTTACAGCCTCATTTTCTTCAGTAATTGAATCTTTTTTTTGGTTGAAGGCGACTTCTCCCTCTTGGACACGTGGAATTAAAGCAGCCTCTCGTCCTGTATTGCAGGTAATTACTGCGGCTGCACTTTGGGGAGCTGATGCACAGCATGAGGAAAATGATAAACACCTCTCCTCTTTGCAAAATTTTGGTACCTCACTGCTGAAACAAAAAAAAAATTGGCAGATGCCAAGGCTGACAGAATTCTTAACATGGCAATTAAGAGACGGGGGAAGTGTTAAATGATTCGCCGAATGAGCCGTCAGTCAGCCCAGCTGCGAGGGCACCTCGGGGACCCGCCAAGTCTGCAGCCATCGGTCTCTCCCGCGAGCAGCTCAGGCACTCGTACCCACTAAGCCTTCAAAAACAAACAGGACTTCAGAATTTCTTGAGCACAAATCTATTCCCTTTGCTTAAAAGGATTACTCCTGATCTATTAGCTTTTACACTAAATTGGAATCGGATCTGAGCTGCTTACGTTACAATCTGCAAGACGTGGCGAGACATTTTAATTCTCCCTCTGGTACGATTCTGGAGGAACAGGGTTTGCTGAGAACCCATATGTATGTTATTTTCCGCAGAATTACCTCTGCTTTAGACTGCCCTTAAATATGACAGGCAGCGGTGGCCTAGTGGTTAGGGAGTTGCCCCGCATCGGAAGATTGTGGGTTCGATTCCCTCACAAGTAGGTTTCCCTGAGGTACCCCTGAGCAAGGTACCGTCCCCGTCACTGCTCCCCGGGCGCTTTCAATAGCTGCCCACTGCTGCATGGTGTTTGTGTGCATGGGTTAAAAGCAGAGGTCCAATTTCGTTGTGGTTCATGGTGTGCAGTGCTGTGACCTCGCAATGACAAGGGTTGTCACTTTCACTTTCACTTTTTCACTTTCATATTCAAGGGTGTGATATGGATAAGCCCCTTGCATACTGATGGACCTTCAGGTCAGGACAATGTCCCTATGGCTGCAGGTTCTGCTCTCCTAAAACATCTAAACTGCCAATTAAACAACAAAAGCTGTTTAACCACGAGTAACCTTTTCTTCTTCTTCTTTTGCCTGCTCCCGTTTAGGGGTCGCCACTGTGTTATATCAGTCTCCATTTCTTCCGGTCCTCTGCATCTTCCTCCTTCAAACTGACCACCTGCATGTCCTCTCTCACCACATCCATAAACCTCCTCTCTGGTCTTCCTCTTCTCCTCTTTCCTGGCAGCTCCATTTTCAACATCCTCGTCCCAATATAATCCTCGTTTCTCCTCTGGACATGTCCAGACCAGCGCAATCTCACTTCTCTGAACTTTTTTCCAAATCGTCCAACCTGAGCTGTCCCTCTAACATACTCATTTCTAATCCTGTCCATCCTCGTCCCTCCCAAAGCAATCTCGGCGTCCTCAACTAACGTTTAATGTTAATGTGTAATGTTTTTGTTTCAGCTAAAGTTCTGTCCCTCCATCTTTCTGTCCATCCATCCAACTGATCCATCCATCCATAAATCTGAAACAGAGTCATGGTGGTTTTTCAATTTACGGCTTCGATATTTTAAACGACAAATTCATGAAAATATTACACTTTTCGCATTAATGTTTGATACAAAGCCTTTTGTATCAGTAATTCTTCCATTATATATATTAATAGATATTATAGATCTATTATCCGAACCACTTATTCTAACCAGGGTCACAAAAGATGATGCCGTTGCCTCACAGGAGCAATGAAACACCCTGAACAGGTTGCCAGTCCTTCACAGTCAGTAATATTAAGTTTGTATTCTTTTCCCCGTGGCGGCTCGGTGCCCCAATCGACAGTTTATAGCTTTGTCCGTGTATTGACCCCCATCTTTTATAAGTGAAAGTACTAAAAGAATGAAGGAAATATTAGAAATTACATTTAGAAGTTGTAAAAGAACACATTTGCTGAGAAAGAGGAACAGGAATTCTCAGGTGAGAATCAAACATCTTTGCTGATGCACTTTTATGGGAATCTGTTTGACCAACCAGTGTATGAGGTGATCGTTTTACTGTTATAACCTCAAGCACAGGAAATCATATTTGTGCTGCAAATTCATCTCAGGAGAGCAGTTCTGAGAGCTCAGGCACCTCCCCATTAAACCCACACACACACACACACACACACTCACACACACACACAAGAAGACACAGAGACGATGCAAGTCCAGGAATAGCATCAGTCTTTATTTCCCAGCCGAAGCCTTAAAATAAAAACGTTCAGGGTCTGAAATCACCTCTGTTTAATAGAAACACTGTTCAATCTCTATTAGCGGCCTCTTTCCTTTCTCTCCCCTTTTCTCTCCATTCTCCCTCTTCCTCTCCTGCCTGGAGCCTCACTGTTGGTCACAGGTGACTAACAGCTCTTAATGTCAGCATTAGTGAAGCTTAACAGGCCGTCAGAGTCTGTGGGTAATGCAGGACTGCTGCTGCCTTTTACCTGGGAGAAAACAAATGAGTACCACTGTAAAGCTGGCGAGCCATGAGCAAATGGAGACAGTGTGTGTGTGTGTGTGTGTGTGTGTGGAAGAGGGAGAGAGAGAGACATTAATAATAATAAGTTATAAAGCTTTTTGCATGCCCATGGATGCATTTCATTAGGAAAATACTGAAACATGAAAAAAGGCAGAAAATAACAAATCTCTCTCTTTGTTGATCCATCGATTATCTTGGATGTTTTCATCTCTTCTCCCTGTACTTAGAACAGAAACCACCATCACTCATGCACTTTCAATCCTTTATTACACATTACCTGGAGGAGCTGTACGTGTGAACGCACTTTATGTTCCTAGGGTTGCGCCTTCTTGGTGCAAAAATATTGTTTAATGTCTGTCAAACTGTCTGATCTTTGTATCTAATCTAAAGTAGATTAAATGGTAGAAATGGGAACAAATGTTTAACTGTCAGGCTGCAAAGTGCCTAAAGATATGAGGTTCTAGATAAAAGAGTTTCAACCACTCAGATCATCTGGAATCATCTGCTCCTGGTTCTTCACTGCTTCAAGTCTTAAGTGAGACGCTTTGTTCTGCTTGAAGGTTCAGACGTAGATCACTGTGGATTAACCAACACAGAACTATCAAACTGCTCAGGTACAGAGACTGGACTGAACATGAGAGACAACAACACTGTCCTTCAGGAAGATCTGGAGAACTGCTCAGGTACAGAGACTGGACTGAAAATGAGAGACAACAACACTGTCCTTCAGGAAGATCTGGAGAACTGCTCAGGTACAGAGAATGGACTGAACATGAAAGACAACAACACTGTCCTTCAGGAAGATCTGGAGAACTGCTCAGGTACAGAGACTGGACTGAAAATGAGAGACAACAACTCTGTCCTTCAGGAAGATCTGGAAAACTGGTCCTCAACCACTCTTTAATACAAGAAAGTCTGGATCTTTGGAGGCAAAATATGAAGAAATGAGAGGTGTCTCAATACTTTGGCCCAGTATTTGCACAGTAGGTCTGAATCACACTTTGAGACATGAAGATTTCCTTACTGTGGTGCTTAAACTCATGATACTGAGGTGGTCATAAAGATTAGGTTGAATAATTCAGGAGAAATGGTTTCTAATGAGGTTTAAAGGATGAAATAGATAAATAGAGAGATTTACAGCCAATCTAAAGCTCATCTGCTCCCTCAATGCTGCAGCAGCTGAACGTCACTAGAAAACAGTCTATTAATTACATATTACAGTATATTATTAATATATTTTAAAAATGTACATATAAGTCATTTATAAAACGGTGATATTCTCTTCCCACAACAAGGGTCGTTCTGCACTTTAAAGATATTTAGACCAGGCTTTATGGGCCAGCGTGAAAGCACTGCATGTCACTGCAAACTTTACTCTGGGTGGATTTTTAAGGGAGAACCAGTATGAGATAAATTTAGCCCCATGATGGACAGATCAGGATCACAGAGCTATAAATTTAACACAAGCCCAGAAGTACCAGGACGTCAAAGTGAGGATGGCAAGAGTCAAACGTTCGAGCTATAACACATCCTTGAGAAAAAGGAGATTTTTAAAAAATCTATTTAAATGAAGACAAATGTATAAAATTGTCCTATGTATCTCCACAGCTTTTGAATAGATTAGACATCATATATCTTTAAATAAAAGTGATTTTAATGAAGACATGATTATAATGATGATCTGAGCTGCGGGGCCACTCTGTGGGGCCTACTGGTTAGGAACTATACCTTTGAATCTGAAGTTTGTGGGTTCAATTCTCTAATCAGTAGATTGCCCTGAGGTACCCTTGAGCAAGGTACCATCCCCATCACTGCTCCCCGGGCAATGCCTATGCCTGCTGCACGGTGTATGTGATTAAATACATTTACATTTATGTGGATGCTCTTATCCGGTTCCTGATTACAGGGGTCTCCATGGAGCAACTTGGAGTTCAGGGATTTGCTCAGGAACCTTGATGGCGATGGAGGTGTGACCTCTCGGTCCATAGGTGAGCATCCAACCCTTAGGCCACCACTATCCTCCTGAGACATCTTATTCATGATGCTGTTTTTGGAGCGCTTTGATGAAACAATGAAGTTGCCTTGCTTTCCAAGTTGATTCAAGGTGAGTGAAATCAGACTCTGCTTTGGAAAGCTGACTTGTCGTATTTGTTTTGTCGGAGGCTGATGGATATAAACATCAGTGCGGTAGGAGTTTCCCCGAGTGCCTTCAGACATACGCTCTCAGCCCCACCGAGAGTCCAATCCATAAATCACTCGTGACAACGACTAATTAACGGCGCTCCTGCGGGGAGATGAATCTGTCCGTCTGAAAAAGCTCTTCCATAAAACGCTCTCTCACCATGACGTGCCGATCGGCCCAGCTCAAATGCATTTGTCCACATTATTCACACCAGCGGTAGAAGCAGTCATTTTAATTATGCATTATTTTGATGTTTTAACGTTTCGTTATGATGTTGATTATTTAATTGGCTCATGGACTTAGACTGGCATTGGAATGAACTTGTACTCACATAATCCTGATGTTGTTTTCTTCAGGCCCCTTTAAACAACTTCCATAAAGGCAAAGAAAGGCTGTGAAGAGCGCACATAATGGAAAATTCACTGCTTCTCCAAAAATATGTCACACTTAAATACAATAAAAGGTCATATTTAGCAGAGCCTTCTGTTTCCTTGCTGCTGTACTACACATAATTCATTATTGTTTTCTGTAATCATATTTTATCTTTCCTTCACCATTTATATCAATCGTGTTTTTTAAGGAAATCAAATGAAGATATTTTATTTTAAACTAATTTCCATTTTGCTCCATTTGCAGCAATTAACAGTAATACTTTTCACGGTTTTATTAATTGTTGTAAAATGTAAAACACTGAGCTGCATTTGAAAGATGCTTTATATTTTTATGACGATGACGATGACCAACAGCAGCAACAATAATGGAAAAAAGGAACTATAAATTCAAACTTTGAAATACATAACTGAGGGAAAACAAAGTCTTATTTATGCAGGATTATTAAATGATATTGCTCACTAAATGTTGTCAAAGCCCTTGGGCTGATTACACATCAGCCCTGTCAGTGGAGACACACAGTCAGACACAAAGCTCCCTCAGCATCTGTCGGTGGTGTTAACTGGAGTGCAGCATTCTCAGAGCCAGCTGAGCGTAAATACAAACCAGAATTCAAATCGAGCTCGTTTTTAGAAGTATTTGTTGAATCAGAGAGGAATAAGAGACTTTCAAGATTATAATGGGTTATAATCCCATTATAAAATCCCATATCCCATATAAAAGGGGTTGTTGTAGTGGGTATTGCCCCAAACAACACACTGGGGTTGAAGTCAAGGACTGCGGGGCCCATAAAGCTTCACAAATAAGAGTCCTTGGGCAAGACTGCCAATATATATATATATATAGATAGATAGATAGATAGATAGATAGATAGATAGATAGATAAATATACAGTACTGTGCAAAGGTTTTTGGCAGGTGTGAAAAAATGCTGTAAACAAAGAACGCTTTCAGAAATGGAAGTGTTCATCATTTATTTTCATCAATCAACAAAATGCAGTGAATGAACAAAAGAGAATCTAAATCAAATCAATATTTGGTGTGACCACCCTTTGCCTTCAAAACAGCATCAATTCTTCTAGGTACACACAGTTTTTGAAGGAACTCGGCCGGTAGGTCGTTCCAAACATGACTGTTTCTCCTCCGTGTGACATTGATGATCATCAGTACCTGTCTGGTAAAACTGGTTGATCAGACACCGACTATAATCCTACACAATCCCTGACTTTGTGCAAGTGTACCTAGATGAACTGATGCTGGTTTGAAGGCAAAAGGTACGAACACCAAATATTGATTTGATTTAGATTTTTCTTTTGTTCGCTCACTTTGCATTTTGTAAATTGATCAAAATGAACAATCATTATTTATATTTCTGAAAGCGTTCTTTGTTTACAGCATTTTTTCACACCTGCTTAAAACTTTTGCACAGTACTGTATATATATATATATATATGTCCTACTAGATATGGACCAGGCCCCATAATCTTAAGGTCTTGGGTTCATTAGCTTTCCCTGCTGTACCCTTGATGTACCCTTGTACCCATGAACACAAGGTCATGGGTTTGAATCCCAGACCAGTAGATTGCACTGACTTTTTCGTTGTGGTTCCCTGTGTGCTGAGCTGCGTTCACAGTTACAAATAGTCACCTTCTAATAAAGTTGAATGAAGTGGGCGGTGAACAGCAGAGGTTTTCATACAAGATTGGAAAATGCTCCGTTTGCCTGCTTTGTTTTGGAAGCGAGAAATAGATAAGCACGGAGAGTGCAAATCCCACTCCGCACAAGTAACAGATATTTGTTACCCAGGTTGTGTGTTTTGTTCTTCCGACTGGTTGCCGGTCTCCGAGCAGAGACGGCGAGTCTCGGTGGTTTTAAACTGATGTTGAAATGCTTTCCTATTTTCTGACAGTCATTTCAGGGCCCTGAACAAACAGCATCCCAGGTTATGTGTTTGCAAATTTGCTTTCATGGACCCAAATGATGGGTTGCCTTTGTAGTGCTGGCGCCGGTTTTCTGGGACTGAGGTCTTTTTGAAAAACTGGAATCGAATAGTTGCATTACGTTCCCGCCGAGGCCCGCCAGTGGAACGGCTTTTTAAACATTAACGCCTTCGGTGTGGCTCCCCCATGAATTTTTGACAATTACACGAAATGCAATATCACCATTGTAAACAGATGCAGGATGCTTGCTCCCTCACTGGATGTGAAATTATATTCTAGTTTGTTATATGCATAATGAAAATGACTGTTGCTCGGAGGCTGGTCTGCAATTTAAAGACTCATTTCTCTTTTCGTTGCGTGTTTTGACTGGCGCTCTAGGAAGGAGACGAAGCTTCGGGAACAGAAGGGGTTTCTAATAAAAACATCAGTCAGTGAAAACCTTGTGTTTGCACTGTGATCATCCAACGATTGGAGATTCAAACGATCATAGATGTGCATGCATTTTAATGGGTTTCCCTAGAAACCCACTGGGCAGAGCTATTTGTCCTCATTTCAATGTTTTTATCACTGTGAATTACTTCAAATGAGAATGTCTTGCCCCTCATCTCTTTATGTTTTGCTCGAGAATTACTTTGGTGGTGCAAATATGTTGTTTTATTTCTGTCAAACTGTCTAATCTTGGGAGTATTGAGTCGATTAAATAAAGAAACTGAAGCAAATCGCAGACTTTCTTGGTTTCTTTTTATGTAATGTTGAGGGATCAACACAGTTCTCCAGATCTTCCTGAAGGACAGTGTTGTTGTCTCTCATTTTCAGTCCAGTCTCTGTACCTGAGCAGTTCTCGAGATCTTCCTGAAGGACAGTGTTGTTGTCTCTCATGTTCAGTCCAGTCTCTGTACCTGAGCAGTTCTCCAGATCTTCCTGAAGGACAGTGTTGTTGTCTCTCATGTTCAGTCCAGTCTCTGTACCTGAGCAGTTTGATAGTTCTGTGTTGGTTAATCCACACAGTGATCTACGTCTGAACCTTCAAGCAGAACAAAGCGTCTAACTTAAGACATGAAGCAGTGAAGAAACAGGAGCAGATGATTCCAGATGATCAGTTGATTTGTTTACTGCTGATGCTGAATGCCGAGTGGTTGGAACCCCTTTATCTAGAGCCTCATATCTGTAGACACTTTGCAGCCTGAGAGTTCAACATTTGTTCCCATTTCTACCATTTAATCTACTTAATATGCCAAAGATTAGACAGTTTGACAGTCATGAAACAATATTTCCCTGCAAAATATGAAGAACTTTTGCATATTATTACTACATGGTTCAGGGATCACAGCCACCAGATCTCAGTGAGAATGAAACTGAAAAATGCAAATATTTCCCTTCATTTCTTTTACACAATTTTTCTCCAGTTCTTTATTTTTGCTACCAACAAGGTCATCTGCGTGTACTTCTCACATCCTTTCTTTCATTTCCATTGAGATCATCTCTTCTTAACCACTCATGTGTGACAGTCATTCATATCTCTCACACAATCACCGATTCGATCTCTCCTCGGCGCTCTCTTTCTCTCGGCCCTTCACTCTCTCTACCATTCTCTCATTTGTCTTATTTCTTGCTTCTCTCCCTCTCTCTCAGCTCTTTCTCAGTCTGTACCGATGCCTCCACTCTCCTCCACTCTTTCATTCGGATTGATTCTCTCCATCTCTCTGTATTGGCTCTGTTAACTGTGTAAGATAATGTGGTTTCCAAAGCTTTCCATACTTCTCTTCATCCACAACCAGTTGGGAAATCTCAGGATGACGTTTTCGCTCAGGCTCCTAAGGTAAGCTCTCATGGTTGCCACCATGGTTTGGGAGAAGAAACAACTCTGAAATCTTGGCTCAGTGGATTCTCTAATGAATTGTGTTCGTTTTTTCTCATTATTCGATCATTAGCTGAAGTAGGCCAGGTGTCAGGGGATCATCTACACTAAAAACAAAAATATAGGCCCAGTTCTTTGTGCAATCTATTAAAATATTGGTGTCCCCCAAAAACATCGTTCCTTCATCATTGATCTGAGCTGTTTGTCATGACTAGAGCAGTGAGGAGACTAAATCAGCACTCACTGGACAAAAATGAGACCCGGACAGGTCACCAGTCCAGACAATTCACACTTATTGGACAATTTAGCATCTCGAGTCTAGCTGATATCTTTGGATTCTTCTTTCTTCTTCTCCCGTTTAGGGGTCGCCACAGCAGATCGTCCATCTCCATTTCTTCCTGTCCTCTGCATCTTCCTCTTTCACTACAGCCGCCAGCATGTCCACATCCATAAACCTCCTCTTTGTCCTTCCTCTTCTTCTCTTTCCCAGCAGCTCCATCCTCAACTTCCTGCTTCCAATATAATCATCTCCTCTGGTCCAAAGTAATCTTGCTCCTCTGTCTGGGTCTCCAAATTGTCCAAGCTGTTCCTCTAATATACTAATTTTAAACCTTCTATCCTCAGCATCTTTAACTCTGAAACCTTCTCCTCTGCTGCCTGTCATTTCTGCTGTCTGCATCAATGTCTCTAACCTGTGCAACATAGCTGGTCTCACTACTGTCCTATAAACCATTCCTTTTATTCTTGCTGGCACCTGTCTGTCACATGACATCTTTGGACATTGGGAGGAAATTAGAGCATCCAGAAGACACCTACAAAGATGATGAGAAGCCACACTCCACAGGGACATGGTGTCCATTCTGGGAGGGAGCCCAAACTGTTTGGTGCTAAAAAATAAATTTGGTTCAACATTAGTGGACATGTCGTCCTCCTCCTTAACTACCATTGTGTACTCCCTCCTCCGTTGATGACACATCCTTGATTGTCCTCCTAGTCATCGGATGTGGGTCATGACGCCACCATCATTGAAAGAACCCTGAAAAGAGAAGGTTGCCTTTCCTCGGGGATGATGCAACTGCTGACTCAACAGCAGGCCAAAAATAATAGTTCACACCACCTTCACAAAAAGCTCTGAGAACTTTCCACGAAACGTCCCCCTCCCCCTCTCTTCTGGATATGATTAGTGTTTGAGTGTAAGCAAGTGATTCTTCCTCCACACACCGCTCACATTATCTCAGTAGGCGGTGTGTGTAGGAGTGTGTGAGAAAATCCGCATTTTCTTACACAATGCACAGATGCTGGATGTGTGGGCGGAGCCGAGCTGGACCTCCGCTTTTCTCTGAGCAGCGAGAAGCACAGAAAAGCGATTAAATCAATCAGACAGAATAATCAGCGTTAATGACAGAGCAGACCCTGCAATCAAGACCTGAGATCCAAAACAGACGAGTGGCAAATCAGCACACACACCATCCTTCTATCTATCTATCTATCTATCTTTTTATCTATCTATCTGTCTGTCTATCTATCTATCTAAGTGAAAGCGAAAGTGACCATTCTCGTCATTGTGAGTACATGGCACAACACACATTGAACCACAACGGAATTACACCTCTGCATTTAACCCCCACACAAACACGTGCAGCAGGGGGCAGCGTTCTGGGTAGCAGTGACGGGGACGGTACCTTGCTCAAGGGTACCTCAGGGTAACCTATTGGCCTGGGATTTAAACCCACAATCTTCTGATCCTGGGGCCTCGTCCCTAAACACTAGACCACCACTGCTTTTCACCCATACACACCGTGCAGCTGGGGCAGCTATTGAAAGTGCCCGGGGAGAAGTGATGGGGATGGTACCTTGCTCAAATGCATGTCAGGGCAACCTATTAGTCTGGAGGTGAAAATGAAAAGTTTGAATGAAAAGTTTGTTGGTTTGATGAGATTGACATTCAGGAGTTGCAGAACAACTGCTGTTTATGGAGATTAAGCAATCACACACACACACACACACACACACACACACACACACACACACACAAGGTGAAAACGGGTAATTTTCAGTCTTTCAGTCAAGCCTTTTGGGAAATGCATAACCCAACATGAGGTAACATTAATGTGTCGCTGTCAGAATACAAGATAGAGTTTTATATAAGGTCCAAAAACTGAGAGCAGACCAGAGGCTTTAAAACTTTGAGAGAAACAGAGAGGAAGAGAGGAAAAGACAAAGAGAGAGGCAGAGAGAGCAAAAGAGAAGGAGAAGAATGTCCACAGCGTAGGACAAATGTCTCAGTTAATCAATGGATGGATGGGACATGCTTGTAAAATGATCATTTTGGATGTTTTAGCCAGTTTTTCTGTTGCATGCTAAGCACTCGTTCATTTTGGATGAACGTGAGACGGAGTGTGACCCCTCGAACGAACGGCGTGTTGTGTTGCAGGAGAGTTAATTAGTCGGCGAGCCATTTTTTCTCATTGCGCTCACTCAGGCCCTCAAAGCAGCGGCTTTAGTTCAAATAGGACTCTCCTTATTAGCCACAAACACTCCGTGACTCCTCTCGAGATTTGTAATTAAATGTAACCGAGCATTAATGAACTAAAAATGTTCAGTGTACATCAGAATAAAACACAGCAAATTCATTTCACAGCAAATTACAGCCTGTGCAGAAAAGGAGCAAATAATAACTGACTGCTTTTCCAAGGATTAGAAATGAGGGGGACTGAGGCAGGAAGTCGAGAGCTCATTAAAACGAGCAGAAGATTAAAACAACTAAAGAAGTGGTGTAGACAGTTCTCGTTCTCCGCGGTGACCTAGTGTTTAGGGACTAGGGCCGAGGATCGGAAGGTCGTGGGTTGGAATCCCGGGACAGTAGGCTGCCCTGAGGTTCCCTTGAGCAAGGAACCGTCCCCATCACTGCTCCCCGGGCTTGCTGTAGCTGCTCCCTGCTGCACAGTGTGTGTGAGTTAAATGCAGAGATGCACTTTGTTGTGTTTTCCTGTGTGTTGTGCTGTTTCACAGTGACAGTCCATTTCAATTTCACTTTCACATGCAGCAGTCATCCCGAAAGCCGTACAAAAAAGGGCGGAAATCCATTTAAAGGCTTTTAATCTGCCTGGAGCGAGGTCACCTGCGCTGGACGGCCTCTAGCTGTGGAATAGATTTAGGTGGGCGAGAGAGAGAGAGAGAGAGAGAGAGAGAGAGATTAATAGCACCAGGATTTCAAAATGGAAAAGTGTTCCACTTAGCTGCTCTTTGCTAAAGCCCCTTAATTACGACCAGCGACTGGCCGCAGGACAGAAAAAGGGCTTCCCTCAGCAGAAAAAGGCAACAAATGACCCACTGCTGCAACACTCGCTACACTGGCTTCAGCAAAGTGCACACAACGTTAAGTGCTTGATTATACGGCCCATTCAAAACACACATACACTCCGCAGCCCTGGTGGAATAATGAAAAAGGCTCCGGCCTCCGAAACCTGGGACTGTGCCGTTGAGTGCCATCTGGGGTGGTAACATTGTGGGGATGTGGTAGACTTGTGGCCAGCTTCCTGATCCTCATGATCAGAAGGCCATGGGTTTGAGTCCCGCACCAGCAGTTTATCTTGAGATATCCTTGAGTATGGTACTGTTCCCAACACTGCTCCTACTGGATGTATGGCTGCCCAGTGCTGCACTGGGTGGTTGGGGGGAGCATTTTGTTGTGGTATAACCTCCTTGCTGGTTAGTTCTATCTGTCCAATGATTTCACCCATTCATCCCTTATCTGAGCTGCTAGTGGTTCGGGAAGTGGTTTGGCCCCAGAACCAGAAGGTTGTGAGTTTGAATCCCAAACCAGTAGGTTGTCCTAAAATACCCTTGAGCCTGGTACTATCCCCATCACTGCTCCCTGGACACTAAATAACTGCCCCCTGCTGCACAGTGTAAGGGTGAAAAGCAGAGGTTAAATTTAATTTCACTTTCACTTTCATGGGGATGGCTGATGGCTCCTTGCCCAATGTGAACCTACTGGTATGGGACTCAAACCCACAACCTTCTGACACGTAGTTAACAGTGGTTTACAAGCATGCCAGTGATTCTAAAGCACTGTATTTAACTAGTGTTTCTAGTTTCTGAGTCCCTGCTTGCTCTGAGGTTTGCGGCAATGGACTACTTTGCTCTGCCTGTCTGCCGGTGTTAATTATATTCCTCAATTCAAATCCCAGATGAAGCGTACTTGCTGCCACCTATCACTCCATACCATGAAAGAAGTGAGGGACGATGAAAGCATGCAGCTACCTGAGTGCTTCAAACCCACGAAAAACAATTAGTGGAAGAGAGAGACAAAACTCCACCCTTCAATCAAGGGCAGGAAAAGAAACCAAGCTGCACACTCTCGCCCCACAGCTGAATATCACAGAACAGTCTGTCCATCAGAAACGAGTGAGCAGCAGAACCACAGATGCATCTCCACCAAGTTTCAAAAGAGAATCAGAAGTCCAACTTCCTTTGGGAACATAGTGGTGACGAAAAAAACGCTTTTTGAAAACCTTGATAGCGGTGTTCTTTTTTGCCTCTTTGTTTCACCAGCTAATGTTTCAAACCCAAGCTGGGAGGCGGGATGAATAGATCCGTCTCAGCTCATCAAAAGAGTGTGAGACGGTGAGACTTTCATTGTGTGGTAAATGTCATCAAAAGCCACCAGTCTGTCACGCTGATTGACAGAGCAATGGAAATTTGCAGAACAGAGAAGACGGTAAAACAAAGTCTCGCCAACCCACGCCGCTCAAAGGCACGACCCTGAGCGGGGCACGGAGACAGAGGACATTGGCGAGTCGCTTATTCATCAGTTGCCCAACATGAAAGCAGCTTCAAGGTGATGGACAATGAAGGACATGCGATTCGTACAAACTAAGAGGTCAACGTGCCGCAGCCCTCAGTGGGCTGGCAGAGTGTATGAATAAATGAATGTGGATATTTGGAGTGTGAGGATAAAGAGGTTGTCGACTTTGCGCTTGTTACCGAGCAGGATGCGTTGTTAGGGATGCTCTCCAGAAACCACCAGCACGGCGTCTATTTAAATCCAACTTCGGTCTGCAGGATTTGACAAGTTCAGAATGATGATAAGCAGTGGTGCACACAGTTTGCCAGCAGATGTGAAATGCAGTAAATTGGTATGCGGGTCATGCTTGGAGTCTTGGACCCTCTGACAGGAGAAATCACACATGGCTTGGTGTGAGCAGACCTCAGGAAAAGCTGCAAAGGGCCCATGCACAGTTCTTGTGTTTTATTGCACCAATCTTGAAATATAAGCTTCAACCAAAGGGGACCAAAAGTTCTCTAAGATTTTTCTTGAAGTTGGAGTGGATATCCTGTGTATTAAGAAACTTTGGGTGGAGAAACATTTGGGCTGAAGGAGTTTCTGATAGACCACCTATGATAAGCGTTGCACATTTCCTGTCCTGACATCTTTTGCAAGTTAATGTTCTAATGTGAGAATTTCACTTTTCACCTTCCCCAAAGCTGATTTCAAATGAAAAAGGCAGAAGGTAGCACGAGATCGATAGACTATGTGGTCACGATACCATACTGTTGTGGAAAAGAGGGAGAAGAGCCAAAAGGCAAGGCTCTCGATTTATCAGTTGGTCTTTGTTCCAACTCTCACCTACGGTCACGAGCTCTGGGTAGTGACCGAAAGAATGAGATCATGAAGTGGCGGAAATGAGCTTCTTCTAAAGGGTTGGTGGACACAACCTTAGAGAGAGGGTGAGGAACTCAGATCTGGGAGGAGCTTGGACCTGGTTAAGGTGGTTCAGGATGCCTCCAGGGTGTCTCCCAGTGGAGATGTTTTGGAAATGACTAACTAGGAAGAGACCACAGGGCAGACTCTGAACACAGTGTGTGTGGGTTAAATACAAAGGATGCACTTCGTTTGTGGTTCATTGTGTGCTGCGCTGAGTTCCACAATGACAAATAGTCACTTTCACTTTCATATGTTTGGGTAGGTACGCTTGAGCAAGAAACCGTCCCCATCCCCGGTCCCCTGTTGCTATATGTGGCTGCACAAAGGATGGCTGCAGGATGTGTACAGGTTAAATACAGAGCATGCACTTCATTGTGGTTCACTGTGCTGTGTTTCACAATGACAAATAGTCCCTTTCACTTCACTTTCACTTCATTCCTTCACGGTGAAAACAGCCCTGTGTTCGTAACTCTGAAAACACAGTCCCTTCTGTTTCAGCCTAACTTGAGCTGGAAATGTCCGGCTGTGAGAGGGAGAAATTTGCCATATTCAAAGGAACGGAAGAAAAAAAACACTTCATGGCACCGTATCGCCGTTCGTGCCCGCTGTGCAGGCGGCCTGGCGTCGGCGTCTGGCAAATGCAGCACTCTATCATTCTTGTCGGAGACAATCACCGTTTAATGGAGCGGGATTCTGCTTTACGAGCAAAAAGTGCTGGATACAACAACCCAAAAGACAGGTTGCCAGGCACCAGGCCATTATGACAACCTGCCCATGCTGGAAAAGATCACAGATATATGGAAATAAATGACATTCTGTTCAGTACAACACCTAATACTTTGCAATGTAATGCATTTGTCTTTTGAAAAATTTCATGAAAGGAGAAGTCTTTCCAGAATTTTATTTAGTGGACTTTTGTGCTGGAACAGAAAAATCACAGACCATTGAGTTTTTCCTCAATTCTTCATTAAATATCATTAAATATCAATGTCATTCATGATTTTTGTCCATCAAATTGAAATGATTATATATATACAGTACTGTGCAAAGGTTTTAGGCAGGTGTGAAAAAATGCTGTAAACAGAACGCTTTAAGAAATATAAATAATGACTGTTTATTTTGATCAATTTACAAAATGCAAAGTGAGCGGACAAAAGAAAAATCTAAATCAGATCAATATTTGGTGTTTCTACCTTTTGCCTTCAAACCAGCATCAGTTCTTCTGGCCCCACAGAGCCCTGATCTCCACATCATCCAGTGTGTCTGGATCACATGAAGAGACGTGATGTGATGTGAGGAAGCTACATCCACAGATCTGTGCTCAGTTCTCCAAGATGTTTGGAACGACCTACCGGCCGAGTTCCTTCAAAAACCATGTGCAAGTGTACCAAGAAGAACTGATGCTGTTTTAAAGGCAAAGGGTGGTCACACCACATATTGATTTGATTTAGATTCTCTTTTGTTCATTCACTGCATTTTGTTGATTGATGAAAATAAATGATGAACACTTCCATTTCTGAAAGCGTTCTTTGCACAGTACTGTATATATATATCGTGATATACTCTTGGTCAAGAGTTCCTCAGGGCAACCTTTTGGTCCAGGATACAAACCCATAATCTTCTGAGACTGGGGCCTCGTCCCTAAACACTTAGCCACCGCTGACCCGAATGCACGTGCTAGTGTCCATCGAAGAAGGTCACTGAATTTTAATGCAGAACTAACGCTCTGACGCTGACTACCTGTGGTGTCAAGAGTTCTAAGTTCTAGCTAAAGCGGGTGAAAAATGTGTCCACGTTAAGACTGGGAACCGACAGAAAGAATCCATCAGTTATTTTCTCTCGTGCACGTTAACGCAACTTTAATTTATGCGGCATCTTCTTTGCCATTGATCATTCGGGCGAGGGGCGCTTATCGTGAGACACAAACCATTGGCTTCCGAGCACATTCACGTTCCCCCACAAAATAAAGCAGCTCCTTTGTGCATGTTGTTAAAAAAAACTTTCCAGAAAAGAACAAAATGATCATTACCAGCTCTTTTTTGGAAGGTAATTGGATTTCATTTTTATGCTTTAGGACAATAAATGGCTTTTTCGTCCCGCTGTATTCACACCAGCTCTGAGTAATTCTCTTTCTTCACTGACAGAAAATGCATTTGTTACATTTGAGGACGAAATTGCAAAACATTTTAATAGATATGTGCTCAGAGAGGGACATTTTAAACCGAGTCACATGGTTCCTGGTTTCTGTTCAGAGGGACTTTTAAGGAAAGACTTGGCAACCATTTACAGACCAATTCAGACAAACCTTAAACCATTACGGGGGCAGCGGTGGCCTAGTGGTTAGTGCGCTGGCCGCATGATCAGAGGATCCCTTCCCAATAGGTTGCTCTGAGGTACCCCGTCACGCTCCTCCCTGCGATGGGCTGGTGACCTGTCCAGGGTGTGTCCCCCGTCCTTCGTCCTGTGTGAGCTGGGATGGATGGACATTTATGACATGTTTATTATGATGTAATTTATTTTGTTAATAGATTTGTGGAAAAAAGTATTACATTATTTTAGACACCTATTATATATTTTTATATATCAATAACCAGACATTGCTGTTTGTATGTCCAAATACAACTAAATAATCCAATTATTAATAAATTTTAGTTGTATGTTTTAAACTTCAAATTATAAATATGCACATCATAAGGTAAAATTTCTCATATATTTACAAAAAAAAAACAAAAAACAGAAATATAATAGATATTTGAAGCCTGAGACCAAGGAGGAGCATTGAGCAGTGAAGCTGAGCTCTCTGGTGTGACAGACCTCCATCCAGTCCTCTTATGATGATCTAGAACTAGCCCTCCAACACCAAGGCCTTACTAATCATAGCTGGAAACAATCAAATCCCCACAGCTATTTTCCAAGCTCTTTGAAAAGAGAAGAATCTGTATGAACGGGTGAACAAATCTCCCCCTTTTAGCACCCATGATTTCAGAACCTGCAGTTATTTTACTGTAGTTCTTTTCAGGTCAGCACTGCAGAGGAGACCCAGCGTATTCGGCAGCACCGTCTGCGGGCATATTTATTCCTTTAGTTCATGTCTAATCACAGAATGCTTTAAAGTGTAAATGTACCCCTTCGGCGGTACCACTGAAATAGAACCCGCTGTTCATTTTTCTTTTCACGCCAACCGTAATGACCTTGGGTTCAGCTCGAATCCTCGGAATCTCATTGGTGTTGCTATTTGGGGCTCAGTAGATATTGTGATCTGTAGCGAGAGGAGGGAGCAGCTTGAGGAGACCCTGGAGAGATGGAGATCTGCTCTAGAGAGGAGAGGAATGAAAGTGAGCAGGTCAAAGACAGAACACATGAGTGTGAACAAAAGTGGAGGAAAGTGGAGTGGTTAGGATGGAGGGAGTAGAGGTGACAAAGGTGGAGGAATTTAAATACTTGGGGTCAACAGTTCAGAGTAACGGCGAGTTACTCGAGGTACCTACTTGAGTGTGGAAGAGAGATGAAGAAGAGAGTGCAGGCAGGTTGGAAGAGTGAAAGGGAAGGTTTATAGGACAGTAGTGAGACCAGCTATGTCATACGGGTTGGAGACAGTGGTTCAAAGACAGGAGGCGGAGCTGAAGGCGTCAGAGTTAAAGATGCTGAGATGTTCGTTGGGTGTGACGAGGAAGGACAGGATTAGAAATGAGTATATTATAGGGACAGATCAGGTTGGACGCCTTGGAGACGAAATTAGAGAAGTAAGGTTGGGTTGGTTGGACATGTCCAGAGGAGAGACGAGGATTATATCGGGAGGAGGATGTTGAAGATGGAGCTGCCAGGAAAGAGGAGAAGAGGAAGACCAAAGAGGAGGGTTATGGATGTGCTGAGAGAGGACATGCAAATGGACGGTTTGAAGGTGGAAGATGCAGAGGACAGGAAGAAATGGAAACAGAAGATCCGCTGTGGCGACCCCTAAACGGGAGCAGCCGAAAGAAGACGACGACGAAGAAGAGTTGCGGAGAACTTGTTAATGTCCAGTGATACAGAGGACCTTAATGTTGAGATACGCCTACTTATCTATGATCATTCCCTTTCTTTTTTTCCTGAAAGAGCCCTCCCGTGGGGGTTGTATATCACTTTCTGTTAGAGCAATCCAGGTCCCTGAGCGAATAACCCTGCGTGTCCTCTCCTTCGCCTCGAGGCTGGATCCAGCGCCCACAGATTGCCATCTTGGCATGAGCCCCTTGCTATTTCATCCTCTGGTGTTATCTAAGAGGCAGCGGCGGTAACTGAGCAAGCAATAGAGCTCTGATTGCATGCTGGAAAAAAGAGCCTTGGTGGGGTCAAGGCTCACGCTGAAAGACTGCTATTCCAAGAGACTGCGACTCTCTCACCCTGCCTGAAGGTCCCAGAGAGCCTTTTTTCCCGAAGGGGATTTTTCACACTGATTGAAAGGGCGCTGAATACACTCTCAAAAATAAAGGTCTGGAAATAGTTCTTGGCTTTGATGTACAGTTGCTGGAAAAAAGCTTTAATTGACTTGATTATGATTCACTCACAAATGTGCTCTGCTTGGTTGGACAGGCTTGAGCAAAAAGCCACAGTCAGGGTACTTACATTATTCACGATGGACCCTTTTCACAGTTCTCTACTGGACTCTGAGGAGAGAAAAATTCTTTCTGCAGTTCTCTGACCTCCTCACCTTCATTAACCCAATCCTGTTCTCCCGTCCAGTGCTTCATTAACCAATAAACAAATGTGTGAAAAAATGAGAATTCCTTAATGAGGAACATGAGCTGGTTTGTTTTCTCCACTCAGATGAGTCCAGTAGATAACTACGAATAATGGGAGAACCCCGACTGTTCCATGAACTTTTTGCTCAAGCCTGTCCAACCTTGGAAGAGCAGGGCACATTGTGAGTGAAGGATGTTGAAGATGGAGCTACCAGTCAAAAGTAGGAGAAGAAGACCAAAGAGGAGGTTTATGAATGTGGTGAGAGAGGACATGCAGGTGGTTGATTTGAAGGAGGAAGATGCAGAGGACAGGAAGACATGGAGACGGTTGATCCACTGTGGCGACCCCGAAAGAAGAAGATATTTAGAACATTTAGAGAAGAAGGCTTACAACAAAGGGTTGCTGGTTTGATTCCTTGGACCAGCAGGAGAGAAGTGGCATGAACATCACCTTCACGTCCATGGCTGAAGTGCTCTTCAGCAAGTCACTTAACCTCATAACTGCCCCAGGGTGCAGATACTGCAGCCCACTAGTCCTGGTGTGTGTGTTCACTGCAGGAGTGTGTAGGATGCACTGACTCTGTACACGCCTTTCCAACTTTGAGCTCTTTATTGATGGGCAGCGGTGGCCTAGCGGTTAGGGAGTTAGCTGCATGATCGGAGGATCGGGGGTTCAAACCCCTTCCCAATAGGTTGCCCTGAGGTACCCTTGAGCAAGGTACCGTCCCCATCACTGCTCCCCGGGCGCTTTCAATAGCTGCCCACTGCTGCACGGGTTTGAGTGTGCATGGGTTAAATGCAGAGGTCCAATTTCGTTGTGGTTCATGTGTGCTGTGCCATGACCTCGCAATGACAAGGGTTGTCACTTTCACTTTTCACTTTTTTCACTTTATTTAAAGGTTCTACTTATAACAGGTTATGAAAAAGTATGAATAAGCCCCTTTCTCCTGGGACAAACATAATTAAGGTATAAAACTGGACTTCAAGGACCCTTTGTAGGTTCAATTACACCGTTATGCCTTGATGAACCGAAAAAATACCTGCAAAGTGCCTTTTTTGTGACAGTGATGGAAAACTAAATGTAATAAAAAGCGATTCTTCTATTGCTCACCATTCTTATCCACAAAAAGGCAAATGTGGCTTCTATTCTAGGGGAATAGTCTCAGTCTTCAGACGGTTGGTGAGTTACATAAAGTGAGCTTCTGCTTGATTGGTATAAAAACCTGCAGCCACACTGGTGGCTTTTTAAAGAGACAACACATATAATCTCTCATTAATGTTTTACTTAAGTACATATAAGAGTAGCATCATCTTTGTTCTGACCGAAGCACAGACCAATTTTCATTAGTAATTCACAAAAACACTGTTCAGCAAATAGATATTGAAGGAAGAACATTAGGCACAAAGGAAAGGAAGGGATGTCCTGTGTGATGCAGCCTACTCTTAATGACAGCACTGAACTGGAGGTAGCAGTTACTGCATTCATCAGCCAGAATACATGAGTGTGAATGAAAGGAAGGACAGCGGAGTGGTTAGGATGCAGGGAGTAGAGGTGGAGGAAAATACTTGGGGTCAGCAGTTCAGAGTAACATGGAAGAGAGGTGAAGAAGAGATTGCAGGCAGGTAGGAGTGGGGGTAGAAGAGTGGCAGGAGTGATCATACCACTAGTAGTGAAAGGAATTGTTTACAGAATGGTATAGGGACCAGCTAAGTTATAGGGGTTGGAGATGGTGGTGCTGATGAATAGACAGGAGCTGGAGCTGGAGGTGTCAGAGCTGATGAGAGTTGCGTTGGGAGTGACGAGAATGGACAGGAAGATGGATGATCTGCTGTGGTGACCCCTAACGGGAGCCGTTGAAAGAAGAAGAAGAAGAAACGATTACATTTTGACAGCTGGTTTCCAAAACTGCAACAGCAAGGGCTTTCCATGATGCGTCCCTTCAAAAAACATCCAAAATGAATGTTTATCCAGCCGGCAGTGGTGCGAGTTTGGCCTGATTGGGCTTTAACAAAGCCTAGGATTTTGCTGTGAATTTACTGTGAGCACATTGACCAATTACATCTCTCCCTCAGGACTGAACCTTCCCTGCTCTGCTCAATTACAACTATTCAGTCAAGCAAACATACAATCACTCTGTCAAATCTGTAGAGCCCTGTCTTTATCCCGGACAGAATTACTTCCTGTTTTGTCACGGCACGATTGTCCCACCACAGCAAAGTCTTCCGTGAAAATCCTGTTTCAGTAATTGGGGCCTTGTTCCATCCAGCCTTCAGCATCTACACACGTCCTCAGGCCTCTAACACACAAACAAGATTACACAGCAGACTCGCTCAGCCATTCTTCTTGAGTTGTCAAAAAAGCAATTTATAAGAATGCTACACAGCGAGAAATATTTTGCACTAGACGGGACATCTTTGAACAAAACCCGGTGTGCTTTTTGCTTCTGATGCCCAAAATGAAAACCTTACAAAGGGACCCGCTATTATGTATCTTTGAAGTACTAGTTGGAAATGTTAAAACTACTTTCCCTTTAAAAACAAAAACTGGTCCAGTCTATTGGAAATCCAAAAAGCAGCCGCTTTCTTTTTCAGATACCAATACTTGATAAGCTTTTAGAATCGATACTCTTATTGATATTATATATTATCTTCATTTTGTAAAAAGTACTTTTCGTCATGGTTAAAAATGGTCTCTCTTTACAATCTACTGGAAATCAAAAAAGGAGCCACAATGGCTTTGTTTTCTGATACCAGTACTGAAATCCTAAAAACGGACCCACTTTTTAATATAATAATCTAATATAATATAATAATTATAGTCAGTCAGTCATTTTCTGCTGCTTGTCCCAAGCGGGGTCGCGAGGGAGTGCTGGAGCCCATCCCAGCTCACACAGGGCAAAGGACGGGGGACACACCCTGGACAGGTCACCAGCGCATCGCAGGGAGGAGCGTGACGGGGACGGTACCTTGCTCAGGGGCACCTCAGGGCAACCTATCGGGAAGGGGTTCGAACCCCCGATCCTCCGATCACGCGGCCAACGCCCGAACCACTAGGCCACCGCTGCCCCTATAATAATTATACTTATAATTTAATATAATAATAAATGTGGATATCTTTAAAAGTATTATTTGCTGAGATGAATGCCATTTCGTTTACTGTCAGAGGGTCTAAATGCTCAAATAAGTAGCAGAATATTTTCTTAAAATGAGCCCCAAAGACCCAAACAGCGATGAAATGAAACTGAATGTTGTGTTAAGTCTATAGACTGAGCAGAACTACAGCGGTTTATTTAGAAGATCCAGATAAATCAGCCTCAGTACTTCATTCTGACCATCGGATGTGTGGACTGGTCCTGATCAGAACTTTATCTTCTGAGTGAGCACCAGGCTGGTGAAAGTGTTAATGAGGCTGATAAAGAAGCCTTTCCTCTAACAGGGTAGATGATCCTGTTTGTCAGGCCTGAGGAGCAGCAGAACAGTTCAATGATGTGGTTTCCGTGCGGTGGAGCTTCCTGCTCTCCGGCTGTGGAAACAAGGCTGATTTTTCTGTTACCTGCTGCTTCCTGGAGTCTGTTCAGCACCATTTCCCTTCCCTCCTCTCCCTCTCTTTCTCTCGCTCTCTTTGTCTGTCTCTCGCTTTTTTCTCTCTGTCCTTTTGGGCGCCGTGTCAATATTTGTTTGTGTGTTTATTGGCGTCTCGCTCTCAGTGGATCTCAGCGGCTCTGCATCCCTGCAGAAAAAAAGTATCAACCGTCTGTCAACAGTCATTACAGAGCAGAACGACTCGTCCAGCGCCAGCAGAGCGCCTTCGCTTAACACACCGACAGACGGGAGAAGATACGGGGAAAAGACAGAGAAAGAAAGAAAGATTAGAAGCAAACAAATCTATAAGGAAGGAATAAATTGGAGAAAAGCAAAAGAAGGAAATAAAGATTATGAACAAACAAATAAAGAAGGAATAAACTGGAAAAAATTGAAAGAGAGAGAGAGAGAGTTTTCTCCAGCACTGAAATGCTGACCTTTAAGATGTCCACCAGCTCTCAGTTGGGACGTCTGGGGAAAGCTGAGATTTCAGGGATGAAGACGTTCGGTTCATTGTGGAGCTTCAGCAGATCTGACTGCATAAATTATATGAACAACAGCAAACAAAACGAGCTGAGAAATCACTAATCATTCCTCTGAGGTTCTTCTGAAGAGGAACATCAGCATCTGTGTTCAGTATTTATCATTTGTCAACTTATGTATTAAACACAGGAACCCCTCAATCAAAACTACATCAAAATAAGACTCCACGATAAGGACAAGACTCCTCGATAAGGACAAGACTCTTCAATAAGAACGAGACCCCTTGATCATAACTAGAAAACATTAAAGACCCTTTGATAAGAATAAGACCCTCGAGAAGATCCAGAGATGATGACCCCTCGATGAGAAAAAGACCAGTGAATAAGAACAAGGCCACCAATTAAAAAAAAAAGATATTTGACATCATTTTTGGTTAGGATGAGCAGCTCTGATAGATGGATAGATGGAGAGATGAAATGGATGGATGGATAGAAGGAGCTGCTAGTCACCTTGTTAAGATGATTTTGGAGGTGATTAAACGTCCCCTGTTCACGTTGTTGTCAATGTAGAACAGCTGCTGCTTTGAAATGAAGAAGCGTTGAATAATTATCTTGTTACGGCGTTACAGCTTCACACTTAGCCTAATTAACAGGGCCGGTATTTACTAGGTTGTTTGTTTTATTGCTGTAGTTCAGAAAAAGGCGCTTCAATATGGCGTTAATAGTCATTAGTTTCAACATTATGATCCTCCTTCACCGGTTGCCAGACAACCAGAACTTTTTCATGTTTTCAAAAATTTTACCATCAGCATTTCCCAGAAGACATGGGAGGGTTCGAGGAGGAAACATCTAGGCCTTTTCTGCTCCAAGATCCATTCAAAACTAACGTAAGGGAGTGAAAGTGAAAGTGACTATTTGCTATTGTGAAACACCGCACACAGTGAACCACAACAAAATACATCCTCTGCGTTATCCCACACACACCATGCACCCAGGGAGCATTGATGGGGATGGTACCTTGCTCAAGGGTCCTCAGAGCCGCTTACTGTTCCAGGCTTCGTACATGCAACTGTCCAGGGCTAGTTCCTAAACACCAGACCCCACTGCGTAGTGTTTAGGGATGAAAGTAATGAAGCTGATGAATATTTTAATTGTCTAGAAAACCTTATTTACATCAGACTAAATTTGGAGAAAAATCTAGAGCACTGGTGGAAACTAAACCATCAAATCTTTGATCATTTCATAAGTGTATCCATACTTTAGAATCCCTCGGGTCTTCAGTGGTGAAGCAAATGGAGTTTTTTTTTTCATTTATGACGTGACCTTTACAGGGAGTTAATTTAATTCATCGCAGGCTGATTATTTCATTTATTTGCTTTGGGCTCACGAATTGAATATTGATCTACGACTGGACAGTCCTTGACCAGCTGACCAGAAACCCTTGTAGCCCCTCAGGTGAAAATCTGGAGACTAGACCATCTGATGCACCGTTTCTATGAACGAAACCTTCCCGCTCTTTATTAATGGTCAGTTTCTGACCACCGAGAGGCTCTCTTGGCTCATCCAAGAACTGATGCGTGTGAAAAGTCCAGCAACACTACCGTCCCTGATACACTTGATCAATAGTTTGCTTTGGGACAGAAACTGGCCAGTGATGAATGGGGTGCAGAGCGATTGATAAATGATGAAAAAAAAAAGGATGAAAATGGTTCTGCACAGTAAAACTACAAGGCAGTTTTTAATATAGAGACCAGTGAACAAAAGCACAAGCTACATATTTCTAATAAAGTGGCCACTGAGCTGAAAGAAAAGGCATGCGTTTCCAATAAAGTGGCCAGTGCATGGTACCAAAAGTACTATGGTTCCAGTAAAGTTGGCACATGTATATGTTTCCAATAAAGAGGCCAGTGTGGGGAAGCACAAAGCATGTGTTTCCAAAAAAGTGAATGGAAGTTCAAGTTATATGTTTCCAATAAAGTGGCCGGTGACATAGAGTAGGCATGTAGGGAAGCAAAGTGAGTAAACAAACGCAATGTAAATCCCACATGTTTAGGTGTTGCATTTGCATCACATATTCTGGTGTGTGTGTGTGTGTGTGTGTGTGTGTGTGTGTGTGAGTAGGAGTGAAAAACATCTGCCGCGATACCCCTTTGTCTCTGCCTATCTAATCTAATTCAGAGAGGCTAATGGTACTGAGCCCTCGCATATTACACACCATCATTTCATTACTTCATCACTTCTCAGCAAAGAGAGGAAGAGAGCAAAGAGAATGACAATGAGAGTGAGAGAGTGAGGGAGAGGGAGAAATCAGTAGAAGAGTGCCCTGCAGGCTTGCTCTAGTATGTGTCCAGATTGAAGCATTAGTGGTTTGATATTTACATGGCTGGCCGGCATCTGCCTGCTAATGTGGCTGAGAGCCGTCAGCAGCTCCAAGAGGACCCTCCTGGGGGAAAATGGGGGCAGAATGAAGGACAGCAGGGTGGCATTTAAGGACAGGCTGCTTGAACATGGCGAAGAGCCCACAGAGGGTTCATGTCCGTCTTTTTCCAGCTCCTCTGCTCCTCTGGACATTTATCCCATTATCCATGAGGCCTGAGGCTGCAGCGCTCCAAACAGCACATTACAGCCCACTGGCACTTCTCCTGCTCCGGGGCCTGCACTCGTCAACATGCTATGATTGCTCCATCAACAGAATTAAAAGAGCCACGCAAACTTTGCAGGGCTCCTTAACAGAGTCACCAAGTCTCACTCTCTCACTCATTTTCTTAACTGCTTATCTTGACCATCCACGAGGCAGGATGAAACTAATATGTAGGTTCTGTATAGCTGAAAAGAGGTCCCATCTACGGTTTCCATAGTTACCCATTTCTAATAAAAACCAATGGTCCCAAGTTTTTGCCGATTTGGTTGCACTGGTAACTATGCTCAATAAATACTAGGAATCATAGAACGATATTAGAGATAAACTAAAATGAAGAAATGAAGTGTAAGCTTAAGTGAAAGATTTCTATGTTTATAATCCCCCAAAGTGCCTTTTTCACACTGTTTAGAAGCTAATTTGAGAAGAAAAGCAGCTGGGATATACCCAGTCGTTAAATAGCTTTTCCACAATGCAGAAGAACCAGTCAACCAAGCAAAGTGAAGTGTATATTGTTCTCCAGATCTTCCTGAAGGACAGTGTTGTTGTGTCTCATTTTCAGTCCAGTCTCTGTACCTGAGCAGTTTGATAGTTCTGTGTTGGTTAATCCACACAGTGATCTACGTCTGAACCTTCAAGCAGAACAAAGCGTCTAACTTAAGACATGAAGCAGAGAAGAACCAGGTGCAGTTGATTCCAGATGATCAGGTGATTCCTTTCCTGCTGATGCTGAACGCTGAATGGTTTGAACCCCTTTATCTAGAACCTTGTGTCTAGACACTTTGCAGCCTGGAGCACTAAAGCATTTGATCCCATTTCTTTCATTTAATTTCCTCGGTATGATCAGACAGACATAAATAGTGTTCCTGCACTGAAAAGGTGCTTCAGTAGCAAAATATCATTTTTTAAACGTCCATAAATGATCACACAGTTCTGCTCTGAATTCTTCCCACTGTGTCTCACGTTGTGCAAGTTTTCTTTCTCCTGGAGCTCATTTGTAAGGCGACCTAATGTTTCCAAAGTTTTCTGTCTTTTGATGACAGATAGCATATTACAACCCATCAGCATTGCACCAGGGTAAATGTCAGAGGCCTGGTAAACAAAAGCAGCGGCCACGGCAACTGCGGTCATAACTCAAGACTGACGAGGCGTACGGGTTGATTTATACGCTCGCCCTCGCCTGCGCCGCCCCTTTATGCTACTTTGTTGGAATGAGCCGATGCGCTAACGCTGGAAACACAAACCCCTGAAAGGCGGGACGGGGTAATTCCACCGAGACAGCCCGGGCAGCGCAATCACCCAGAAAGCTGCAAGGCCACAGCTTTATAAACCCATCTGTTTACTCCGTCCTGCAGATCTGAGTCTCTCCAAGCGTCCAGCAGAGACGGAGAAGACGGCAGGGTAAAGGTGCGAATTGAAGAAGCTTCTCCAATATGGCACGACACCGCAGGCAAACAAATCACACAACCTGCTTCAAACGTGAGTCTCTGTAACGTTCTGTAATATGAACGGCGCTGATCCACAGAACAAACTGATCTCTGCTTTGTTCTTTTCTATTCGGGCAATTTAAGGGTACGGTTTTGGCTTCTATTGGCTGCGGTTGACATGCTGGGGAAAAAGATGTGGAAAAGTTTTACTCAGGACATGTTTGAGATTGAAGTCAAGTCAAAGTGACTTTAACACACATACCGCAGCCAAATCCAGCACCCAGGGAGCAGTGACGGGGACGGTATCTTGCTCAAGCCTTCCTTATGGCTAGTGGCTGGGACTCGAACACATGACCTTCTGATTCTGATTTCTTCTGGTCAGCACTACTGGAGTGTGATGGTTGAGCCTCACCCTGCAGAACCACCTGCCTGATATTATGTGGACGTGTAAGCAGGTTTTGGGCATTTCATGACCTTCATGATTAACTTAAGAGCGACTCTTGGTTTGTGCCTGAAATCGTGCAAAAACTCTGGGTTTGTACTTCCTCCAGCGGTCTGCCACTTTCACCAGCTCTCTCACTCCGGACATGTTTAACGCTGGTTTTGATTGGTTAATCTGACGGCCTCTGTTTCATGCCCAAGTTCACCACATTTCTTAATTGGCCAACATCCTAACACTCACTCCTCTAATTTTGTTGTCCAGTATTGGAAAAAGGAGGGTAAGTTCCATTCGTTTTTTCTTGTGACTCTTGGCTGCTCTCGTTTTTTTTTTTTATCACGCTCTCAGTTTGTTAACTAACAAAAAAAAATCATTAAACTTCTCGTATGAGAGACTTTTCCAGCCCCCCTTCAATTGACACTCTAGAGCCTGTTTGCTCCCTTCATTTCTCTCTCTCTCGCTCTCTCTCGCTCTCTCTCTCTCTTTCACACACACACACACACACACACACACACACACACACAAACACACACCCCAGATGAGTTTACCAGCTGCAATGGGTTCAGTGGGCAACTGAATTGGACAGAAAGAGAGGGTGAATAAAGGACAAAAAAAAGATCTTGAGAGAAGAAAAAGAGGAAAAACAGGAATAAAATCAAACTGAACAAAGATCGGAATAGACAGACATACAGTACTGTGCAAAAGTTTTAAGCATGTGCGGAAAAAACGCTGTAAACAAAGAACGCTTTCAGAAATATAAATAATGATGCAAAGTGAGCGAACGAAAGAAAAATCTAAATCAGATCAATATTTGGTGTTTCTACCTTTTGCCTTCAAACCAGCATCAGTTCTTCTAGGTACACTTGCACAAAGTCAGGGATTCTGTAGGATTATAGTCGGTGTTTGATCAACCAGTTTTTGCACAGTACTGTATATATATATATATATATACATATATATATATATATATATATATATATAGAGAGAGAGAGAGAGAGAGAGAGGGGAAGACAGACAGATAAGTGAAAGTGACTATTCTTGTCATTGCGAGGTCGCAGCACAGCCCTCACTGAACCACAACGAAACTGGACCTCTGCATTTAACCCATGCAGACACCGTGCAGCAGTGGGCAGCTATGAAAGCACCCGGGGAGCAATGACGGGGACGGTACCTTGCTCAATGGTACCTCAGGGTAACCTACTGGTAAGAGTGAACCCACAATCTTCCGATCCTGTGGCCAACTCCCTTACCACTAGACCACCGCTGATAGATAGATAGATAGATAGATAGGTAGATAGATAGACAGAGAGAGAGGAAGACAGACAGACAGACAGACAGAAAGATAGATAGATAGAGAGAGAAAGAGAGACGGAGATAGAGAGAAAGGAAGACAGACAGACAGACAGACAGAAAGATAGATAGATAGAGAGAGAAAGAGAGACGGAGATAGAGAGAAAGGAAGACAGACAGACAGACAGATAGATAGATAAATAGAGAGAGAGATCGAGAAAGAGAGAGAGAGAGAGAAGGACAGAGAGTGGCTTTTAAAAGCCCTTCATCAATTATGAAGGAAAAGGTCATTTTCTAAAGATGGTCAAAGCGACTCAAACAGAGAAACCGAGCGTCTGCTCCATCAATGGAAACAAGACTTTCACTCAAACAGAATCATTACATTTCAGCGATCGTGGTACAGCACGTGTCCTGTTGTTTACTCTCCGGCGCAGAGATTCTGCTTATTTAAAAGAGCCTCATTCTGAGATCTGAGAACATACACAAGAACGCATCAGTGAACATCCTCCTACCCGCCCGTTTAAACTGAACATGGAAAACCGTCCAGAATCCGTCACGAACCATGAAAAAGATCAGAATCTTACAATGTGTTATTTTATGCAGCTGTAATGACCTGCCTTGCAGCTACAGGCACTCATAATCCCCAACAACCGTTAATACAGCTGATCAATTTTCATTGGGGTATAAAAAGTGTTCTGTCTTTATACGTCTCTCTGGCGCTGTCGAGCAGCTCGACTTTAATGATGTTCTTTACTGTCAATATCTGGCAAGCCTGATGGGACGATGTTTTCAGTAAACTTAAGCTAAGCTACAGTGGCTGAATGCTTTAATTATGGCATCAACTCAGTCCAACCTTTCTTAAAATATTTTAAGCTGATGGCCTTAATCATTAGTGCCTCATTTCATCCTTTTTATCTCTAGGATCTAATTCTGATTCTTGTCTCCTTGAACTATAAGTCTGAGTCAAATCTCTGTGGTTTGAGTCTGATTCCCTGGAGTCTGATTCCCAATCAAAGTCTCTTTGAGTCAAGTCTTTGAACTCTGTGGTTTGAGTCTTTGAACTCTGTAATTTGAGTCTTTGAACTATAAGTTTAAGTCAAATCTCTGTGGTTTGAGTCTGAATCCGTGGAATCTGGTTCTTAATCAAGTCTTTAAGGTGAGTCTGAGTCAAATCTCTGTGGTTTGAGTCTGAATCCCTGGAGTCTGATTCTTAATCAAGTCTTTAAGGGAGTCTGAGTCAAGTCTTTGAACTATAAGTCTGAGTCAAATTATTGTGGTTTGAGTCTTTGAACTATAAGTCTGAGTCAAATCTCTGTGGTTTGAGTCTGATTCCCTGGAGTCTGATTCCCAATCAAAGTCTCTTTGAGTTGAGTCTTTGAACTCTGTGGTTTGAGTCTTTGAACTCTGTGGTTTGAGTCTTTGATCTCTGTGGTTTGAGTCTTTGAACTCTGTGGTTTGAGTCTTTGAACTATTAGTTTAAGTCAAATCTCTGTGGTTTGAGTCTGAATCCCTTGCGTCCAATGTAGCACAATAGCTGATCAAGATCTGAAGCATTTTCATTTTTCTTTTTTTTTCTTACAAATACCACATTTTTGCTGCGTGCAGGACTTCATTCTGCCGTTCATCATCTCGAAAATGGGAGGGTGCTATGTGAAGCATGGCACCACGTTGCCCTGTGGGAGGGTGTTTATTTTAGACCAACAGCTTCAAAAAGAGAGGAATAGAGCATAATAAACTTCAGCTTTTATGCTGATAGATGCAGCATGTGATGAAACGGCTCTCCGTTCAGCTCTCAAGCCCACTTTGCATGTGTGTGTGTGTGTGTGTGTGTGTACGTGAACAAACTCAGCACCGAAGGCAACACAGTGGGAGCAGAACCAGTGCCGAGTTCACCTTTACGTCAGCCCCAGGGAAGCAGACTCTCTAATGGAGGCATCATACACACTAGAGAGGTCACAGTGGGAGAACAACCCGAGGAGGCGTCACCTTCACACACTCCAGCAGCCGTGACGGAGGTGAAGTCTAACGAGGGAGCGTGGAGCTTTGGACAGTCCTTTACTGAAGCTTTAATAACAATTAACCACATTTTAAAATCACAGGAAAGAGTCAGAAAAGGTTCAGTAAAGTGACCCTCTCATGGCATCACCCCCTCTTAGATAATCATGAATCTCTTACAAACACACACACACACACACACACACACACACACAACCACAATGCATACAGTAATTACTGCTCTGTCACTGCACCTGTACCTAATGAGAGATGGATAGACAGAGAGAGAGAGGGAGAGGGAGAGGGAGAGAGAGAGAGAGAGAGAGAGAGAGGACATGGTGTTGTGTGTGAGTGTGCTAGAGCATGAACACCTGAGTGCAGAGAAAAAGGAAAAACAGGAGGTTCTAATGAGGGAGAGAGGGAGGGAGAGAGATATCGGTACATTGGAGCGTGAAAAACGAGACGATGCCTCTACGGAGAGACTTCTTCACCAAAAAGCAGAGAAAAAAGGGGATTGAAATGAATTCTCATTATAGCAGGGGGAGCGAGTAATAGGGGAAAAGAGAGAGAGAGAGAGAGAGAGAGAGAGAGAGAGAGAGAGAGAGAGAGATAGAGGTGGGAAATACACGGCAGGTGTATTGTGAGTCTTTCTGCAGTAAATTGGATTGTTCTGCTTCACTCGGAGTGTCTTTCTCAGGACATCAGACTCACACCTCCAGCTCTCACTGTTGTTATGGGTCACGACAGAGCGCTCAGAACAAAACAGCAACGACAAAACACGTCGCATTTCATCAACGGCAGCAGAAAACCTCACAACTGCAGTGATTAGAGGAAAAAAACATCACTAATGAATGTGTTAAAGGGCCTCTTTTATAGCAGACATTTGTAATAAATTTTTCTATGAACATTTCCTGATATTGTTTAGAACTGAAAAGACTCTCTTTTCTGGTACCGTACGTTTAGGATGCTCCAGTAAAGTCTCCGGAAATACTCTTTTTACTGCGCAGAGATTTGTGAAAAGGTCCCGGGTCAAGATCATTCATTCACAACGGGCTGTTTTTGCAGATTCGATTTTTATCGGTCCGTTCTGATCACTTTTGAAATCTGTCCTTTCTCGAGGGAACCTACTGGTCCAAGAATCGAACCCATGACCTTCAATCACTATTTCTAACTGAGATAAAAAAAGAAGTAAAGAAAAAGTGAACATCTTCCGAAACAAGGAGAAAGAAAGAAAGAAAGAAAGAAAGAAAGAAAGAAAGGATAGAACACCCAAACACACACACCTTCAATGCATACAGTAATTACTGCTCTGTCCCTGCACCTGTACCTAATAATAGAGAGAGAGAGTGAGCGTGTGTGTGTGTGTGTGTGTGTGTGTGTGTGCTGGAGCATGAACACCTGAGTGCAGAGAAAAAAGGAAAAGCAGGAGGGTCTAATGAGGAGAGAGAGAGAGAGAGAGAGAGAGAGAGAGAGAGAGATCTGTATATTGTGTGAATAATGAGATGATGTCTCTATGGAGAATTCTTCAACACGAAGTAAAAAAAAAGTGAAAAAAGAGATTTTCTGAAATAATATAGGTAGGGCTTAACTATTTACACACACACACACACACACACACACACACCATATAAAATAAGCGCTGAGAACGAGTAGAAATCTGCTCTTTTTTCTCCCTCCAGGATCAGACACTAATTACATGTGTTCCAGTAATGCTCTGCTCACGGAGCTCGTCGAGAAGACAAAGTGATGGTTGGACACCTGCAAAAGTTCTGATCATTAAACTTGATTTCACTCCGACGGCTCGATTTCAGCCGTCATGCTCACTTGAAACGACAGCAATTATATAAAGGCACTCTGGAGCAAGAGAAAGAAGGAAAAGCATAGTTAGGAGAAGGAGAGATAAAGCGGCGTAGACGGTAATATATTCATTGTTTTCCACATGAAAGGCTCGCCATCAGAGGCGAATGAAGAAAAGGAGACAACCTGAAAAATAACATCTGAGTTCAGCAGGACGCGTTCTGAAAGTCTCCGCTCCAGCTGGCCTCGCCCAGCTCGCTGCTCTGCGGCCCGAGAAACGCATCCCTGGGATTTCACTTCAGAGCCGATTTTGTCTTCTTCAGTTCGTCAGCATCTGGAGTTTAGGCTATTTGTGCTCAGAGCTGCGACGGTCCAGTGGAAAAGATTCACAACGTCACAAATTCACCCCGATTCTCTCCTAGCAAGGCCCGTTTCCTGCTGAAGAGCTCCAGGAAGTGCCTGACTGAGCTTTTGGGTGGATTTGTGTGTAAATTGTATCACTTGTGACGTCCCGTTCTTTACCCAAAAATAGGTGGCCATGGTTTAGAAAGGTGTTCAGATACAAGGTCCTGACTTACTAAGATGTGGGAACAAGATGATTTAACCAAGACGTTGTGAAGACATTTATTTTCCTTTCATTTTCAAATATTACATATATATATATATATATAAAATCAGTAAGAGATGAATAAAAAGGACGCACACACACTTTACAGCATAGATTGTATTCACTTTGATGCTCAAAGACACACACACACACACACACACACACACACACACACACACAGAAACACACACTTTTCATTTTAAAGTTTAACGCACTTGTGTTTGGGCCATTTAATCATTAAAACTGATGCCGATGTTTACACACACACACAGATTTGGCCGAAAGTGCCCGACGAAGCGGACACGATGGTGTTGGTGATAAAAGGCCGCTAATGCGGGACGGTCCGTATCGGTTCCGTTCACTTTTACAGGTGAAACACAAACGCGTGCTCGGCCTCGGGTCTGTAATTACAGCTCGGTACAGATAAACGCGGATCAGTGATGAGTTGCTAGGAGACAAGATTATTGTTTTGAATATGTGAATACATGTTATAAAAAACATCCATTAAAGGGATTACTCACACACACACACACACACACACACACACACACACACACAAAAGAAGAAGGAAGAAGGTAGACAGAGGAAAACAAAGGCATTGGAAAGAGAAAAAGCAAAAAAGACTGAGAGAGAAAGAGAAAAGACATAGTTGAGAAGAAGAGAAAAGAGAGAGAAAGCAAAGAGAGTGTGAGAGTGAGAGAGAGAGAGAACGTAGAGAGACAAAGAAAGGAAAGACGCAAAGAGAGAGAGAATGAGAGAGACAAAGAGAGAGGGAGACAGAAAGAAAGACAGAGCAACAGAAGAGTGACCTGAAGTGACATTCGCTCCATCGGTGTTGAACTTTCTCCTCGGACCGTTTGATGAAGACGCAGATCCGTTTCTCTTCTCTTTCTGGTGTGAAGAATGTGCTCAGCTCAGCCTCAGCACTCGATGAAGCCTCATTAAGTCCACGCTGAAACGACCCTCATCCGGCCGCTCATTAAACCATCATCACCCGTCGAAATCATTATCAGCTGGGAGGAAAATCTGTCCTTTCTTTGAGAAACGTTCCAGGTTCTCTGTAGCGATGAGGACGCTATCATTAAGGAATCCGGAACCGGAGTTTAAGAACTTTAATCACATTTATGCATCTTTCAGGAAACATCTGCTGCATCTGGACCAGCCAGACCACAATGCTTAGAAGTGAGAGAACCTTCACTGGAAACTTTCTTATGATACAAAATAAACAGACGTTGAAATAATTTCCACAATTATTATTTACGCAAAACATCAATTGGAGAGCATTTTTATAACGCCGAGTCGGAAACGTATCATCTAGAGATGTTTTCCAGTCCAAGTTATTATTTGTACAACCAGTTTAAGGCTAGGATTAGGATTAGATTTAAGAGTAAGATTAAAGTCGGGGTTAGGGATGGATTTAATACTTTTAGATTATTAAATTTAATAATCGAAACATATAAAATCCATTGCTAACCCCGACTTTAAGTTTAAGTTGAATTTTGATTTGTGACAGACGGGTACCAGCAAGAGTAAAAGGGGAGGTTTACACAACAGTAGTGAGACCAGCTATGTTATACGGGTTGGAGAAGGTGGCGGTGATGAAAAGACAGGAGGGGGAGCTGGAGAAGTCAGAGTCAATGATAGTGAGATTTTCATTGGGTGTGACGAGGATGGACAGGATTATAAAAGAGTATATTAGAGGGACAGATCAGGTTGGACATCTTGGAGACAAAGTTAGAGAAACAAGGTTGCGTTGGTGTGGACATGAACAGAGGAGAGACGAGGATTATATTGGGAGGAGAATGTTGAAGATGGAGCTGCCAGGAAAGAGGAGAAGAGGAAGACCAGAGAGGAGGTTTATGGACTTGGTGAGAGAGGACATGCAGGTGGTCAGTATGAAGGAGGAAGATGCAGAGGACCGGAAGAAATGGAGACGGATGATCCACTGTGTAGACCCCTAAACGGGGCAGCCGAAAGAAGAAGAAGATGATTACTAAATTGAATTTAATACATATGGAGTTGTGTGTTCATGTGCATCTATGAGTCCGTCTAGAACGGACCAAATAAAGTGAAAACCAAAATTTGTAGAGCGGAAAGTTGAGGTTTTATCATCACAGAAGTTTTTTTAACCATGAAACTCAGCAACTGTTTTTTTATACAAGGGTCTTCAGGTTTTCCTTTCATTTCTAAATACAAAGAAACATTGCAAAATCAGTAAAAATAAATAAATACTGCAGTATTTTTGTCCAATCTTGCTTCAGACGTCTCTTTATACAGATCAGTTAATAAAATGATATTGCAGCCACAATTAAAAATGTAACAATTTCTGAATCTGATCTGAAAAAATTCTCCTACCGTCCAAAGACATACAGGTCAGGTGGGCTGGAGATGTTAAATTGCCCCCAAGGTGTGAGTGCGAGCGTATGTCTGAGTGTCTACCCGAAGATGGACTGGTGACCTGTCCGGGGTGTGTCCCCGCCTTTCACCCTGTGAGAGCTGGGATAGACTCCAGCGATGCCCATGATCCTAATCAGGACAAGCAGCTCAGAAAATGAGTGAAATACTGCATTCTTTCACTTTATCTCAATGGTTCTTTAGTAATTGGGCAGCCATATCCAGCGCCCGGGGAGCAGTGATGGAGACGGTGCCTTGCTCAAGGGTACCTCAGCACAACCTACTGGTCTGAGAATCAAACCCACGATTCTGGAGCCTGTTCCTTAACCATTAGGCCATCACTGCTCTGAAGTTCTTCTTGTATCAGAGACTTTCCTCCAGAACAGCAGAATGTATCAGATGAAGGTGTGTACTGTGGCTTTAATGTCACTAACTGTGGATTTAAAGCACTTTATGAAAAAGTGGAAGAATCACCTTCTAGACTGAGCAGATTTATGACTTGTCAGAGGAGTGCAACACGAGATGATCTGCCGAAATGTCACAGCGGTTTAATAAAGCGAGCTGCTAATACTCGCCTCATCACCCGGCCGAGTGTAGATGCACCTTATTTTTCATTATGAACATTAACCTTATTTACAGGACTCGGGATCAAATCACCCCAAATACCTGCTCCGTTAGTCATCTCTCTCTCACACACACACACACACACACACACATTGCAGTAAGTTTTGTTAGTGAGTCTCAGTTTCAGCACCATGGACAGCGCACGTGTTGCTGCAGTGCTGTTCAGGACCCTGGACAGCGAAATACAGCACAGACATGCAGGGACAAAACTTCAGAAAGGACACTGAGCTCGTCTGTTCCAGTGCATGAGGGTTTTAAAAGGGTGTTTTGCTACTGTAAAACAGCACAACATTAAATGATACGATCACAATCATTTTCATAATACACTAAATAAAAAAATGATACAATAAAACATTGTAAACGGCTAAAGTCTTAAAAAAATTGACATTTAACAAGACGGTAAAGGCAGCATTCCCCGGGTTTCGTTTCAGTAGCTGTAGGGTAATTCACTCCTGAAGACAACAAACCTTTAGTGTTACTGTAATGTAGATAAAAAAATCAAAAAGTCTCTCTAGAAAACTCTTTTGAGGGGTAAACAGTTTCATTCTGGCTACACAAAATGTCCCACGTCATCATGTAAGACATTTAAATTGGGACAGCGGTGGTCTAGTGTTTAGGGACTAATCTCCAGGATCAGAAGGTCATTGGTTTGAATCCCAGACCAGTAGATGCTGAGGTACCCTTGACCAAGGTACCGTGCCCATCACTGCTTCCCAGGCGCTGGATATGGCTGCTCGCTGCTGCATGGTGTGAATGCCTTAAATGGCAATAATGCATTTCGTTCACGATGACAAATTATCAATTAAATAAACCAAATAATCCTTATTTATTCTATAACGCTTGCTGCCCAGATTAATAGCTGTACATTACTTTTGCGTATAAATGTTTCAGTACAGTAACTGTATAATTTAATCACTATATTACTTTTCACCTGATTTTATTAACTATAGACTTTTCACTGCATCCTTCAAGCATCGCTGTCATCCATCCTCCTTTTTATACATCTATGAGGTTCTAGACAGAAACAGAGCGACTCCATCCAGCCCTGCACTTCAGCTCCTTAATTAGCCTGGAAATGTAGGGTGGAGATTATGCCCAGCATATGAACTCCATGAGCTCAGTCTCCAGCTTTGACAATTTAGCTTAGCAGCCATGCGGCACAGCTTTAGGTTAGACAGAAAGGAGTGGAGTTGCAGACAGATCACTGACCTGAGACCTGCAGGTTTTCACACTTTTATTGCCAACGAATCAAAGACGTGGCTCAGATTGGCAGCGGCTCGCTGGTGTGTGTCTAAAAAGATAATCTTCTGAAGAAATGCAGTGTTACTGACTGGATTCGGGTGTAAGGTAATGAGTTTCTTGCCGTACCGCCCACGGCGCCGTGTTAAATAAAAAAAACGCTGCAGTCGAATCGCCTGAGCAGGCGGCGCATCAACCTCAATTCACTCAGTCATGATTCTACTGTACTCCAGCATCGCATGCAGTTTATTTCTGCTTTCCTCTTTCTCCCAGAAACGACTCTGCCGCTTAAAGAAAGCATCACGTTTCCTCCGTCAGGGGCTCTTTTCAGCCTGTGCTGTTTCCACCGCCTCACATTCAAACATCTTTTCTAACTTTTCTGTTTGAAGGTAACTCAAATGAAACAAACAGATCAGCAGCACATTTAACCACACTGAAAGAAAGAAAGAAAGAAAGAAAGAAAGAAAGAAAGAAAGAACACAAACAGGAGCAAACAAGCCAACAAACAAATAATGAGAAAAAGAAGAAGGACAATAAGACACAAAAAGAAAGAGAAATACAGAAAGAAATGACAATGCACAAACAAGTAAAAACTAAAAAGCAAAAAGGAGAGAGAGAGAGAAAGAGTGTAAATGGCTAAGCAGATGGCTTGTTTTTAATAGTCAGTCCCAAAGGCTGAAGCCAAAGTATCCAATGCATTCAAACACACACACACACACACACACACACACACACACACACACACACACACACCTGATTAAGCAGGTTTGTTTGCAGGTTTATAAAGGAAGGACAGTAATAAGACGCTGTTCCGTGTCTTTCTGATTCTGAAGACACTGTTCAATACAACAATAACCTCCTTATTGCTTTTACAAAACATCCATCCATTTTCTGCCGCTTGTCCAAACAGGGTCGTGGGGGAGTGCTGGTGTCCAACCCAGCGCACACAGGGCGAGGACGGGGGACGCACCCAGGACAGGTCGCCAGCCCATCACAGGGACTTTTACAAAACAGACAAATCACAATGCGATCCACCGCTTCATTCCCCTCCTTCAATCCCCGCCTTCAATCCCCTCCTTCAGTCTCCTCCTTCATCCCCCTCCTTCAATCCCCTCCTTCAGTCTCCTCCTTCAATCCCCTNCCTCCTTCAATCTCCTCCTTCAATCTCCTCCTTCAATCTCCTCCTTCAATCTCCTCCTTCATTCCCCTCCTTCAATCCCCTCCTTCAATCCCCTCCTTCAATACCTTCCTTCAATCCCCTCCTTCAATCCCCTCCTTCAATCCCCGCCTTCAATCCCCACCTTACTTTACCATAAACAACCATTGACAAACCATCTGTCTGCAAACGCACCTCATTAGCATTAGGCTATGGTTGCCAAGCAACACCTCAGTCAAAGAATTAAGCAATAAAACTCAAGAGGAAGAGTGTTTCTTCTAATTGAAGCTAATAGGAGAAAGAAAGAAAGAGAAAAGAAGGGGAGAGAGAAAGATAGCAGTGAGTCAGAGAGAGAGAGAGAGAGAGAGAGTTACCAGCCCATTTTGTTTTATGAAGTGTGTTTTGTTCATTCCTGGTAAACTCCAGTTTGTTCGGTTCTTATTTTATGAGCAGGACAGGGATTGGTTGTTGGCCTGCTCTCACACTCTTCTGTAAAATTTGACCTCGTAGCAATGAGGTGAAATACTATTTTATAGAGAACATCTGATGAGCCCTAAACCAGACAGAAAGTTGTTGCTTAGTAACCAGCACTCAAAGGAGCAATACTGGTGTCAAAAAGAACCTTAACCAATCAGATTGTTCCATTAGAACTAAATGTCATGTCACATTCCGTTTACATTAAAACAGGCTTCAGTTCTGATTATTTTCTAATTAGTATGAAAGTGTAAAATTGTCAGATAAAACTAGACCAGACCAGATCAGACTAAAGCAAACCAAACCAAAACAAACCAAAGCACACTAAACCAGACCACACCATATTAGGCCAAACCAAACCAAATCACTTCAGACTGACGAAATAAAACCAGTTCTAAGCCAAACCAGTCTAAACCAGACCAAACTAAACCAGACTAGAGTAGATCAGACTAACCTTGTTAAACCTGACCAAACAAAATAAGATTAGACCTAACCGACTAAACCTCCCTGCGATGGGCTGGCGACCTGTCCAGGGTGCGTCCCCCGTCCTCGCCCTGTGTGCGCTGGGTTGGACGCCAGCACTCCCCCGCGACCCCGTTTGGGACAAGCGGCAGAAAATGGATGGATGGTTGGATGGAACAGACTAAACTTAATCAGACCAAAACCAAAAATGCCTAAAACAGAACATATTAGATCAAACAAGACTAAACCAAACCAAACCACAAAAATAAAATAAAATAGACCCGATCTGATCACATCAGACTAAATCCAACCCAACCCGACTAATCCAAGCCAAACCAGACTACACCACACCTGATTAGACCAGACCCAACCAAACCAAATCCGATTAGACTGATCAGATTAGACCAGACGAGATTAAACCAAATGAAACTAAGTTTAACCAAATTAGACTAAGCCAGATCAAATCAGACCAGACTAAACAATACCACCCCAGGCTAGTCTAAGATAGACCAAATTAGACCAGACCAGCTGAAACTAAAACCAAAAACAAAAAAATAAAATTATTACCACTTTAAATACAAACAAGTGAGACAACAGTACAACTAAACTACGTTCCTGCTGGAGCAGCTCTGCTGTGTGTGAGGAGACACTACGTTTTAATAGGATCAGAGACGAGGACAGATATGGACTTCTTTTCATTACGGTGAGGACTGTGCTGATTAACAAGAGACACACGCTCCATTGTGTTTGGCGAGAAACACACCGAAGCAAATGAACACAAACCTGGATTTAATCAGCTGCCGTTTTTAAGTCCTACTTACATGAGTCTAGTTTATTTTCCAGTTTAATACAAACATAAATACACAGATTGACTAGGCTGAAGCGGTTGATGTTAGAAGCATGACAAAAGGGCAGGTTTAAGGGTCTGAGTGTTTAGGACAAGATTAATGACTAGAGTTCATCTCAGTCTCAGGTGCGGGTTTGTATGTTGGCCTGTGGTCCCAAACTTCTTTAAAAACTGACCACATAGTGGGCGAGTGAAATATTATTTTATACTCATCTAACAAGGACGTTTCTCCTTTACTTCCTGCAGTAGAGAGTTGTTTCTTAGCCACCAGTACTCAATGGAATGATCATTATGAAATCTGGTTAAACTTTCAAATGGTCAGATTAAACCAGACATGAACAGATCAACTACACCAACCCTAACAAAGCAGACTAGACTGACCAGACTAAATTAAACCAAACCAAACCAATCCAGACCAGATTAGACTAGACCCAGACAAAACCAAACCAGACTAAAACAAACCAAATCAAACCAAACCAGACTTAACCAAACCAAACTAAACCAGACTGAACCAAACGAAACCAAACCAGACTAAACCAAACCAGACTAAATCAAACCAAACCAGGCTAAACCAAACCAAATCAGAATAAACCTAACTAAACCCAACCAAACCAGACTAAACCAAACCAAACCAAACCAAACCAGACTTGACCAAACCAAACTAAACCAGACTGAACCAAACAAAACTAAACCAGACTAAACCAAATGAAACCAAACTAGACTAAATCAAGCCAAACCAAACCAAACCAAAATCAAAACAAATCCAAACCAAATGTGATTTATTCTCTGTGGTTGGTGGTTGGTACCAACTTGAAGTGCTCCTCAGAAGGAAGCAGCAGCAGGGTTATGGCTGCCCAAGGCTCATCAATGCAGGTCAGGACCTGAGGTTCACCTGCCTGGTCCTACATGCATCAGTGATCCTTGAGGACCCATGACACTGTTAAAACTTCCTTGGACCCTGTTTCCACTTCCAACTTTAGGATTTTATTGATCACAGCGAACCAGCAACCCCACAGGACCTGCTGCTTGGACTTCAAACCTCTATAAGACTTTGAACGATGTTCCTGCCTCCAACACTCAATTATAGGAACTATTCTGTTGCTGCTTATATCTCTTGTCCTGTTTATGACTCATACTCTCCTGTCTCCTCCTGTACAGTGTTGGGGTGTGCTTGGGGGGGTAGATTTCTCTTTCTTCTCTCGTTTAGTGGAGAGTGAGTTGGGAGTGTGCTGGTGGCTGATGCTGAAAGTGGAGCAGTTACGTATGTGTGTGTTTGTCTGCTCCCATGAGGCTTCACTATTTCTGAAACAACAAAACAGAGGAGTGCACCGTATTGCCAACATAGCCAGGAGTTTCTCTCTCTCTCTGTCTCACACACACACTCACACACACACACACACACACACACACACACACACATGCAGATATGAATTAACAATTCTTTATGAGCAAAATCCCAGATACTTGTTCCTGTATTTTAAGGTTGTCTAAAAATCAATGCTTCAAAACAAAAACAAACCAAACTAGATCAGACTAAAGAAGACCAGATTAGATCAAACAGAATAAACCAATCAAAACCAGACAAATTAGTCCAGATGAGACCATACCAGACTAAACCAAACCAAACCAGACCAGACTGAAACCAACAAAGTCTAAACCAGACCAGATTAGATTAAACTCAATGCTAAACCTAATCAGACCAAAATCAAACCAGACTAAACCAAATCGGCTAAAATCAAACAGAATAAACCAGACTAGATCAGACTAAAAAAGGCCGGATCAGAACAAACAGAATAAACCAATCAAAACCAGGCAAATTAGTCCAGATCAGACCATATCCGACTAAACCAAACCCAATTAAACTAGATTAGATCAAATCAAATCAGATCAGGCTGACATAATTAAAGCAGGTTGAAACCAGCCCAGTCTGAACCAGACCAGATTAGATTAAACTCAACACTGCACCTAATCAGACCAAAACCAAATCAGATGATAAACCAAACAAAACTGAATAAACCAAACAAACCCAGACAAAATTAAACTAGATCATACGAAAGCAGAATAAATCAAACCAAATCCAAACAAAAACAGACAAAACCAGATTAGTCCAAACCAAATCAGATAAGACTTAAACCAGGTCAAAACCAACACTGTCTAAACCAGACCAGATCACATCAACCCAATCAAAACAAAACCCAAGCATAACAAACTAAACCAGACCAGAGTAGATCAGACCTTGTTAAACCTAACCAAACAAAATGATATTAGACAGAAACAAAACTTAATGAGATCATGACAGTACCGTGCTGAAGGGTAACTCAGGTCAACCTACTAGTCTGGGATTCAAACCCACAACCCTTTGATCTTTGGGCCTAGTCCCTAAACACTAGGCCCCTGCTGCCCCAATCAGTTTAACGAATGCCATGTTTTTCTTCCAAATCAAGCAGAAGAAAAAAAAATCACAAATGAGAAAAGGTACGGCTCCCTGTTGGCTTTGGCTTCTTGTTAGTCATGTTAACAGTCTGGTGCGGCAGAAGACGGTCTCTCGGTGTGTGTCTGTCACTCGTCTCCTCACACTTTTCCTCAGTGCAGCTGTTCCTCCTGCTTTGGGCGTCTTCACTAATCCCCGCTGCTGCACCTGACACGTTTATTTTTGCGCTGCTGAGTCGGCCTTATTAGCAGTGGGAACGTCAAGAGCAATTTGTCTCCTAAGGTGTAACCTCGCTACACAAAAAGACACCATCTCTCTCTTTTTCTTTCATACGCACGCTACGTCTCTCCGTCGTCTACACACTCTGACTATGGAACACTCCTCAGATGATCTGTCAATCACAACACACCCCGCGGGCACCAGCAGTGCCAAGGTGCCGAACGCACGCCGACCTTTCGGCTCCAGCGATCGTCAGACGTTCCCGAGAATCTGGAAAACATCTCTGCCCTGATTCTCCAAACAATTCTGCATCCATTTTGCAGCTACACTGACACTGCAGTTCAAAATCCACCAGGATTGAAAGTGATCATCATTTATACAGTACGCATTTAAATATATTGAAAATATGTCACCAAAAGGTGCTTTAAAAATGCTTTATTTGATATTTCATTATCTGGTGTGTTATTTTTTGTCCCTGTCACTGCTCACACACTTCCATGCATCTTTTATGCTGGTGGATGTTACACAGCACTGCCACTAGAGGGCAGAGTTAAAAGTTAATGACAGCAAACATGGTGGTGGTAGCGCAGGCTGTAATGCCCTACCTGTTTAGATAGAGGCGGAAGTGGAGGAAGATGGCTGTTTGTGGGGCCACTAGCGTTTGGCAGCCATATTCTGCACCCGGGGAGCAGTGATGGGGACGGCAACTTGCTGAAGGGTACCTCAGGGCAACCTACAACCTACAACCTTCTGATCCTGGCGCCTAGTCCCTAAACTCTAGAACACCGCCTCATAGCCATAAACTTTGGAGGCTCTATAAAGCTTTAAGGCCGTGATTAGAAGAGCGTGGGTATGAGTGTGTGTTCATTATGCGACTGAGTGTTCAGCTTACGCCGAGATGCGAGGCACTGTGCCCAGATGATGAATGCAGAGATGATTTTGAGCCATTAACCAGCCCTAACTCTCAACGCCAGGACGAAAAAGTGAGAACGCAGCAGAAAGTCGCCTTGCATAGTGATGGAAAGATGAACCGCGCAAAAGGAATGAGAGAACACAGCATGAAGGAGAATGAGAAAGAAAGAGATGAAAGAAAAGGCAGGGATAAGACGAGGACTCTCCTGGTTTGAGGAACTTCCTGTGGATGGTCTTTGTCGACTTGAAAGTCGTCAAATGTTAAAAAGGTCGTAGAGCTTGCGTGTTTTGTATTCAGAAATATGGCGTCACTATCAGAACAGAACCTCGTATCTCCAAAACAGGAAAGGGAAGAAATCTATTGAAATGGAAGTCTATATAAATTTCTATATAGATTTCAATTAGTCAACCTTTGGTCTTTTTAATTGATATAAATATCTCCTAATCTTTCATTTACACAAATACATTTTTACATAATTTATATCCACAAATTAAAAATTAAATCAATGAATATTATATTAAAATATTAAAAGTCAGGTTTTCTCCCTGTACTGCTACCATAGTTACCTTAAAAAAGCTCCGCACAGCCATGGCCAAAAGTTTAGAGAATAACATAAATCTTGGTTTTCACAATGTTTCCTGCTTTAGTTCTTTTAGATCTATTTTTTTTAATGTTTCTATGGTAACTGAAGTAGAATTACCAGCATACGTTTCAAAGGCTTTTATTGACCATTACATCAAGTTTATGTAAAGAGTCAGTATTTACAGTGCTGCCCTTCTTTTTCAAGATCTCTGTAATTCACGCTGGCATGCTGTCGATCAACTTCTGGGACAAATCCTGATTGATGGAGCCTCAATGGTGCAAGGTCTAAGGTCTCAAAGGTCATGGAGTTTCCTGGTCATGGACGCAAAATTTTGTTGTTTTTTTCTCTGAGCCACTTAGTCATCGTTTCGCTTCATGGCCCGGTGCTCCATCATGCTGGAAAAGGCATTGTTCTTCACCAAACTGTTCTTGGATGGTTGGGAGAAGTTGCTCTCTGAGGTTGTTTTGGTTTCATTCTTCATTCGTGGCTGTGTTGTTCAGCAACATTGTGATTGAGCCACTCCCTCGACTGAGAAGCAACTCCACACACAAATGGTCTCAGGATGCTTTACTGTTGGCAGGACACTGGAGTTATGGCAGCACTCACCTTTTCTTCTCTCGACAATCTTTATTCTGGATGCCCCAAACAATCGGAAAGGGGATTCATCAGAGAAAATGACTTTACTCCAGTCCTCAGCAGTCCAATCCCTGTGCCTTCTGCAGAACATCAGTCTGTCGCTGATGGTTTTTCTTGGAGAGAAGTGGTTTCTGTTCCTCTTGACACCAGGCCATCCTCCAATAGTCTTTACCTCACTGTGTGTGCAGATGCCCTCACACCTGCCTGCTGCTGTTCCTGAGCAAGCTCTGCACTGGTGGTGCCCTGATCCTGCAGCTGAATCAACTTTTAGAGACAGTCCTGGCACTTGCTGGACTTTCTTGGGCTCCCTGAAGCCTCTTCACAGTGATTGAACCTTCTACTAGAAGTTAAATAATCTGATAGATGGTTGATTTAGGTACAATCTTACTAGCAGCAATGTCCTGCCTGTGAAGCCCTTGTGCAAAGCAATGATGAATGCACGTTTCCTTGCAGGTAACCATAGTTACCAGAGAAAAACAATGATATCAAACACCACCCTCCTTTTAAAGCATCAGTCTGCTGTTCCAACTCAATCAGCAGGACAGAGTGATCTCCAGCCTTGTCCTCCTCAACACTCTCACCTGTGTTAATGAGAAGATCACTGAAATGACGTCAGCGGGTTCTTTTGTGGCTGGAATGCAGTGGAAATGTTTTTTGGGGATTAAGTTCATTTTCATGGCACTGAGGGACAAATAATTGCAATTTATCTGATCACCTTCAGAGCATTCTGGAGTTTATGCAAATTGGCACCATAAAAACGGAGGCAGCAAACTTCAAGATAATTAATATTTGTTTCAAAACTTTTGGCCCTGGCTGTACATGTTTAGCCCTTCTAAATTTGGGAACGAATGGGTTTTGTTTTACACAGATTGCGCATATTTTTAAAAAGAGGCATAAGCTTTCTTTCTAACTTTGTTTCACTCCTACCTTCCCTTGTAGGACCATCTGATCAGTGTCCAAATGCAGCATCACGAAGAAGCTGGAAACAATGGTATCCATGCTGTATCTGAAGTTTCCAGATTTGTTTACGACTCCAAGAGACGTTCATGTTGCAACTTTCAGATGGGACTTCATGACAAGTCTGACAGAACTTTAAGGGCAGCACAAATTCCCAGCTTAGTCACTGGGTCTGGAATAGAAGGATGTCCTGGCTGGCCGCCTGATGAGACAACGGTGCGTGTGGGCATTAATAAAGCACTTTCAGCAGGCGGGATAAAATTGCCGTCCTCCAACCTCTCCCCCTCACTGCCCACAAAATTGCTGAGTCATGCCAAAACAAACACTAAAGTTTGGCCAGAGTGAGCTGAAAGCTCACCCAGGAGCGCCATAAAAGACAACACATTAGCACAGATTCGCCTTAAAGCGAGAGAGCCACCGACTATTACAGAGAACAGACAGCACGCGGCCAAACAGAAGAGCTGTGAGGATTATGCATATTTCATAATCAGGAGCAGATTGGACAGGAGCATCATTATGACTCTGTTTCTGAGCGTTATGGGCGGAAATATTGCAAATGGGCAATAAAACCTATGCCGAAGTTCCTAAAACCCAAACTTATTTCCCTCTTTTTCTGCTTCTTGGGTTGAGGCCCGAGCATTAGTGTATATTGAAGTTGGAAGACATGCAGCAAGTGCCATAAAAATAATATACAAAGGAAAAAAAAAATCCATCAATAAGGGACCTCATTGCGAGGAATTCAGAGACTAAGGCATTGTTTGTTTGGGTTTTCATGTGAGGACGACTCAATCAGATTTCGGGTAAAATAGCCATAAAGATCTGCCCCACCCCCTCGGCTCTTTAGAGCTCTAATGAGATAGCATTGAGTCCTCCAAGCAAGAGCAGTTTATGGATAATCAATGAGCTTTCAAATGGAAGAAAAATGCTTTTGGAGTGAACACAGAAGTGCTCGGAGCACCAGTAACTCCAACCAAGGGACTCCCAGCGAAGACTGTCCCGGGACGAGCAGCATTGACCCTGAATACTTACATAATAAGCTGCTCCAGCTCCCAAATACAAAACAAAGCACAAAGTCAGTCTATTACAATGTAATAACTGTGTAATAGATTGTAATAAAGTATGAAACACTCGCACTTGTGTTACAATACTTTATTAATAATGAAAATGATTCAAGTAAAACAGAATTGCTTTTATAACACAGTGACCATAAGCAACATGGTAAAATGTACCAGTAATAAATAATAAATGTTTGTTTATTCATAACGAAAAAAATATTTCACCAGTGATTATAGTTTATTAACAGCTGACTACGGAACCGAAGCAACAACTTTTCTTTCCATAACTGTATAATTATTTTAATACCATATTCAACTGCAGAGTGTGGTCAAACGTGTATGATCTCCCATCATTACCATTTAAAGCTTAGCTCAGCCAGTCAGAATTCAGAACCAGAACTGTGTGATTTGCATTGAGATGAGTCAAGCAGTGCAGGCTGTGTAATGTCTTCTTCTTCTTCTTTTGGCTGCTCCCATTTAGGGGTTGCCACAGTGAATCATCTGTCTCCATTTCTTCCTGTCCTCTTCATCTTCCTCCTTCAAACCGACCCCCTGCGTGTCCTCTCTCTCCTCGTCCATAAGCCTCCTCTTTGGTCTTCCTCTTCTGCTCTTGACATACAGCTCCATCTTCAACATCCTCCTCCCAATATAATCCTCGTCTCTCCTCTAGACGTGTCCAAACCAATGCAACCTTGCTTCTCTAACCTTGTCTCCAAACTGTCCAACCTGAGCTGTCCCTCTAATATCTTCTAATCCTGTCCATCCTCGTCACACACAACGAACATCTCAACATCTGTAACTCTGACACCTCCAGTTCCACCTCCTGTCTTTTTTTCACCGTCTCCGACACACAGAACATAGCTGGTCTACCTACCATCCTGTAAACCTTTCTCTCATCTGTGACACATCACTCCTGTTACTCTTCTCCACCCATTTTCACCTGTACTTCACTCTCTTCTTCACCTCTCTTCTTCACTCTCTATTTTGCTGCAGTAATGTGGTCCAAACAAATTAAAATTTCACACAAACGTTTGGATGTTTCTGTGGAACCTGATCTGTTTTCAGCCTTTAAATTCACACCAATCAGCCATTCAGTTAAACAACTAAGTTGTTTTGTCGATTAAGACAACTTTGTCCATGCACTCTTTGTGCTGCCACTCTGAAGGTGTGCACCGGAGCTGGCAGACCCTTTAGACCTGTTAATTGCGAGATGTGGTCTCCATAGATCAGAAGAGACTGTAAAGTACATCCTGCAGATCCAACTCATACTCAGATCCCACACACGGGATGTCCCGACACCTTTCTATAAAAGCCGGCATTGACGTTTGTGCAGTTAGAGCCGGCTCTTCTCTGGGATCGGATCAAATGGTCGATGCTTTGCTTGCCAAGTGTATGAGCCTTGGGCACCAATGAGTGATCGTTGGCAGGTACTAACCACAGAGGAACACTCCACAAAATCTGTTGTTTTGGAGATGTTCTGACCCAGTCATCTAGCTATCACAGCTTAGCCCTGGTCAAAGTCACATCCATACACTCATACACACACACAGATCTAATTACATTTTTTTTCTTAACAAGCAGAACTTTCTGGTTCATGTTTATTTTGTGTTAATTTGAAGAGGGTATATGCTTTAGAAGTCTTAAAAATGTAACGTTTCTGAATACTTAATTCCCCTCGCTGTGAAGGAGAAATCAAGACGCCAGAGCAGTAAAGCAGAGACGCACTTTCAGCAGAATAGAAAACAAGTAAATCAGGTTGAAAAGCGTTTGTGAAAGAATGATAGAGTGACCTTCTCATACACTGCCGCTGTCTCTCTCTCTCTCTCTCTCTCTCTCTCTTTCTGCTCTTTTATCTCTCCTGCTTACAGTAAGCAGCCTTTATCTTTCTTTGATCTACCGTATCCCTCCTATTAAAGGCAGTATAAGTATTGTGTTTGTGTGTGTGTGTGTGTGTGTGTGTGTGTGTGTGTGGCTGCCAGCAGTCTGACTTAACTCCACGCTTTCCTCCTGCACACACTCCCATCTTTAACAGCCCTCCTCAGAGTCGCTTTTTACTTTTAAAACTCTGTTTAATTCATGTTCATTCACACGCTACACGACTTTCAGTTCAGCTGTTCTGTTCACACTTTCTTGGAACAGGAACCGGGAATCAGGAATATCTTGGGAATCGGGAATCTTGAAGTTATTTGCATGCTTGTGATGAGCAACAGGGGGTCTCGCATTGCAAAACCTTCCACCAGGAAGAGTCTCAGATACGTCTGTCTGGTCCTCAGGCTGTGGTTTGTCATGAAAAGACAAAAGAAAAGACACCTGATTCCATGCACAAGGTAATCGGGTTTCTTCCCAATTTAGACGTGAAGAAGCAAGTTATCCAAGTTGTTGGTGAGAGTGAATATGAGAGACTCCTCCCACTCAAGCTCTCTGTCTTCGTCTCTTATTGGCTCTTCCCCCTACAGTCCCCACCCATCAGAACCAGGTCACCACACTGTCCACACACAGCATTTATAGGTGCTTAACCTGCTCCGCTGGGCTTCTGAGAGGCATCGTTGAGTCTTTTGAAGGGGATCTTTGAACAGTTTGATGCGGAATGAAATTTTCTCAAAATGATAAAGGGATTCAGTTGGTTTATTTAACAGCATTGCCTCTTAATCAAAAATGAAACTTAACTGATGTCCCTGATATATTTGATACAATTAATTATGTTCAATGTAAATGTTAAAAACTGGGGTTGCTCCTTGTGTTTCCAGTCTTGGGACTGCGATTGAACCTGAAGATTGAATCTTGGCCTCATCACCTTGGGTAATGGGGTTCTTTATGACCATGAAGATTTAGTCCCTGTGCTCCTCTCCCTGCCCTGTGGTTTTACCTGAGGCTACGCAAGGACTTTCCTCCCTCCCTTCTTCCTTCACTGCTTTGATTCCCAACATCAAAGAAGAAAGGAGGAGGGGTTTGGAGAGAGACTGCCCACAGTGTCCAGTGCCCACTCACGTCCCAGACCAGTTCTCCGAGAAGCTTCTGGCAGCCCTAATTCAATTCCCACTCACATTCATCCTGCCATTCTCACCATGGCAAGCTCACAAAGCACTTAGAGAGAACACAGCGCCAAAGCCGCCATGAAAACAAATCAGTACGTGGGTCACAGCACCAATAGGAAACGAACAATATGGAGGACAATATGGAAGCCCTTCCTTCTGTCTGCACAGCTCTGAGACGAGACGCTACTGCAGAAACCTTTCTGTCTGTCTAACCACATTTATTTGGCCGAGATTTAATGTCTGCATCTGAACCAAAGTGACATTATTTTAATAAACATTAACATCAGAGTTACAGAAACTGGCAGGATGTTGCTTTTCATACAGTGTCCTTGACAACAGTGTGTCTAAAGCTTCAGAATTAACTAGAAAACACTCAGTTTATATGAAGTGTTGTGCAGTCACTCCTCATTTCTTTTGCTTTCACAGATCCAGACTTTCTTGTGTTTTAATGTTGTTGAGGAGCAGTTCTCCAGAACTTCCTGAAGGACAGTGTTGTTGTCTCTCATGTTCAGTCCAGTCTGTACCTGAGCAGTTCTCCAGATCTTCCTGAAGGACAGTGTTGTTGTCTCTCATGTTCAGTACAGTCTGTACCTGAGCAGTTCTCCAGATCTTCCTGAAGGACAGTGTTGTTGTCTCTCATTTTCAGTCCAGTCTCTGTACCTGAGCAGTTTCTGATGCAGGGTGGGATCATCTCCACAGAGAACGGGAAAAAAAGTCAGATGAATGTCAGAGAAGAGATTCGGAACGTCCTTCAAGGAGCCTGGAGAAGTGTTCCTGAAGATGACTGAAGAGCTCGGCTAAGAGAGTTCAGGCTGTGCTGAAGAATAATGGTGCTTGTACCAAACATTGCCTTTAAAGCTGGTTAGAATTCTAAAAACAAATAAACCACTTTGCTGCTTGAAATCAGCAACAAGATCAACTCGAAAAAGAAAGAGACTAAATATTTTTCTTTCTGAAGTTTAGAGGGAGGTGACAAATGTTCTGGGTTTAATTTCCAGTCCTTCCTACCATTTCCTCTCTGACATGTCTTGTCCCCAAGGTTTGACTGTCTTTTCTCTGAGATTGTCTGGCAACCTGTCCAGTGTATTTCCACCTTATGTGTGCTGGGATCATGTCCAGCACCCATCCCATAATAATCATCATGCAGATCAAAAATATTCAGAATTAAAATGAACTGGTTTTCTATTTTTCAGCAATAATTCAAGTTCCAAATGTAAAGGTTGTTTTTTTTTTACACAGTTCCCATATCATGCATTTCATATTTCATTAAAATAAGTCTGAAGAGTCTGAATTTGTATTTTTTATTAAATTTTTTTATTTACAAATTTTTTATTTAAATTTTATTAACGTTCAAGAACAAGAAAATTGAAAAGAAAATGTTATTTGCAGTCAATACTGCAAATAACATTTATAATAAAATTTAAAAAAATTATTTGTAAGGGCCATTCAGATTATGTCGCACACACTGCTGTCAGAACCTTGTATCTCCATTTTTGTTGCTTTTTTCATTTTAAAGAGACAAAAGGACCTTAGGTTTAGGTGTAAGGTTTAAGGCCAAATGACATTAGAAATTAATAATATTTTTCACACATCTAAATTTAGAGTTTTTAAAATTAAAAGTTTTGTACCAAAAGTGAAGATTTAGAGGTAAATAAAGAGACACAAACATAATGAGATTCACTTATTTCAAATGTTCACAGTTTATGATCCCCCAAAAATAAATAAATAATAAAAATCATATTTTGTCTCTAGAAAATTAGAATTTGTTTTTTTCCAATTTAAAATAATTTAAATAGTTAAGATTTAATTTGAACTGTTCCACCAGGCGCCAGTGTATTTACATCCCCGACCAGAAACTGTTTCACTCTTTTTATTTTGTTCAAATTGACTCACAACTCTGTCCAAAGTGCCGAGATAAACCACCACCAGGATGAGGTAGAAGCAGCGGGAAGGATACGGCGACCTGTGCTGCTGAGGTTGAACGAACTGATTTCCACACACCCTTCTGGTCTCAGCAGAAAAGCTTCAACGACACTTTGGAAGAAAACTGTGTGACTTCCGCGTAGCGTTTATGGGCGTCTGTCAGGTAAAGCCATTTGTTTACGACTTTGTGAAGCAGCCGTGGAGGGGAGAGGTCGTCTTGCTTGTTGAGACAGTCAATTAAAAGACAAACAAGCAAAGAAATAAATAAATAAGGCAAACCTCCAACAACTCTCAGACCCATTCTTCCATTTCAAACAAAGAATAACAGACAAAGAAAAACGCAGAACGCTGAGCTGCGGTCGACTGAACCCACCTCGCGAAACGTATGAAGACATCTCCGCCTTTGGCAAACCACACACACAAGGATGGACAGAAATGAATGTATTAAAGGGACAGCTCAGGCTGGATGATTTGGAGACAAATGCAGAGGGACAAGATCACATTGGTTTGGACATGTCCAGAGGAGAGACGAGGAGTATATCAAGAGGAGGATGTTGAAGATGGAGCTTCCAGGAAAGAGGAGAAGAGGAAGACCAAAGAGGAGGTTTATGGACGTGGTGAGAGAGGACATGCAGGTGGACGGTGTGAAAGAGGAAGATGCAGAGGACCGGAAGAAATGGAGACGGATGATCCGCTATGGTGACCCCTAAACGAGAGCAGCCGAAAGAAGAAGAAAAATATTGAAATATGGAAATATTAAATGTCCTCTGTTATTCTACAGTATTAAAACGTCCTATCTGAGGATATTTAACTGTAACGAAGTTTAAAATCACAGATCTTGGAAACTGGCCGAAACTGGTTAGAGGCAGTAATGGAGGCACAGGTGACTTTCCATTAAAGATTTATCCTCCCAGGCCTCAATTTGTTCATTTTTGAGGTTTCCTAACTGTTGAACGCAGCACACATCTGGCATGGGACACACGTCAAACACTTAAGAGCTTTCTCCGCGATCTAAAGAGTAATCTCCCATGATGGTACAAATGCCTCCGTATCTCTCCTGCTCTCACGAACACAGACAGCTGCTTTATGCGCATCTGATCTTCTCTTTCTTCCTGCCTGGGGCTCTTTCTTCATTGCTGATTTATCTCCATGTACGAGGTTGTGGTTTGGACACGCAGAAGGGGGGTGTTAGGACTAATTGTGTGCCCCGTGAGGATAAAGAGTCTGGAATGATCATATTAACCCAGGCCCTCTGGAACTCTTGGAAAGGAAGACGAAGAGTAGGAGGAGAAGAAGCACAAGCAGAAGGAAGGCTGTGTTTAAAAAAAGCCCAGTGCATGCATTATTGAAGAGCGAGAGCTGCTGCAGTACACGGGAACCCTGCCAACGTGTCCACAAGACCTGGATTTAGCAGCTACGCTAAAACGAATCAGTCTCCACTGGTGCATCGACATCAGGGGTGATATCATTTGATCGATCAAATGATCAATAATCATGACTAACGGCCATGAAATGTGGGAAATTGTTTTTGTAGGCATGACTGATCTGCATGAAACTCCAGCCTAGGCTTCAGACCACAACAGCAGGGAGACGGCAAGTGGCTGCAGCAGGTTGAATATGGAGAACGGCAACAAAACAGCAATTTTCTTTAATAAAAATGAGATTAAACTCTTAAAAAATCACTGTAGATAGTGTAAAGGGACCTGTTATGATTCTTATTGGAGTTAAGAGTTTTTTTCTCTTAGTGTCGCGTGCCTCAAAGTTCCAAAAATACAATCGTTTTCTTGTATTGTATCTTTTTAGGTCCTGTTTTTATCCTCAGAAACGGTCGGTTACAGCTCCCCCCTTTGAAGCTCCGCCTCCTGTGGTCTGATTGGGCAGCTTGCCAGCAGCTACCTTATTACTCTCACTTCCAACAACCTGGAAACACGGGTTACCTTGGCAACAGTTTAAAAAAAGTCATATGAAAGACTCAACGATATTTTGGCCCGTGATGGAAGCAGCCCAGGTGTGCAGCAAGCAGGCGGGGGGTTCAGATCAGGTAGGAACGTCCTGAAAGGACAGGGAGCGCTGCCATCGAGGCGTTTCAGGCGAAGGAGATACAGGAGTTTTTTCCAAACTAAATTTCTCCCTTTTGAGGGCACTTTGCGGTGCTTTCATCTACAAAAGATACACACTAAACAAAAGCAAAACACAATAAGTCCCCTTTCATGTTTAGACAATGATGTCTTTTCACAGCGAGGTATTGTCTGAGTATGAAAAAAGCAAATGTAATTTGATGGACGCTCATCATGCACGAAGAAGCGGAAGAAAAATGAATTCACACACTCGTTTTCTGAGCCGCTTGTCCTGATTAGGGGTCATGGATGGTGTTGTAACCCATCCCAGCTCTCACTGGGCAAGAGGCGGAGACACCCTGGACAGGACAGGACACACTCACAACTAGGGGACAACTTAGCATCTCCTGTCCACCCACATGACTTGGACGGTGGGAGGAAACCCGAGCTCCTCTAAGAAACACACACAGACTCGGGGAGAGCATGCCCACTCCAAACAGAAAGGACCCGGACCGTCCCGTCTGGGAATCGAACCCAGGACCTTCTCACTGTGAGGCAACCAAAACAGGGTTGGACGCTTCACCTTGTAGTTTAGAGTGTCAAACAGAACGACAAACCACAAGCATTAACGAACTCTGATGTGTAATAAAAATTAAAAAGTTGAGTTTTCCTGCACTGCACATTCAATTAAACTTCCACACCAAACCCAGACCTGTGCACCTGTAAGACACACGGGAAACAGCCTTAAGGCTGATTCAGGGTCAGTAACGTTAGTTGTGGCATGACTGATGAGCCTGATTCAACTGTTAATCCACAGTTTATACGCTCTCAGGTCGTCTTCATTTCTGCCTCGTGTCGTGCAGCGAACCCGTCAAGCCGCCCAAAAATAAGGAGACGGATAATAAAGCTGCATGTTTTCGGCAAAGACCGTGAGCCCAGACATTAATCACTGAAGCTAAAAATAATGTGAAAGGATCACAGATCAGGACGTGAGGACTTTTTCCAGAAGCTGTCGAGTCTGATCAGCTTTCTAATGTCAGACACTGCGGTATTTAAACTCATCTGCAGAGTCTGCGGCTAATCCTGCTCTCGTAGCTTTCACTTCCTAGAACGATGAAACAAAAACACTCCATTTGGAAGGTTTTCTGTTGCGTGTGCTGGTTGTTTAGCTTGATTGTTGCATAGAAACTAGTTTGGGATGCTGTTTAAGCGTCAATTTTCAAGTTTCCAGAAGCCTGGTGTTAATATGATCCCACTCACCAGGCCAAAATGAACTCGCTGAGAATTAGAGAGGGCAGCACTGGCCAATGAGACTAGATCTTCTCTATACGGGGCTCTTAGACTGTATAACTCTGTGTTTCTGCATAAGGGACACTGAAAGTCAGGTAAAACGTTACACTAACTCTTTACTCTGACACCATTTAGATGGTAGACGGCATTATCGCCATGCACTCCTTCACTCACCAGTGAGATCATATTTATACTCCGGCTGTTTCTAGTGGTTCTTTATCCCCTTAATCTTGTTGTTGTTGTTGATACTTCACACACTGAGATCAAAAAAGGGAATTGCGCCAGATTGTAATGATTTCTGGGCGAGTTATGCTGCTGAATTCGACACGGTTCTGTGCTCAAGGTTTTTCGTCCTGCCAATGATTCATCTAACAAAACCGCACATGAATAAAATAATGAAACAGACATTATTTCGGCACGTGGGATCACCCTGAGGGGAAAATGATAAGACTGAGCTGATGAGGGCCTGTTAAAAACAAACACGGCCTCCAAAAAGTAGATATTGTTTCCAAATCAATCAATGTCCTCACAACCCTTAACAATATTAAATGAAGTATCTATCCATCCATCCATCCATCTGTCTACCTATCAAGTGACTTTGCACACAGTGAGCCAACCAAATGCATCCTCTGCTCTTCACCCACACACACCGTGCTGCAGTGGGCAGCTGTTTAAAGCACCGGGGAGCAGTGATGGGGATGGTACCTTGCTCAAGGGTACCTCTGGACAACCTACTGGTCTGGGACTCGATTGCCCCCAATCAAGAGATATAATAGAATAAAAATGTTTTCCCAAGCATACTCAGACAGGTGCATCTTTTCAAACGTACACTGAGCTGTGATTGGCTGGGAGGACCACCAGAGCTGCAGCCCTTCTGCCAGATGTTATTGGACGGTGGGTTTTTGCTTCGTGTGGGTGGAGGTCGACTGTTGCGACGGTAAGTGCTGTTTACATCTGTTCACAATTTGCAAATTGTCCACTGATCCACAACATCGTTCTGAAATGAATATGATAATGATTCTCTTAATTGGAGTCGGTTAATGCGATGCTTCCATACACTGCGAATACTAATGAGCTGGATGTAATTGCCTTACATGTGATTACGAGGTCTAATGTTTCCCTTGTTTTTTGGTGAAGTGAGTGTTTCTAAAACTTCCAGAGTTTCCTGAGCCGGGCTCTGCTGATGCAGCAGTCCTACAGCCAGTCCATGGACATGGTGTCCCAACACTGCTCCTCTTCACACAGCAGACTTAGGTTCACCTTCTGCCCAGACGCTCAGTCTTTGGGCTGGACTCGTAATAGGGGTGGTGGTGGTGGTCTAGTGGTAGCATACCTGTCTACAGACCAAGAGGCTGCAGGTTCAATTCCCACCTCCAGCACTACCACCGTTGGGTTCATGAGCAAAAACCCTGAACCCCAGGTGTCTCCAGGGGGGCTGTCCCTGTAATCAGGAACTGGTAGTCACTCTGGATCAGAGCGTCATGCAACAAAAATGTAAAATATTAGATTGTTTATCAACTGATCGAAAGAGGTGGGTTTTGGCATTTCTGATGTTCAGGAGACGTTTGATACGCCACTTATCAAAAATAAATATGAGCGCTGAGTCTGGAAAGGATAACAGCGAACATCAGCACAATGGGAATATTTTACGAATATAATTGTACTTGAAAAAAAAATATTCCCAAAGATGTACATTTACATGAAGTTTGTTCACTTTTATCCAAAGCGACTTAGAAGCCTTTAGGCTAGAGTGCAATAAATCATAAAATACACAAATTAAAGTTTTACAATAAACAGTACAAAAAAATACACCATTATTAAGATTGTTTATAACGGCCGGTGCTTCATTTAGACTCAGTTCTAGTGCTGTGAAACAAACCCCGTCACAGAGAGGTTGTGCTTCAATCTTTGAGGTTCTAATTGTGAGTCCTTAGCCACAAAGTGGTTCTTAAACCTGGTTCCAGTGATAAAAGTTTGAGTTTTAGAACTTTTAAAATTTCGGTAATCAAGCGTTCAAGAGGAATCTGGAGAAATTCGGCAGATTTTTTGTTGCAGATGTTCTTAGAAACTGATGACCCGTAGATTCTGCTTTTCTCCATCCAGTGTTTTCGCCCCGAAGGTGAATGCAGTTCATGATATAAAACGACAACTTTTAAAGCTAGAATTGAACTAAAAAAGGCCCGGAGAGAGTACAAAATTGGACATTATGTTGGAAAATGTGTTGTAAGCCACACATTAGGGCTCGGCACGCATGCGGTGATTTTCTGATCAGTACAAACTACAATCTATACTTTGGGGGTAACTGTGCAAAGATGGAGACGGACACCAAATGCTTGTTATAAAAATTTTATTTGGAATAAAACATGGAACCATAATTACATGTAGTGTGGTCAGGCTACACTATCTACCTCTGGAAAGAACATCACAGCTCAGAGGACGTGAAGGATCACAAAAAAAAAAAAAAAAATGAGCATCAGGGCCTGTGTGTACTAAACACTGGTCTAAGATCAGTTCCTCCCGCCTTATGACCACAACCACTGTGAAAATATGCGAGGCAGAATCTGATCGTAGCTCAGCCGGGGGACACTGGTCTGATAATGTACAAGGACAGGTCCAGGACAACATGTCTGAGCGGCTTATAGTAGTGTTAAAAACTAACGCTTCACTGGAGATAGCATAGCACGAAAAACACCACGTAGAAAAGTGAGCGATCGGACAGGCGGGCCGACGGAAAAGTAAAGCGAACGGGTTTGTTATCGGGGCAGACCGACCGAACAACCGCACTTTTTCCACCGTTAGGAACTACTCGTTTAGATACTTGATTTTTTTATTTATGGTTGGAAATGAATCTCGGTGTACTTGGTCCTAAAGGAATACTCCAGGGTTTAAGCCTAACTGGTAGAAACAGAGCTCCACAGCCCTCGACTGGTGGAGTATAATGACTCATTTTCTTGTGTTTGATAAAATAAGACCACTTGATGAAGTTTTCTGAACGATTTCTCATTTTAGGAAAGATATAGAGCTTGTTTAAAACGTACCGTGACTTTATTACAGGATATTTCAAGTTTTAGTTCCAGTTCATTAAATAATACATTAAATTCAAGCGTGTTTCTCTAATAGATTTAGTTTTTCGGACCGAAACTTCCACACAAGACTGAAAAAACCTGCTCCAAGGTCTCCCAGTCCCGCCCAAGTCCAACCAAGCCTTATTTCCCGTCCTACAGACCCTGCAGAGCGAGATGAGGTTGAGAAACGCTGGAGTATTCCTTGCAGAATAAATTTCCGGTTTGAAGGATCGGGCAGACGTTCCACCCGGGCTTTTTTTTAGTTAAGCGATGTGATTTGGATAAAAAAGAAAAAAACAAAGTCGGTACAGATTGTGGCGAATGAGTGCTGTCGAGTCTGAGGTAGCAAGGCAATCATGGCTTTCTTCTGATTTTTTTTATTTTGTTTTAAAACACAGATTTATAAAACTATTCTACTCAAAGTTAAATCATCTTCGGGCCAAACGGTGCCATAAATCTTCGCTTCGATCGAAAAGCTTCCGTATCCTACATGCCGTTTCCCCTCGTGAGTTCCCTCCTCTTCTGGAATGGATGCTGTATAGGCACACAGGGCTGTTGATGCTTTACGACGTCTCTGCGTTCTCGAACACGTACGGCGGTTCTACAAGGTGTAACGGACTCTAGGACACCGGCGCTGCTTCTAAAGCGACAAATGCTCGCAGCGTCAACTGCGCGGAAACGGGAAAACTTCACCAGGCTGTTTACGCTGTAAACACGGACGAGGAGCGGACCAGCGGAATGCAATCTGGGAGCAACATGCATTGATCATCACGACGCGGTTCATCAAAAGGGTGGGGGGCAGCCATAACGCCACCGGTCTTCGTACCCTCTTGAGTAGAGACTGAAGTGAATCCACCGTTAGGAAGTTTTTGGAGCAGTTAACCAGCGCAGGGGTTGATAAATTAGAGAAATGTAACAGGTTGGTTCCTGAAGAGCGCACAAAAATAGAAGCTTGAGGGGGGTTACAGTAAAAAGCCCCCCTTTACCCTAAATTATATCATCTGCATATTCATACAAATCACTGGCGAACCCACCTCGGGTACATCCTACAAGTTCGTCAAATTTACAGTTGCATAGTACAGACAGATGGAGCAATAGAAGAAGGGGATTTGTGAGGTGCTGCTCTTTGGGCTGAGGGCGAACCATCTCTATCTAAGGAACGCTGGACTCCCCTTGCCCGAAATGAGGGATTTTCGCCACGCTGCCATGATGGAGAAGGTTCCTCGTCATCTCTGGAGCTTCTCATGTCATCAAGGGAATCCTTCAAGGGTCCATGAAAGACCTCTCACATCACCTGGAAGAACACACACAGACACACTTAACACATACGTCCTCCCCACCTTCACAGTGACGTCCAGCGGCCAAATCAAGGAGTTTGAGATGTTCTGAAAATGATTTTTATTAGAAAAGCACAGGAAGAAAGCAAAATACGTCCAATCTGCACAAGCGTCAGCGTCTACACTCCCCAGTAAAACCTGTCCAAAGCACCATCATAAGTGCAGTAAACACTGGGCTGTGCTTTCTGGAGAGTTGAGCGAGGGAAGAAAGCCTCCTTCGTTCACCGTTTCACTCGACGGGTCAGCGGAGTTAATGAGGCCGTTCCTCCTTCCTTCATCAAGAGCGGAAAAACGAACTAACTTAAAATGCAATCGAGCAAACGAGCCAGAGGTGATGACAAAAAGCCTGCCGATCCCGTGGCTCGTTGCAGGCTCATTTGCGTGGGGATTAGAAGCAGGTGGGCTCAAAGGCTTATGGGGGGAAAAAAAGCGATTTAACCGGCGCCATTTGGCTCCATTTTCCTCTTTGAACTACAGCGTGCTGAAAGGGACATCTCTCTTGCTCTGTTCGCCGTCCTCCGCGCTAAAACCCTTAAGGAACGATGCTGAATGGAGAGAAAGATAAGAGGGGAAATGAATAAAAGAAAAATGCACCGAGGCCCGTTTCCCTCGCGGCCGTACGCTTATCTCGCATTAAAGGCTGCTTTAGGAGAACATAAATACCACGGTGGACGAAGTTTAATTAAATATCCGCTCAGCAGTGAAAGACTGCGGGGTTCGGGTTCTCCGCCACTACACAATTACTAACAACAGCGAGAGAGAGAGAGAGAGAGAGACCTGAGGCTCCATCACAATTACTGTATAAAGTGAGAACAGATAGAATAACTCCGACAGAAGTCAACGTTTGAAAAGACTCTCCAGCAGAAGAGCCTTAATGGCCTCAATATACACATTATATCGAGGGAGGAACAAAAGCAGAGGGAAGGAGAAGGAAGAAAGTGGCTCGAGCTTCTGCTCGGCCCCCCACGGGCTTCATACACGCACCCATCATACATTACAGGCTAATTCGCAGGGGAGGTGTGTTTACACACACACACACACACACACGGCCGTGCAGGGATTCAGGGCCAGTTAAACAGACATTTAGCTCCGAAAAAAAAGCCGCGAGCTCTTGTCTGGCAGGCCGGTGTATTTAAAGCACCCTCCATTTCACATCCAGCCAGTCTGCGGTTGCCAGTTAGAGCCCTTTTTACAGATTTGTGTACAGAATTCGCCTCCGGCTGACGAGACTGCATAAAATGAGACTTATAGATTTTCTAAAGCAAGACAGCACAATTAAAAGGACTGTTTTGGTGAGAAGTGTGATTTACATAATTACATGTCTATCCCAGATGTGCTCAAGAAGCTGGAGATGAACCCACAAATGCAGAAATGAACCCTCTTGCAAAGCGAAGGTTGGTCTAAAATCAAGGCCGGCGAGAGTCGGGGCAGCGAGGACTAAATTCAGTCTGGAAGCATCTGCGCTTGTTCCTTTTCTCCTCCGGTTTACTCTTTTATTCCGTTTCCCCTTCATTCATCCACTATTCAACGCCACCGAGTCTCACCAGAGGTGCCAAAAATACACGTTTAACTTTCGTGCGAATATGCTTAAAAAAGGAGAATTATTGAATCAATCTAAAAATCAGCCTACAAATTAAAGTAGCCCTATTTTTATTTAATTTTTTATGAGAAAAGCATGTCACTGATGAGCTTTTTTGTTGTTGTTAACTTTGTTAGCCCTGTTTATATAGGAGTTCATATCACACAGGGTTTTTTTTGCATTTATTCGAATTCTGTGCAGAAGTCTTGACCGCCTCCTTTCTTTATATTTTGCAGGGATTCACATTTTCCGGTGAAAAACACTATTTTAGGTCTTATTCTTGGAATATTTTGCAGATTTAATAAAAGAAAGGGCTCTAATATGTAAGCAGAGTAACAAAAGCAGCCCTTTGGAGGACGTTTCCAAGGACCGTGTCTGTGCTGCAAAGACTAATAAAGCGTTTTAACTGAAATAAAATAAATAAATAAGCTGAAAACAACATTAACTTCCTCCATGTCTCGGCTAGTTCTCCCTTCACGACTACTGCATTCAGTGAATTGCCTTCAATACGTATATCCTGCGTGATCGGCAACGGATTTAAGGCGCCGTCTGCTGCAGTCCGTTTAGATTAGCGTTATAGAGAATAAATACTCATGAATTAAAACTCAAGTCAAGTACAGATTCCTGCAAACTCCACTCGATCACGTTGTGCTTCGCAGCTTCCCGACTCGGCTTGTTTTTCTCGCCAGAGCTGCTGATCACAGGCTTCGGACGCGGTATATTAATACACATGATTACTCCGAACGGAGATGAGTGTATTTTCAGGATATTCCACGAACCTTTATCCAAATCGCTTCTAAAGTGTGTTTACATTCGGACTCCCTGCTGCCTGTTATCCTGAGCTCCGAGCTGCAGCAGGCAAATCCCTGTTTGGCTTTAACTCGTGCAGCTCCTCAATCTGCCTGACTTCACACTTCAGAAGTGCACTCCACTCTGAGTGCACCTGCAAGACTCAAGTTCTGAAGGAAGTCTGCAGCTAGCTGGCTTTTTTATTCTGTTTAGGGATGCAAATCTGTTCCTAAGATGCTCGTGTGCACAAATTCAGGGCTTACCTGTGGTCTCGAGGACAGGCTCGATGCTTTGGGAGGGGAAAAGAAAGAAAAGAGTATTAGTAGTGTTACTGTCGGTGAAACACACAGCTCAAACTCTGATTCAGACAGAACGTCCACTGAAAGGCTGATGGGAAGCAGAGCTGCCCTACACTCTAGAGGAAGGCGAGTGCTGACCGACGGGATGTCCAGCAACGCTTCAGACAGATGCTTTACGCAAACGGAAACGCTCGTGAAGATGCTGCTTCGGTCTAGTTCACCTAAGGAAAATTTCTGACGTACAGCATTCTTAGGCTGCCTTCACAAGGACGTTTCATTATCCGTCAAAAACGCGCCTCTCACTGCAGACCGACGGACCTGCATAGCGGTGGAGGGAAAAAAAACAAGCCTTGTGATCCCGTTTGGATTCCACAGAGCGAGTCTTGGCCTGTAAAACTGTTTAATATCGGAAGGATTACTAATGAATGCAACAGGGATTTCTTGATTTTTCGCCTTGTTAAAAGAAAGTAAGAAAGCAGGTCTTGGAGCTGTCCTGGATGAGAGATGATTACTGCGTTCCTTCCTGGAGGAGATGTTTGGAAGTGGTTAAAGCACAAACTGGAGGGAGGGCACTTTTCTAGTTAATAAAAATCCTGCTCGTGCAATAAACCCGAGGAGGCTCATTGCTGGCCACTTTAACGGTTCGGGGCACCACATCCCCGAAACGTAATTAAAGTTAAATGATTTCCACCATCTTTCCTTGAAGGAATCAGAAACGGACGGAGCGAGCTTCACACTGTATTCTCTCTGCGACGAGACAAAACGTCTCGGAGGCGTTGGTCTCATGCCATATTGATCGCCGTCCTCTTATCGGTCACTTGCAACGAGTCATTTTCTGATCCCGAAATGAACAGACCAACGTCCATGCTGAGGATTTAATGACAGAAAACACTCCATTTCAAATGGAAGAGCTACTTATGATTAAATGAACATTTTCTAATCAAGTGAAAGTCTGTTCGGTTTGCTTTTGATGCGCCCCAACAGTCAAGGCGTAAACACAGGCAGTGAGATTGAAATGGATTTTTAACTAAACCTGCTAATGAACTTTCGACCTTTCTTTTTCACCTTCATTTAGGTTAGCCGGTTCGAATCTGAGCCACAGACTATTTTTTTTGGTCGAGAAAATGAGCGTCCAATTAAGGCGGCTGCCCCGAGTCTAAAGGAAGGCAAAAGCAGCAGCAACAAGGTTGGTGAGAAAACACAGACGTGGTGTGTTTTGAAAGAGAGAGACAGAGAGAGAGAGAGAGAGAGAGAGAGAGAGATGCAGAGCAGAAGGGAAAAGAGAGCGAACGAGGCGAGATATTGGTTAGACTTACGAGCACATGCAGGAAAGCTGTTATTAATCTGCTCCATAAAGTCAGTCATGTCAGAGCTGGGATTAAGAGACTGATCCAGTAGCTCATCTGAGAAGAAACACACACACATGCCTACACAGTCAGAAGGTTGAAGGAGGAGTGAAAGCCTGTCAGAAGAACCAGGCCTGGCCTGAAGAACAAGCCTGATCTAGAGGACCGGTAATAAACCTCTGATCTGTTTCGGTTAGTAAAAGTTCACAACTCCATTTCTCTTTGTTTCCTCAGGTTAAGACTGGAGTTGGAACATCATCATCATCACAAACAGAACCTTCAGCAGAGATAAAGTCAAGGTTGTGACTATGATGTTATTCACGACAGCACGTGGCCTTGAGTGTCGCGCTGCTTTTCTACAAGCTAGTAAAGCAAAGACACTGAACTGTGTAACAGTGTGTTATAATTGCAGTGATACCTTCCTCAAAACAAGTGAAGACAAAAGTGAAAGTGACCATTTTTGTCATTGTGAAACGCAACACACGGTGAGACAGGGGGGCAGCTGTTTAAAGTGCCCAGGGAGCAGTGATGGGCATGGTACCTTGCTCAGGGGTACTTCAGGGCAACCTACTGTTCTGGGATTCAAACCCACGACCTTCTGATCCTGGGGCCTAGTCCCTAAACACTAGACCACCGCTGCCCCAAGAATATTTAGACTATTCAGCAGGGACTGGACTGAAAGTGAGACACAAAAACACTGTCCTTCATGAAGATCTGGAGAAATGTTCCTCCACGAGAAGCTTAAAATACAAGAAACTCTCGGAAGAAAGGAGGAACGACTCAGGACTTGTGCGCAGCATGCACATATAGGGTGTAGACTCTGTGTGTGTGTGTGTGTGTGTGTGTGTGTGTGTGTGTGTGTGTGTGTAAATGGTGTGGGTTTGCTTTACCTGTGTGTTCAGGATGGGCTCCAGGCTCCTGGCTGAGAGAGCCAGAGGAAGAAACGCCATTAACTCTGGAATCCAGTTCAGGCTGGACGGAGGAATGAAGGAGGGTAACAGAAAGAAAGAGAAAAAAGACAGAGAGCGAGAGAGAGAATTAAACCATGGGAACTTTTCTCTTTATTATTGATGCTGACACACTTACAATTCCAAAACTTCATCTAATAAACAGATTCCCCCAAAAGCATCAATAAAACAGCGAGTGACACGACCCGCTGAGGGACGAGTCAAAAACAGACGGGCAAACAACACATGCATGAAAATGAGAAAAAAAAAACAAGTCACTCCTCGAGCCGAAAAGTTTGGCGCCGGCACATTTGCTAAGAAAGGGAATTTAAAGGACGCTCTTTATTTGAAGATGGCCTTGTCCAGCCTTGACGGACGGAGACCAGGCTGTCGGGATGATCCCTCTCCTCTTCAGCACTGCGCGGTGGAGTTCGCTTCATGTTAAGATGCTGCAGTGGCAAAGGGAGACTGTGTCTCATCTGAATTTTACGCTTTCAATTCACCCCACGCGTCTTTAGGTACGAAAAGGCAATTTCTGACTTTAATTGGATGAAAAGTCTCATCTCGTGGGATGAAAAGCATCCGTTCCATCACTCCATTACACCAGAATGAACGGCTAACTGATATCAATGTCATTCATGGTAAACTCACCCTGTATATTTCTAATCATATTACCCAGCAAACACATGTAAAACCTCTACTTCTCAGGATTAGGAGCTTTGTTCACAGAAAATAAAGCCTGGCCAAATAAAGCCTGGCCAAATAAAGCCTGGCCCAAAGAGGGACAAGGTGGGATTACAGGGGGATTTGTCAACTGACAATGACCAAACACACAAATGTATTCACAAACACAGGTAACGTGTGATTAGGTGCATGTAAACAGGCAGCGCGTGTCAGTTCGCTTGCTTTCGTTGGCAGAACAGATGATCCGAACAGACCGCAATTCCCACAATGCACCAGCTTTAGCAGAGAGCGAAGAGGAGAGAAGAGATGCAGCTGAGGCATTCTGCCGGGGGGCGCAAGCCGTGAGCTGAGAGTGCTTCGCCGGTGGAAGTGATCCTGCCGTGTGCAAGTTACAAGTGAGCATGTGCCGAGGGAGACGGCAGCAAAGACGAGGGACGTCAGGGTGGCGGGACAATGGAATTCAACGCACGCGATTTGTCTTCGGTGCAGGGATCGCAAACACGCACACCCAGGCTTCTTTTTTACCCTTTGTTTTATTCACTCAGTTCTTATTTTTTTATTTAGCCATTTAATGGCAAAAATAAATTTTCCTCACATTTCTAAGTAGAAGAGTTTGATGTAGTGTCTAATATATATATATATATATAATTTACTGGAGAGACAGAGTGACACAGAGAGAGCGAGAGCGAGAGAGAGACGGAGAGCGAGATCAATCAAGTTTTATTTCTTCTGGGTTGAATGGATGGAAGCAGCAAAGTGTGCTGTGTGTGTGTGTGTGTGTGTGTGTGTGTGTGTGTGTGTGTGTGTGTGTGTGTGTGTGAGTGGGAGAGATTTATTACGAGCAGGAGACGATGATGGAGAATGATAACAGTATGATAAGACGACAAAAGAGAGATCAAAAACAAAGTGAGGCTGAAACAGGGAGCAGTGAACGGCCTGGTCTTTGAGGACCCCTGTCCGACTGAGGCTGATGGTGTGTGTGTGTGCGTGTGTGTGTGTGTCTCCGTGTGTGTATCACCTGATGCAGTAGTTGTCTGAGCCTGTACAGCTGTGACTCCAGCTGTTTGTTATGGTCCTCCAGGATCTGCATGCGAGCCTCCAGTCGTCCTTTGTGCTGTCGCAGGAGTTTAGCCTCAGCCAGCAGGTCGGCCTCCTCCGGCCCGGCGCACAACCCCTCCACGCTGCGCTGCCGGTGCTGTTCCCGCAGAGCGTCATACTCCCTCTGTAGAGAACTACACAAACACAGAAGAGCGAGGGGGGGGGGTCACCGTTATTTACTTAAACTGTGTAGGACAGCGTGCAGTCTTAAATCTCAAAATCTCAACATCACAGCATCTTTAACTCTGACACCACCAGCTCCATCGCCTGCCTTTTCATCAGCACCACTGTCTCCAACCCGTATAACATAGCTGGTCTCACTACTCCTGGAAACCTTCCACTCTTGCCGGTAGCCATCTGTCACAGATCACTCCTGCCATTCATCTCCACTCTCTTCCTCACCTCTCTTCCACACTCGCTGCTGTTGATCCCAAGCATTTAAATTCCTTTACCTTCCCCACCTCTCCACCCTGCATCCTAACCATTCCGCTGTCCTTCCTCTCGTTCACACTCGTGTATTCTGTCTTCCTGCATTCCTGCTGACTTTCATTCCTCTCTTCTCTAGAACATATCTCCATCTCTCCAGGGTCTCCTCGAGCTGCTTTCTGCTCTCGCTACAGATCTCAATGTCATCCGCTAAAAAGCCTATGCGGGTCATAAATAATGGAAGCTAACATAAGTACGTTTGCAGTAACATTAATAAGAGCACTTCTGGCTGATCTGAATGGACCAAAATATCACGAGGTCTTTTTCTGGTACAGTTTGCTCACACCGCCTTTCCCAAAGAGCCTCACAAAGCAAGATTCATCAGCGTTAGCCACTCCCGGGGTACTACAATCTGAATGATATTTATATTTTTGTCCATTTTAATAGAAAACTGTGCCAGCAACATAAAGAAACCTGAATATTAAAGTGCAGGTGGAGACTATTAACAACCAGGACTGGGGCAGAAAGAAAAGGCTAAATTCGGAGATGATGGAGCAGATTACAAACGATGACCATCAGTTTAAAATGTGCAAGCTGAACTTCCTTTCTTCCGTCTCGCTCCAGGCACCCCAAAACCTGATACCACCACCAAAGTTTGCTGTATTTACACCTTAATATAATTACACCTCTAATTTGTTTTAATTAAAGGGGACGGTGAGGCAATTTCAACTGGTAATCTGGTAATCCGATAATCTGAACGATGTTGATCAGTTTCGATGTGAAAATGGTCCGAGTTAGATCTGTAGTGTGTCTGGCCTCATGATTAAGTCTCACTTCGTTGCCGTAGTTCATTATGTGAGAGCTTTTGAAAGCCTCTGTATTGTTTTATGACCGGCTCCCAGGAATTGAACCCGCCGGGACGCGTGTCCCAGCCTGCCAGCAACACAGCGCTGAGCTACACAGAGGCAGCCTGCAGCTACATACTGCACGCGCTCTGATCACTGCCTGCACTACAGCAGTCCCGGCGCAGGCCTGGAAACGAGGGGGTGAAGGAACGGGATGAAACAAATCAGCAGCGTCACTGCTGTCGCGCAAGTCACACGCTCAGCATCTGCACGGATGTCACGCATTCAGACGACGTCTATCCGAATTACCAGACGTCGGCCCGTCGCAGTAGTTAGACTGGTGGCGCGCTCGTGGGGCAACATTTGAGTATTTATTTACACCCGTCGTCCTGAGGAACCATTCGCTTTGTTCAGCTTTTAGCTAATTAAAAAGCTCTCAACCCAAACAACATGGCAGATGCTGCAGAAAATGTGAGGTTTTTTTTTTTTTCTTCTGGAGGACAGACTTCCTCATTAATCCAGTCTCTGCTCGAGTTAAAAATACGCTGAGGGTACCAGAATCTTCTGGTTTTGGGGTTTTATACGCCTCTAAGGAATAGACACACTCATCAGTTTGTACTAATGACATTAAATGACATTAATCAGGAAATAATGCATTTGAACACCATTAAAACACACATATTTATATGGTGATCTACATCAATATCATCGTGATCAAAAATCAGCTGTGCTCGAGCTATATGAGGACCACTGGAGGAGTCCTGGCCCAGTTCTGGCCCATAAATGGTAAACTGGACACAGATGAGTGGACCTGTGCGTACCGTTGCTCCTCCTCCAGCCGGGCGATCACCCTCTCCAGCTCTCCTCTCTCCTCCCTCTCCACGGCCTGCAGGATCTGGGCGGGGCTCTGTAGGAGTTGGGTGGGGCTCTGCAGGAGCTGGGCGGGGCTCTGTAGGAGCTGGGCGGGGCTCTGCAGGAGCTGGGCGGGGCTGGGCTGGTTCACAGCGGGAGATCGGGGAAGGTGGGTGGGGCTTTGGGGCTGACTATACGCCCCCTCACCTCCCAGGGTCTGGCAGTACTGCAATATCAAAGCATGCTCCTCATCCCTGCAGAGAGAGAGAGAGAGAGAGAGAGAGAGAGAGTGAGAGAGAGTAACCTAATATGCCTGCACTCCTTGACACTGCGTCATCAACCTTCCTTAAAGTTGTTTCCATGGCAATTCCAATGATGATGTCCCGATATAAAGACTTTACTAACATTAGCCAAGGACTGTCTAAATATAACCTTCCTTTGATTCAGATTGTGGTCTTTCTCAACAAGGCAACTCCATGCTGTGGCAGAGACTTTACTTTAAACTCTTTTATTTAGACGTCATTTAGAAAGAGAAAACATAAAAAAAAACTTAAATAATGTCAAAAAAAAAAAAAAGACCTAAAACACAAAGTCTTGTACAACTCTGGAAGGGGTGAGAGGAAGAAGGGATGTGAGGATGAAGTAGGAATGTTTGAGATGTGAGTGAGAGAAACGTAAAAGAGACAGCAGAAGAAAGAAATGTGATGGTAGGAGGGAAAAAGAGAGGTTAGAGAAGGAAAAGAAAAGATTACAGAGCGAGAGAGAGAAAGACGGGGAGAAAAAAAGAGGTGAAAAGAACGAGCAGGAAAAGAAGTCGAAAGAACGAGAGAAAGATGAGCCGGAGAGATGAGTGAGAAAGTGAGAAAAAAAGCAGGCGAGAGTGAGAAAAAGAGAAAACTGATAAGAGGGAATAAAAAGGAGGAGAAGAAAAGAGAGGTGGGAGTGAGAAACGAAGAGAAACGAGAGAAAGAAGAGAGACAAGAAGGGGAGAAAGAAACGTGAGAGTAATAAAGCGAGAGAGAAAAGGAGTTGAGAGAGAGGTAGTGAGTAAAGGGTGAGGAAAAAAGGTGCGAGGAGAGAAAGAAAGAGAGACTGAAGAATGACTGAAAGAAAAGAATGAGACATGAGAAGGTAAGAGAGACGTATGAAAGGGTCGATTGAAAGAAAAGACAGAGAGATGTGAAAGAGTGTGAGAGAGAGAAAGGAAAAATAGGGAGGGAGGGCGAGTGTGTGTGTGTGTGTGTGTGTGTGTGTGAGGGGTCCAGATGCAGTGTGTATTTCTCAGTGGAGTGGCAGGCAGGTGTCTGTGTCTCCGCTGTCAGCTTCAATCTCAAACGCCATCACCGACCCAACTCCCCCGACTCCACCTGTCTGCTCCGCTTCTCCTCTCGCTCCCTCCTTTCCCCCCGCCACTGTTTTTATCCGTCACACATCAGGACGTCGCATTTGGAAACTCGGCACACGTTTCTTGAAGTCTGTCTGCCTTACAGAACGTTCCGTCTCCCCTTTCAGTAAAAACACAAACTCGTCGGATGCCTTTCCGAACCCTGATCCCAAACCAACGAGTGGATCCTCCCAGACGCTCTGAGCAGGTGGACCCGTCGTGTCCAGGTGAACCACACCGGAGAACGAAGGAGATGCAGAAAAACATCTCAACAGATCAAAACAGCCATTAAAAACACTCTTCATGCACACATTTAACCGCACAAACGCTCTGTGACGTGAAGTGAAAGGGAAAGTGACATCCTATCACTGTGAACCATGTCCAGTGCCCGGGGAGCAGTGATGGGGATGGTACCTAGCTCAAGGGGACCATGAACTTCCAGTCCTGGAGCCTAGTCCCTAAACACGATACGCCCCGCTGGACATATTCATAAATCCTATATCCTGCGATTGACCTGTCCGGGGTGTTTCTCTTCCTTTTGTACTGCGACGGCTAGGATTGGCTCCCCCCTAATCTGTACAAGCGGCCAAGAAAATGAGGCAGCGAGAGTGAGTGATGTTTTCTCTGTTTGTAAAAGCAAAACTACTTCAATATGATTTCCTCTGGTGCTTATTGGTTCCCAGAGTTGGAAAAAAAAAGCCGTTGTAGTAATACAGCCATTTGCAAAAATGAGATTTTGGGACACGTCATGATCATAAATGATGTTCAAAGATTGCAGAAGTGTTCGGAGGAGCCAATCAGAGCGCCGCTCCATATGAACAGCATTAGGACTCATGGTTATAATCAATAATAATACAGCGTTTGTTATTCCTGATACAGCAGCTCGGCCTCTGGCAGGCACGACTCACCTCAGGCATTTCAGCTTGTTTATGAACTTCCTTCATGTTTCCCGCCGGTGAGGACGCTCCGTTCAGGTTAGAGCGATGCACGCAGATAAACAAGCCCAACCACGGGTTACTGTTTGCACACAGATCGTTTCTCTTTCATATAATTTAATGATAACCTGACAGAATATCAGAATATTATCTTTTCTTTTAAAAGCTGAAAGGTGGCAAAATTGGTTATCATGTTGCCTTGGCAACATCTTAAGGAAATGATGAATCGCCATAACATCAGCATTAGCATCAAGGCTAGGCTCAACCCACGAGTGTCCCAAGTTACAGTATCGCTCATGTGGATTCGAGCTTTAAACACATGGGAGCAGTGGTGGTTTTGACCCCCATGATCGGAAGGTCGAAGGTCAGTGGGTTCGAGTCCTTGACTAGCATATTTCCTTGATGTACCCTGGAGCAAGGTACCGTCCCCATCACTGCTCCTAGTTAGGGGGTGGGTGAAACTCAGAGCATGCATTTTGTTGCAGCTCGCTGAGTGCTTTGGTGTGCTGGGCAGGACAACGCCGTCACTTTCACTTCACTTTCACTTGCGAACTCTCAGGCCGAAGTGCTGATCAGCGCTCCCTGCGAGGTGAATCGGCTGCAGGGAGGCTCACTAATTAGCGCTAGCTGTGCGGTGAAGGTCAGCCCTCTGTCTGAGGAAGAGAGCAGCTTCTGATTCCTGACCCACGTTCACCTGAAATCACACAGCAGCGCTAACCGCTAACACGCTGTCAGATCCAGAGCCCCGAATGCGGCCCGATCCGGAGGTCTACAGCACCACTTGACCTTTAACTAACAAGCTGCCGCAGCACTCCCGCCCTTCATCCTCCTGTCTTCAGCTTCGCCGTTCCTCACGCTCACTCATTCTCCTCTTTCTGCACCGCTGCCGCTCTTCATCGCCAGACTCGGGATAGAACGTTAATCATCTTAATGCTCACGCTAACGGGTTCATTCAAACCCCAGAAATAAACGTTCTTGTGTGTTATACCGTTTGTCCTCTTTCTTTCTGGGGAAGGAGAAACAGAGGTGAAAAAGAAAGTGCAGGCAGGTTGGAATGAGTGGAGATGTGGGACAGGAGTGATCTGTGACAGATGGGGAGCAGGATGGTAGTGAGACCAGCTATGTTATATGGGTTGGAGACAATCAGGAAATAAAGATTCCTCGCTTTATTGAAATAAAACCTATAATCCTTAAGGAAGATTCCAACAGTACCATTTACTCTCCTCTCAGGGAGCAGTGACGGGGACGATACCATGCTCAAAGGCACCTCAAGGCAACCTAGTGATCCAGGATTCGAACCCACAACCATCCGATCCTGGGGCCTAAACACTAAACACTAGGCCGCCGCTGGCCACACATATCGATCACATCGATCTAAATATACCTTTGACACGGATATATCCAGATTCATTAAAACAGGCTGTTAAATCCTCCTTAATGATTTAGACTTAAATTTTTTTTTTAATAATTGGGTTCATAAAAACACAGTGGCCCGTGGGGGAAGTTTAAGAGAAATTCATTATATAGGCCCTTTAATGAAGTGTGTTCTAGCATCTTCTCTTCCTTTGCCCCTCCTCTTTCTCTCTCTCTCTCTCTCTCTCTCTCTCTCTCTCTCTCTCTCTCAGTTTTACTGTATCCATGTTCACGGTCTCTGTCTTTTAACAACTTCAGCACTTTCTCTGATCTGCTTTCATACCTAAGTGTGCATACGTGTGTGTGTGTGTGTGTGTGTGTGTGTGTGTGTGTGTGTGTGGCGTGTACTGAGTGATCAGTAGAGACTTAAAACTTCAGCTGCTCAGATTGGAAGTCAGAGATGTGGAGATTATCTGCAGCCTAAAGATTCTCTCCTAAACCTTCTGTCACTAAGTGTGTGTGCGTGTGTGTGTGTGCGTGTGTGTGCGTGTGAGAATGCATGCGTGTGTGTGTCTGCATGCATGCGTGTGTGTGTTACAGTGAGAGAGATTTATGATGGAATGGAAAATGACAACAGCATGATAATGAAGATGAGTAAAAGAACAAAAACAAAGCGAGACTGAAAGAGGGAACAGCAAAAGATTTACACTCCGGTCCGGATTATACATAATACAGAGATCTACAGTATCTACAGCTTCCAAACCTTAACACTGCGTTTAAACACACACACACACACACACACACACACACACACACACACACGCACACGCACACGCACACACATTCTGAAAGTACTCACACTGGTCACGTGGCTCAGAAATTTGGGAACTTTCTACAATGTCCACCGAAACATGTTACATTAAAGATGAAAGTAATCCTTTCTTCTCCTCTGATCACTGATAATCCACGGAATACAGATCTCTGCTCTCATTTCGCCGGGCGTTTGAAAGAGAGGGAGAGAAAGGGAAGGAGGAGAGAGAGAAGCTGTAATATTGTGATTTGTGTGGGGCAGCGATCAGATCAGCTTAGAGAAGATTTATACGATCTGAAGACGTCGCCAGAATCTGAGAGCCCCGTTGGCTCGACTCGGGCGAATTACTAAAAATCTGTTTCTTTCTCTCTGTCAGCCATCAGGCCAATCCACATTCATCACCATCTGACCACACAGCCGTGGGTCAGCACGGCTTCCTGACCAACCGCTACTGTCAACTGTACTGAGATCTTCTTCTTCTTCTTCTTTAGGGTTCATCACAGCAGATCAACCAACTCCACTTCCTGTCCTCTGCAACATCAAGCCACTCTCACCACATCCAAAAACGTCCTCTTCCTCTTCTCCTCTTTCCTGCCAGCTCCATCTTCAACATCCTCCTCCCGCTATACTCCTCGTCTCTCCTCTGCACATGTCCAACCAGCGCAACCTTGCTTCTCTAACTTTGTCTCCAAAACATCTAACCTGATCTGTCCCTCTAATATACTCATTTCTAATTCTGTCAATCCTCGACACACCCAACGGAAATCTCTTATCATTAGCGCCACTGTCACTATCCAATCTTCATAGCATAGCTGGTCTCACTACCATCCTGTAAGCCTTTCCTTTCTTGCTGGTACCTGACTGTCAGAGATCATTTCTGACACTCTTCTCCACCCATTCCAACCTGCCTGCATGCTCTTCTTCACCTCTCTCCACCTGTGTCACCTCTACTCCCAGTTTACTTTCCATCTTTTCACTCATAGATTCTTCTCTTTGTTCTACTCATTTCATTCCTCTCCTCTCTAGAGCGCATCTCCACCTATCCAGGTTCTCCTCAAGTCGCTCTCTACTCAGATCATAAAATCATCAGCAAAAAGAGATATCACACCGCCGCGTACAAATACACCAAGAGCACGAACCGTGGCCCTGAGAGGGGAACGTCAGGGTCCATGCGAAAAAGGCCGGTGTCCTGCATGGCTGCACATCACGCTATCAGCTTATGATCCACTCTGCGCCGGTGGAAATCCGTCTGGGTCCACCTGGTCATAAGCCGATGGCGAGATGTGCAGGCATGCAGGACGAGGGGCTTTTCTGTGGATCTTGAACAGAACTCCGGTGTCCTTTCATGGACTGCTTCTCAGGCAAAACAGAACTGCTGCTGCTTCAGTCGTGTGGTTCGAGTTGATTACGTTGTTTGTTTTTGTTGGACACGTTGGGTCATTACAAATGTGCTGTCGTCTCCCTGACCACCTCCAATGGTGCTTTAAGTGCTAGAGAATCCAGGTGTCCATTACCCGGCACACACATGCTGCTCTTCCTGACGGGTTGAGCTGTCGCCTGTCTACAAATATCATTTAAAACGAACCAAAACCCAAAACTGACCATATTTTGTCACGTCTTCTGAAAGGGGTTTCTGTAAAATTTCTTCATTCAAAGTCTGAAAAACATCATATTGAGTGAAGTGAAAGTGACTATTTGTCAATGTGAAATGCATTTAACCAACAAACCCTGTGCAGCAGGGAGCACCCATACATCTGGTGCCTGGGGAGCAGTGATGGGGACGGTACTTTGCTCAAGGGAACCTCGGGGCAACCTACTGGTCTGGGATTCGAACCCACGATCTTTCGATCCTGGGACCTAGACCCTAAACACTTGACCCTCGTTGTCCCATATTGTGTATCGAGAGCACCCCTGATTACACTATAATTGCATGTATGTGACATTTATTTTGGAAAAAAATAACAAATGATCAAGAAAAAAATGTTTTAAATATCTATTTAAATCTAAACCCCACAAACTACAATAAATAAAACCCAGATCTTTGCTGACTTGGTCTCTACTGGGTTTGAGACGGACTCAGTTGTCTCAAGGAGGCGCACACACACCCTCACACACTCTACAGGACGAGGTCATTAGGGGAGGACACACTTCCACTTACAAGTCGATAAGTGAAGGGAGGTCAAGGCTTCTGCCGATACTGCAGCGAAACTGCACCTCTACGCTCTTACTGCCCTCATTAAGGGTGTGCTTATGCGTTGGGACGGGTACCGCTAGGAGGGTGAGAAGATCTGAATAAACGTCCTGATGGAAGACATCCTACAGTGGCTCAGAAAAAGGAGAAATCAGCAATTCTGATCTCCCCGCACTCCTTAAAGGAAAACTTTCTTGGCTCTGACGTGTGGTTCTTGGCCAAACATTTCATTAAAACTGAACCTGAGCACTGTGGGAGTTCCTCACGCTAATTTAAAAAGCCCATATTCCACGTTTTCTTGCATTTTAATTTTCCTCCCTGAAGTCCACTCGCAACATTAGTGTGTTTTTTATGGACCATGATTCATTCTTTTGAAACAAACAGGCTGTGTTTGTGCCTTTATGACTCATATATGTAAATGATCTCTATTCTGATTGGCTCTCCTTTATTATTTCTCCTTCAAAAAGCAGTCTGATCCATCATTTCATGATCAACACGTTAAAAGTGCTGTAGGCTGAAGAATGAAGTCCCGGCAGGTTGTTTAATTGAGAAATCTACACTTTTCCTCCATTTCTCTTACACTCTCTCATTCTCTCTCTCTCTGCTCCTTCATGTTTCTCCTCTGAGGGTAATGAAGTATGAATGAGGGAAATGGGGCACCTATAACCCAGTTCAAACCACAACAGGAACCTCCTGGACGCTTCATTTCAAGTGACCTTGGTCTTGATTTTGTCCGGCTACGGAAAAGCCACAGTGCATCCAGTGCTTGGACGGGACAGGACGGGACGGCTCTGGTCTGAACGAGGGTTGGGAGGTGACCTCAAAAACTGAAGAGCACCAAAGAGCACCAGCAACGCAAAAGACATTTAAAAGTAAGGCAGGGGTCCAGAACGTGCTCAGAAAAGTGCCCCGGGATGGAACTGATCATGAAATACGACCAGATTTTCCACCCTGAGTCGCAGCCATTCAGGGCCTCACACAGAGAAAGAGAAAGGTGCATTATGGGTAATCTGGCACTCACATGCTTCCCGTGGCTGAGCTGCTGTCTGTAGGGAGAGAGCCATTAGGATGCTCCATCTGAGCCAACCTGTGGGGAAGAGAGAAAGAGGGGGGTGAGAAAAGGAGCGGAAGAATGAAAGAGGGAAAATGGTGAGAGAACAAGAACGAGAAAAAGAGAGCAGAGGGTGAGAGTGGCAGAAGGAGAGTGAGAAGAGAGAAAAAGAGCAGAAGATTGTAAGAGGCACAGAAGGAAAGAGAGACACGAGAAAGTGCAAAGAGAGTGACAGAAAGAGAGAAAAAGCATTCAAGAGAAGAGAAATGAAGAGAGAGAAGAGGAGAAAAGGAGAGAGCGAGAGAACCAGGAGCAAAGACAGATATAGAGAAAACAAGAGCGGAGAGTGAGCGTGACAGAAGGAAAGAGAGATGAGGCAGAAAGAGGAAGACGTAAAGAAAGAGGGAGAGAGGGTTAGAGGGAGAACATGGGGAAATGAAGGGAGAGAAGAGGAAGAGGCCAGAAAGAGAGATAGGAGAGTGACCGAGAGAGCGAGGAGAGATATAGAAAGAGAAAACGACAGAAAGCGAGGGGGAAAAAAAAGAGAGAAAAAGAGAGACTTGAGATTTCAATGGTTAAAAATGATTCCCTAATTACAGAGAAGAAGCGCCGCCGTCTGAACGAAAGAGTATTTGTGTGAATGTGCGAGTAAAGACGGCCTTCCAGGCGAATAAACAAACAAACGAGTAAATAAAAACAACGCATGCGTCCCACTGCGCCCTCGGTTGATTGAGGCCACTTTGAGCTCAGGATTAATCGAGTCCGTATCAAAGTGACCCTGTTTAATGGACTCCTCGTGCTCGTATCGAGAGCCAATAATCTTTATTCCCACCCTCACCTTCTCCCACCTTCGCCCACCTTCTCCCACCCCCTCCCTGAGTCCGTTACTGCCTCACCCCACCAAAGAGCCCACATAATGGGACTGCAGCTTCAGAAGCAGCAGACATTTAAAGCCCAATAACAGGGACTGTGTGTGTGTGAAGCGCTGACACTGCTGATGAGAGCATCGCTGGTGAAAGAACCCACTTTCAGGTTGTTCTGTTTATTCACAGGAGGTCAAAGCCAGGTCTTCACTGATACTCTGCTGGTTATTGTACTGCGGGAGTAAGTGTCTCTGAATGGGACACAATCTGCACATGGTTCAGCCTGGAGTTGTTCCCCGGCATTTAATGTACTGCAAGGTCACAATTCAATATGCTATCAGTGCTGCAAAGGAACATAACACGCCTGGCCTGTGTGTGTGTGTGTGTGTGTGTGTGAGCAGGAAGATCTAGGAGCAGGTCTATTCTTGGAAAGCAGATGCAGATATATGCAGTTCAAATTTTTTTCCTGCAACTTTTCCACAGCACTGTCACCAAACTGCTCCAAAATATTTTAGAATGTTGTGTTTCCTGTTTTATGTCCACTGGAAGTGTGTGAGATGGCTACCTGCTGGCGTACTGCTCGATCCGGGAGTGTGTGTCGTCGTGGGGAAGTTCTGGGGAATGAGAGAGCCTGAAAGAAACGGAAATAAAAAATGAGCGAACGGTTAAAAGAAAAGCTTTCTGATCGCTAAACAGCGGTGATCTACCGGACTGGCTGTGAGTGCTACCGGGCAGGATGGACAGAAGGTTAAGAGGCAGAGAGGACAGTGAAGGAGGGGTGAGGGGACATGCCAGTGGTTCGCTGAAAACATGCGAAGGTGCAGGCGGCATGCTCTACGGAGGAGGAGGAAGAAGTGGACGATGTAGTGGTCATGCTTATACTCACTCATACTGCTCCGGACACATGCTGATCAGAGTGACCGGGCTGTAAAAGAGAGGGGGAGGACGAGAGGAGAGAGGGAAGGACAGAGTCTTTAGGGTCACGGGTCCAAACAAGAGGAACAGGAGGTTTGGAGGAAGCAGTACGGATCACGAGACCCTGAACTGTCAGTTCAAATGATACAACGGGACGGTTTAACCAGAAAAAGTGGCTTTTTCCTCACATTTATCCTTGTTTCAAGCTGAAGCGCTTGCTGTTGGAGGCTTACTTTTTTATTTTTATGCTCCGGCTGCAAGGTTGGAATGGAAGGGAAGCTTACACACACCTTTAATCAAGTTTCCTGCACTGAAACCATGTCGAGAAGTTACATAACGTCAAATAGACTGGATTATGTTTTTATGGCAAAGTGCCTGGATCAACAGAAATATGAAGAAACGGGAAAACAAAAAATATGTAAAGTGGCACGTTGTGCAGATTTTCAGTGACTGCGCTTTCTTCGGGAGCTCAGTATGTTTGCATGTGTAAACACGCAGCGTTTCCCCCAATGCACTCCACAACGAGAGCACTTAAACCCCGGATACACTTTTTGAATGCGGCAAAAAGGATGAACTTTAAGGGAAAAATCGGTCGTCAAACACGGCACTCTGAAGCAGCGAAAAGCAACCTCTGTGTTTAACACACCGTGCAGGAGGGGGCGGCCCTATGCAGCGCTCGGGGAGCAGTGACGGGGACGATACCTTGCTCAAGTGTACCTCAGGGGAACCCTACGGATGGGATTCGAACCCACGACCTTCTGATCCTGACCCGCACATTTTTTTGGAGACTCGTACACACCTGACGAACTGTGAACTCCCTGCTCCAAATGCAAACAAACACGTTCTGAAAATTGAAACCGCGTCTGTGAATGGACAGAAGAAACCAATCAAACGGCGGGTGTGTCCGAAGAGCAGGATGTAACTTCCTGTCCTCTCCGCGCGTCCCGATTTGATCCGATCATCGAGCGGATGATCAGCTGCCAGCTGTTTTTTTAGACTAGTGATCCCAAAACATCCATCCGAGACGATCTCCGTGGTCAGACGGTCGGTGTTTCCGATAAAGCGGCCGGGGGAGTGTTTACTCTAATGTCTGGCGCGGCTGCGGCCCAGCCCGGCTCATCCTTTCTCATTACAGTGGGGTTTAAAGGGAGAGCGGCACGTGTGAGCGCGGAGACGCTGAGGACGGCGGTAATGACTCCCCGAAGCTTAATGAATTCTGACAGAGTCAACATCCCCGAGCGCAGTAAAAACTCGGTCAATATCTAGCGGCGCTGAAAGATGCAAACATGGCACGCTTTCATTTGGCTCTTGGAAAGAAGGATGAATAGATTCAAAGGACACAAGTGGCACGAGTTGAATTTCCCAAAAGCATTAATATCACCCAGCACAGAGCTCGTCTCAGGCTTTACTGCGTCCACAAAGCCTGGGATTTCAAGTATTCACGAGCTTGATTAAGCGGAAGTTGATTATAAACACTTTAAACCCTCAAAAGTCATGAGCTTCTGCTGCTTTTCTATTGTGTCCTTTATTTGCAGTAGTGAATTTGTGAAAACAGGGACTAAAACGGGTCGATGTTTATTAAAAGAAACTTATTAGAGTCTGGGAGTCTGGCGTGCGGCCGCGGCTTAGTAAACGTACTGATCCTGTTTCTTTAAGTCATACTTTTCTCTTTCCTGTGAATCCGTTCTGATGTTATATTAACTTTTTCAGCAGGGTTTCCCCAGAGCGCTCTATTAATTCAATCCAATGACATAATTCATCAGAAAGAGGGAATCGTTTAACTGCAAGCGACGGATTTTATTAACGTTTGATTTACGTCTGAACCGAGAGATTTCTTCTGCTCGTTCTTACGTCCGGAAAAGACAAAAAGTGAAAGAAAAAAACAATGAATTTCCACTCAAATACGCCCTTGTCTGCATCTACTCTCCTGCAAGGGAGAGAGAGAGAGAGAGAGAGAGAGAGAGAGAGAGAGAGAGAGAGAGAGAGAGAATGATTCTCTATGTAGTAATAACAGACTATAATCCACTGATTAATCCATTTAAGAAAGAAATTTTTGATGAACAGACAGAGAGATGGATGGCTGGATGGATGAAGGATGGTATCTGTCAAAAGTTTGGATACAACTGGTGGTCTTTCATCTTAAAGATCTTCATGATCAGCGAGTCCTCCTGGAGTTAGGAGGAACTTTAATCCCAGTGTGGACGTGGAGTGTGTAACTGACAGTGGTGTACGCGGAGTCGTATTAATCCAGGATGAATTCATCTGCAGGCTGCAGCTCTTACAGTCTGACACTCAGATTTGCTGAGTCACATTAATCCAGTATGGATTCCACACTCATTCCAGCAGTGATGTCCCTGCGTTTCAGCAAGCAGAGCTGATCGCTCATGAAGACGCTTGGAAGATTTCCAAGGGTGTGTGAGGCTGCTTTGAAGAATAGATCTCGGTTTTGACGTGTTGAACATAGTTTTGCTTCACCATTATCCGAAAAATGTGACGAAAAAACCTTCAAGGAGACACGCAGTGAAAGTGAAAGTGACCATCATGAACCACAGCAAAATACATCCCCTGTATTTAACGCACGCACACCGTGCAGCGGGGGGCATCCATGCCCAGTGCTTGGGCAGCAGTGATGGGGACGGTACCTTGCTCAAGGGTACGTCAGAGCAACCTACTGATCTGGGATTCGAACCCACGACCTTCTGATCTTGGGGCCTCGTCCCTAAACACTAGACTAGATGTCTCAATGGTTTGTTTCCAGGAGTGAAAGCCCGGTTTGGCCCTGAAAGCCAGTTTATTTTCGTGCTGAACATGAGCTCCAGCTGCCGAGCTGAAAGGAAGGACGTTTCTATGAACAAATCAAACCAGGCTGAGCAGACGCAGGGCGTTAAACACAGCCCCCGTCTTCAGGAGGAGGAGAGAGGGGAGGTGGAAAAGAAAAACAACTCAAACGGAAAAGTCAATGTCAATTCAGCCTCTCGCCAAAGCATCTCTGAAGACCAAAAGATCTGCTGGGAGCTTCCCGCACATCAGCCCGGGAACAAGAACAGTTTTACCTGACGGCTGCCACGGCAACGGAAGCAGCGGGATGCTGTAAGCTGAGCCATATGCTCGGCAGGAATTCATTAGCCTACTGCCATGGAGGAACAAAAAAGAACCGTTCCCATCTCTCTGATTGTGCTTCTTGAAGGAGGACAAATAACCTGTCTCTGCTCTGGTTCAGATCCTTAAATGTGACTTAATTTTGGGAAAGATTCATGGCCTCGATGAAAGATATTTTGGCTTTGTGTTTCCTGTTTTCAGAGACGCTTTTATGAACTGACAGAAGAAAGAAATGCGCCAAAACAGATGCTGCCTCTCAATGAGAGTGTCAAGGTGAAAAAAAAAATCCAACGCAGCCTCACTTCTCTAACTTTGTCTCCAAAACGTCTAACCTGATCTGTCCCTCTAATATACTCATTTCTAATCCTGTCCATCCTCGTCACACCCAGCATCTTTAACTCTGACACCTCCAGCTCCGCCTCCTGTCTATTCATCAGTGCCTCCTTCTCTAACCCGTATAGCATAGCTAGTCTCACTAGCATCCTTTACAACTTCCCTTTCACTCTAGCTGGTACCCGTCTGTCACAGATCACTCCTCCCATTCGTCTCCACCCATTCCAACCTGCCTGCACTCTCTTCTTCACCTCTCTTCCACACTCGCCGTCACTCTGCACTGCTGATCCCAATATTTAAACACCTCCAGCTTCATCGCCCCTACTCCCTCCATCCTAACCACTCCACTTTCCTCCCTTTCGTTCACACTCATGTGATCTGTCTTGGACCGACTGACACTCTCCTCCGACCTTTTGAGCAAAAGGCTTATTTTATTTAAATAAAATGGTTAAAAATCTGAGAAAGTTGTAGATTTAGAAAAACAAAGATGAAAAAGGCTTTGATCTAACTACGAATATTAAAAGACTAATAAGATCAGAAGCAGCGATTTGCTAATTCCGCCAGTCAGTCAAGGACTTTCGAACGAGCGAAAGAGCTGCGGATCAACAGTGAAAATATCAGCAGTGTGGAACTCCTATGAAGGATTTCTATGAAGGACGTTAAAAACAAACGACCTGTAATCACGACCCAAGAAGGGAAAGAATCACTAAAGATTTTATTCGAATTAAAAGAAGGCACTCTCTTCAATATGTGCAACAAGGCGAAGCTGCTAGAACTTTCTGAAGATTAATTAAAATGAAAACTACACGCCTGGGCTAAAGTGTGCGTCAAAACCTCCCGAAAATTAGTGACGATCATGGTCTTGAACGGACTATTTTCCAGGAGGCTTGTTTCATTAAACTCTACTTTTTACTTTTTCGGGTCCGGTGTCTTGAATAGTTGGTTTAAGCCTCTAATTTGGGAGCATCACTATTTATTCATGGTTCCTGTCCCAGCATGTCACACGTTTTATCTTTCCCTCGGTTCCTTTCCGTAGACTCAAGCGCAGCGTCTTACTGGTGAGGCAGATATGAGATGATTTAATCATCCAGTTTGATACAAACTGGTGGGGTGTTAGCTCCCATTACCGTTTAGCCACAGTGAATTAGTCTGGGCTTCTTGCCTCCATTAGAGGGAAGCTGGAAAAACCATGCAAATTCGATTTCGCTACAATTTTATCCCTTTTTTAGTCATCTGGTCTGCAGGCAGCCTCCTTGTAATGAGTATGAATGAGTGAAAATGTGAGGAAGATTTTTCTGTGAGTTACTGTGATGCACACTGATTTGTGCCAAGCCTCAGTGGGATGTGTATCAGCAATAATCCCGAACGGAAAGGTCAGACACTTTCTGCTGTAGGCTTGAGAAGCAAGGGTCACTATTCAGATCATCTTCACCTGAGACAGAACTTCTCTCTCTCATTTATCCTCTCATCTCTCTGTCGTTTGTTGCTGTAAAACAAAAGGCTACATTTGTGGAAAAGCGATTCTGAAGAGCTGTCGCGTTATAATGAGGAGGTCCTGGGTTCGATTCCCAGGCGGGACGGTCCGGGTATTCTCTGCGTGGCATGGTCATGTTCTCCCCGTGTCTGTGTGTTTCCTACAGGAGCTCTGGTTTCCTCCCATCATCCAAAGACATGCGGGTGGACTGGAGATGCTAAATTGCCCCCCTGGTGTGAGTGTGATGGACTGTCCAGGGTGTGTCCCCACCTTTCGCCCGAGATAGACTCTAGTGCTGGCCATGAACCTAATCAGGACAAGCAGCTCAGAAAGCGGGGATGCAGGGATGCATCTCTCTAAGGGATGCAGGTGAACTTCTCCAGCGCTGGGGCATTTTAAAGCCCTCCAGTCCAGACTGGGTGACCTTATGCTAATATGCAGCCGCTCTGCATCTTCATATTCGCAATAAACGAGTGGGCCCGACTGAACACACAAGTGGGTGTCCGCAAACTTTCGGACACGTTGTTGAAATTCGTGGTTTCATGACTGAGGTCAGAGATTTATGCCCCTGCTGTGTAACAACTAGTGGAGTGCAAACAAAGAGACTGTGTGAGAGAGAGGGAGAAGGAGGAGAGTGAGGGTAGAGGAAGAGTGAGGGAGCAAGAGAGTGAACATGACAGAATGCCATAACTCATAAACGTGGAGGAGCACTTCTCCTCCCCTTATGGAACTGACTAATCAGGCACATCTTAACCACCATTACAGTGACTTATATTCTGCTTTGACAGCACATATAAATCCTAAACACACACACACACACACACACACACACACACACACACACACACACACACACACACACACACACACACACACACACAGCTGCTAGGAAACACCACCCGGTTTGTCCTGTGGGATTAACAGTTAAAAGTTAGCACTGTTTGGCCTCTGATGAGAGAATTCAGCTTCACGGTCTGAAATAGTCTCAGTGCCCGTGAATAACCCATCACTCGACTGAACTCAGATCAGTAAACGCCTGATTCGCTCATCGGTGCACTCTCATCTATTTTAATGTCTGTAGGAGGTTCTGCTGCACCACAGGTACCTGAGATTTATCTCAGAGGTCAGGATCATCATGAGGAGCACATGAAGTCTGGTCTTAGTTCTGAGTTTAGCATAACTTGATGAGTTTCCAACCAAATCAACTCAAAAATCAACCTCGGAAATGAAAAAGCTTTCGGAGGCTTCAGTCCTTCATTCCATGGGCTCAAGAAAATCATTCCTGGCGCAGACCTTCATGCCCTCACTGAAGGTAATGAGAAGGGGAACTTTAAGGAGATCGGCAGGTTAAGAGGGTTAAACAACTTTTCAACCTTCCAGGATCAGAAATGCAAAACTATGTGGCAGAAATTGCTGTGCAGAAGAAAACGTGATTTGATTAAGACATTTACATTTACGCTGTTATCCAGAGCGACTTCCATGTCCTAACTGCAGGGTCAGTCTCCCTGGAGCAACTCAAGGTTAAGGGTTTTGCTCAGGAACCCAACGGTGGTAGAGCTAGAGGTGGGATTTGAACCTGCGTCTCTTAATCCATAGGTCTGTAGGCAAGTATCCTACCACCAACTCCACCCAATGAGCAACAAACACAAACACGCTGGACTGAAAACATCTGCCGAAATTAAAGTTCCATGGATTTGCCGGCAAAGTAGAAGTGTAAGTGAAAGTGATTGTCATCGTGAAACACAGCACACAGTGAACCACAGGCAAATGCATCCTCTGTATTTAACCCCCACACACCATACAGTGGTGGCAGCCATATCCAGCGCATAGGGAGCAGTAATGGGGACGGTACCTTGCTCAAGACAAATTCATGGCAACCTACTGGTCTGGAATTAGAACGCATGACCCTCCAATATTATCTGCCCCAGCGAATATTGACTTTTTACCAGTGAAGGTCCTTTTTTCTGATGGCAGATGCTGCATTTTTGGGGCGGGACATAAACTGCAGGAGACGGAGTTCTGACTCGGTTAGTCTTGGGCTCAAACTGGCCCACTTCTGAATTTTTTACGACGGTTCTCCTGTGCAGTCCAGTGGGAAACAAACATCTGTGTATCAATAAAGCGCCATTTCGTAAGCATTTAATTTCAGATTCAAAAACACCTGCTGCCGTTTCCTCTTTTCTGTTTCAGTCAACGAGGAAGAGACTCAAAACGAGTTCTATTATGAACTAATATTAATTCATGCTCTGCGCTTGGTCGGTTCCCAGTCAAATAAAGCAACCGTGTTCAAACAGGTGCTTCTGGAAACCCAAACGGAATTGGTTTCACTGGTACACCACAGTTCTGACTGTTTCTGAACGGTCTGTTTTTTCTGCTGCTGTGTAGCATCCGAGGCACTGACTCGAGTCTATGCAACCCCTCCTAACGAAGATACCCATTAAGATGCGACGAAAACGTGCTTTCCGATGTGAAGTAAGAAAAACTCTTTCGGCGGCGTGATGCTCCTTTGGAGAATAATCGAGTAAACGGCCCGTTGTTAAGGCGACGGGATCGACGAGACAGTAAAAACGGACAAAAAACAGCAAGAATATCTGAAGAGTAAAGTCAGTAAGGCACTCTGTATCTACTGGAGTGGAATATTACTGTCTCAAATGACTCTGGGTGTTAAAAACGAAACTGGCTGATCATATCGGTTCTAGCCATTTTTATGGGCTCTAGATTTGGAGGAGTGTGTGAGGGGTGATTAAAGCGGACACTCACGTCTCCATATTGTCTCCCTCCAGGACGGTCTGAACGGGCAGGTAGCCCAAACGCGGATGCTTCGCGAAATACTTCTTGGAGCGGAACTTGTTCTTCAGCACTTTGGTGAAGTCGCGCATGTCTTCACCCGACGTGGTCTGCAACAGAGAACACACACACACACACACACACACACACACACACACACACACACACACACACACACACACACACACACCATGCAGTAGCAGCTGGTCACTTTGGTGTGCGCTGATTCGTTACTTCTTGACACACATTTAAAGGAACTAGCGCAGGCTTTCTGTCCCTGCAGCGGCTTTTCTAGCATATGGTCTTCAGCTGAAGCTTGGCCTGAAAAGATTCCGCTGAAATATTTTTAGGAGGAAGCAAAAAGAAGCACAGACCAGGGAATTAGTCGCTCACACACTTGTGCCAGATTGCAGCAAATGAACTGAGCTTAATGGGAGCGTGTAGCGCTTACTGAGGAATCACAGGAAGAAGAAATACAACTTAATTCCCGACGCGCCCGCAATCTGCTACCGGTTGTAAGGGTTCAGCGCCCACCAGCGCTGAGCTAAACGACTCATAAGCCCATTCCATCACAGACACACTACAGATACTGTGAATTAGAACCGCAGCGGAGGACTCTTTCCATCATTTCTCATAGTGAGATCGCGCAGATGAGGCGAACCATCATTTCCTTCCACTTTCGGTTTCGTCTGAGCCAAAACTTTGATCATTTCAGGCAGAAGGCCACAACCCGCCCGCCAGAACTGCGCGTCCATCTGGTGAAGAGGATGCAGAGTCGACGGAAACGGCCTCGAACGGCAGGGGTGCGCGACGCATCAGACTGAAAGTGATAACGGCTCGTTCAGGGCAGTGCAGAGGCTGCAGAGTGAGAAGGTGCTTAGATTTCTGCTGAGAAACACAGCAGGCGACCGATATTCAACCGGAGTTGCATTATCGCTAATCCAGTCCACCAGCTGAGACATGAGGCCTTAAGCGGTGCTTCCTTGAGCTTTTTCGACTTTTCCCACCTCGTCGTCTCTTCCTCCCCAGGAAGAGCTGGTCAGTTAGTTGCGTAGTTGGAGCAGGTTTGTTGTGGACATGGAGAAATCTTTCAGGACCAACGACAGGAACCACTGACTTCCTAGTGACTGTTCGTCAACACAGCACAGCAAACAGCTAACCATAACCAAATGCATCCTCTGTATTGAACCCACTCACAGTCATTTCCAGCACCCGGGGAGCAGTGATGGGGACGGTATCCTGCTCAAGAGTGCCTTTTTCTTTTGATGCTATAAAATGAGTCGAATGAGTGTGAAAGTCTCCTGATTATGGCTCGGTGACTATGGCTGTTACCCTCAAACTCAATCTGAGTGTGGTTTCACAGAGATCACGATTTTCTGTCGACTTCTTTGGTAAACAGGCTCGACTCCTGCTGGCTTTACCTTCCCGGTTTGTCTTAAAAATAAAAGTTTGAAAACGCTTTTGCCCACAAGTGCTTTATTGCATTGAGGACTCCGGTGTGATCATATCCTTTATAGAAGTTGTGTAATTCAGGCTTGAACCGAAGTCTTTTTGGAGACTTTGTAAAATAAATGTACAATGACAACGAAGTAATGATGAACACTTCAGCTTGTCTGAAATGTTCTCAGTGTCCGTGAACAACCCATCACGCGATTGAATTCAGATCAGTAAACGCCCGAATCGCTCATCAGGTTCTGCTGGACCACCGGTATTTATCTCAGAGGTTCAGGATCATCACGAGGAGCACATGAAGTCTCGTCTTAGTTCTGAGTTTAATTAATTTGGTGAGTTCCCATCTCAATCAACTCGAAAATGAAAAAGCTTTCGGAGGCTTCAGTCCTTCATTCATTTGGCTCAAGACAAACACTGCTGGCGCAGATTTCCATGCCCTCTGAAGGTAATAAGGGGAACTTTAAGATGGCCAGGTTAAAAGGGTCAAACAACTTTTCAGAAATGCTGAAAATCAGAACTGCTAAACTATGTGGCAGAAACTGCGGTGCAGAAGAAAATGCGATTTGATTAAGAGCAACGAACACAGTGCGGGACGGAGAACATCTGCCCAAATTGAAGTTCCATGTATTTTCCGGCATGGGTGGAAAGTAGAAGAGGTGAAAGTGAAAGTGACTATTTGTCATTGTGAAACAGCACACAATGAACCGCAGCCAAATGCATCCTCTGCATTTAACCCGCACACACCGTCCTGCAGGAGGCAGTGATGGGAACAGTACCTTGCTCAAGGGAACCTCAGGTCTGGAATTTGAACCCACAATGCCTTGTCCCTAAAAAACTAGACCACGTGTGAATATGGATCTTTACCAGTAAAGGTCCTTATTTTTGATGGCCGATGCTGCATTTTGGGGGCGGGGCATGAGCTGCAGGAGACTGCGTTCCGTCTCGTTAGTCTTGGGCTCCAACACCCACAATAAACTGATGCTGTTGTAACGTCGGCTCCAGAGAAGCAGCTTGTATGACAAACTACCCTTAAAGCAAAACAACATTCACTCACTCACTTTCTTAGCTGCTTGTCCTAATTAGGGATGCGGGGGGCACTGGAGCCTATCCCAGCTCTCACAGCAGGGAAATACCCTGGCCAGGTTGCCGCCCCATCGCAGGGCAGGGAAAACAACACTGCTGATGTGAAACGAAAAGAAAAAAAAAAAGAAAACCTCTGACACGGAGGGCCCGAGAACTCGAACGATCACACGATGCACATTTACGCAAAGGGAGGGATGAGCGAACGACCCGCAAACTAATAAAAAAAAAATACTATCGGCAAAATGAAAAAGCAATATTGCTGAGATGAAAAAGCAATATCGCAACAGCAGCCGCTCGGAGCTCTCATTCGCTCTCAGATCGATCTCTGAGCGCGGAGAGCAACATCCCGTCCATCGGCGCGAATTTCAGCTAAATGTGCTTCGTCTGCGGCCGTCAAAGCACGAACATATGAAAACACAGGGAGCAGATAAAGCGAAGGGCGCGTTCTCTCCGGGGCTGCGCTGCCACACTTCCAACACTTCTAATACGGCTCGATGTAACACATGCAGGAGCAGATTATACAGCCTGCACATCCCTCACCTCCCCTTTCCCTGCAAGGAAAACCGAAGACATGAAAACTATAAAATGCACTTTGACTCACTCTCCCAACAAGCTTCAGGACCCGGAGTCTGAGTCGCCGGAGATGTTTGTCCAACAGTATTGTAGGAGCTCATATTTGCAGGCCTTGAAACTGCTTGTAAAACGGGATTTTTAATGCTGCATTATCTATTAATGGCACTGAAATCAAATTTGGTTCATCTATAAACTGGGTGCAACAGAATACCAGAGCTGCAAAGGGAGCAGGAGCATCATGGAGTTCAAGAGAAATGCGCTCCAGGAAACTGTATTCTAGACACTAAATCAGGACAGCTAAAATGATCGGGGAGTGATGGGGACACGGTTGGACACACGCAGCGCACGATGACCCGAGGCATGTCGTTTATGTCTGCGTGAGCGGAGGGAGTTGAACGCTGCCAAAGAGCTTCAACTTTCTGGCTGGCAATCAAATCTGCACAGCAATTTTCCAACACTCGCTGCAGAAAGCAGTAAAGGACCTAAACAACACATGAGAGCAGAGCAAAATGGCAGCAAGATTAGACCAAACACACATCCGAGAACCTTCCCCCACACCGTCTTCTTCTTCTTCTTCTTCTGGTTGCTCTCGTTTAGGGGTCGCCACAGTGGATCAACTTCTTCCCGTTCCCATTTCTTCCAGTCTTCTGCATCTTCCTCCTTCAGCACGACTAGGTCTGAGCGTTTTTCCAGTACCACCAGACCTTTATGGACTAAAAATATATATTTGTGATCAGAACTCCTGGACATATAAACAATCTTCTCGAATCAAAACGCGTTCCCACAGCCATGGATCGGCTCAGGCCCTGAGGGGGGCTTCCAAAGCTCTGTTGATGTGAACTAGGCTTCAGGTAAGTCTGTTTACCTGGCCTGCTTGCCAAGCTGCATAGATCTATAGAGTGAATAAGGTAGTTAAAGGCGGCTGCATTAGATTTATTAGTGCTTCACACTGTTCAAGGACCAAAATCGATACATTTGATTCACTTTTTGCTATTTAGGGAGTAGTTACAACGGTAGTGAAGGGTAAACACACTCAGGATGGGCTATTTTTCAGACTTGGCTCCCGTTATACTGACCGTGGACTGAGCAGCAGGTGTGAGAATGTCCACCTTCATCAACTTTCTTAAGGTTTTCCAAAATAAAGGCCCTTCAGATCTACTGACTTTTCATGCATGGTTTCTGCCTAAAATAAGGGAAAAGATCAAAGTGATGCTGACACGGCTACGTGTTCTGCGCATGCTTTGTGAGACGTAATCTGATCAGGGAGAGGAATGAGATTTATTAGCCTGATATGAGAGTATTTCACTGCAGTTGTTCTATTTTTTGATTGGCCACAAAGATCAGTAAGAGACTTCTGTTCCTGCGGCAATTCCAGCACACGTGTGGATATTGTCTCGGCAGCAGTTAAGCGGTAATTTATCTCCATTTCAAACGCACTGCATACCTCGCCTGGGCCTTAACTACGTCTAAACTCTCCGGAGTCTTCCGAGAAGCGGGCTTTACGGAAAAGCGGTTGAATCAAAATGCAACAATTACTTTCCCACCTAGTCAATATACATTATCTTGGCCGTGCTGGGAAATCGACGCGCAGCTACGGTAAAAAAAAAAAAGAAAAAAACTTCCCAGGGGAAGCCCTCCGTATCACTCTTTACCTCGATGGCACCAGAAGGGAGGTTTATAAATGTTTAACATTTTTAAAATCTTGATCTTTTTTATCCCTCAGCGTTGATGGGATGGAGAAGCTGGAGGAGAACATTTAGTGGAAGTCGTAAGAGCTTAGTGAGGGAAAATTCCCACACCGTCATTTAACGTCCCTTAGAAGTCAAAAGAGGAAGCAAAACATGAGGCTGGGAGGTCCAGACGTGGTCAGTGAGACAGTGTGAGACTCACCGGGGTGCAGTATTCCACCATGGGATAGTTGAGCTTGTGGCCTTTGGCAGTCCGGCCAGAGAAAAAACAGCTCTGGCACACATCGTAGTTAAAGTGCTTCAGACTCCGATACCTAAAGAGAGAGAGAGGGAGAGTGAGTTCACTCCATTTCTTCAGAGAGAAGACACATGTCCAAAAGAGCCCCAAACAGCGATGATCTAGCGTTTCGGAACTGGGCCATAAGATCGGAAGGTCGTAAGTTGGAATCCCAGACCAGTAGGTTGCCCTGTGGTACACTTGAGCAAGGTACCGTCCCCATCACTGCTCCTGGGTGCTTTAAATAGCTGCCCCCTGCTACACGGTGCGTGTGAGTGAAAACCAGAGGATGAATCTGTGTTTCACTGCGCTGGTTTTCATAATGGAAAATAGTCACTTTCACTTTAAAGGTAACGCAAATAGGAAAATGGACGGACGGTCAGAAAGACAGCCAAACGTTTTAGACTAGAATGTCTTTAGCTGAACCTACATTAAAGGTTAAATAGCAGTTTTGGACATGCAAGGTTTGGTCTCGAGAGTGAGATGTAAACACGAGGGTAATAAAGGTCACACTCTTTCTGTCTGTCCCAAGCCATGCGTCGTCCTCTCACACTCTCTCTTTCACACACTCGTCTCTCTCAGTCCTATCCATCACTGTCAGCTCTGAGAGGACACCTACTCTGTCTGCTACTGCCTGAATCCCTGGCCCATACAACAAGGTGGTCTGATTCAGTTTAGTCGCCATGACAACAGGAGACACTCTGACATGGCTCAAGTGGAAGCGGGTTTGATCCTCACCTGAAGCCCACGATCGGACATTCTTTGCAGATGTTGCACTTGGCCTGGTGTTTGGCCGTCTCCGCCGCCGCCACTCTGTGCAGGACGGGAAGCCACACCATGGACTGCGGCTCCAGCCTCATCCAATCAATGAACTGCCTCGGCTCCAGCTCCACCTTGCTGGTCACCTGAGGAGAGAGGGGAGGAGCTTGTAAGAGCTGACACCCAATCAGGAGAGGCAGTCCAGCTAAGGGCTAAAATTCATGAACCTAAAAAGAGGTTACCAGCTCACATGTATACTTGTGATTACTACAACTAAAGATGTACTTTACTTAAAAAAAAAAAAAAACAAAAAAAACATTTTATTTAAAAAAACGTAGTTGACAAATTTGTTCTGGGAAAATATGGGAAATTTACTGAATTATGTAGGACGTCTGCTTTAGAGCATGCCAACCAGTCAAAAGAAAGAAAGAACTTGCTCAGTATGGGCTGATTTACCTCTAGCCCAAGCGCTCTGTTTTTAATTGGGCTAACTTTTTAAGCCCACAGTCAGAGAGCTTGAACTGTCTACGTTTTACTTCAACAGTGAGAGTCTGATTGAATGAAATTGTGAGTGAAATTACACATAAACAGGCAACATTTGAACTTGCTACATATAAAAGCCTGAATTCATCTGATTTCCATTGCTTCCACTAACCCCATTATACAATCGGCTGCTGCAAATGATAGTAATTTAGTAGCTCTAAACATCTGAAGCATAAAAGTGCTTGTTATAGTGTAATATATAAGAAATTTAATGACCAGACATCAAGGTCTATCATTAAAACCTTTGAAGAGAACAACAGAATTAAAATCTCGATTACCTCCAGCAAAGCACTTTAAGCCTCCAGATCTAGTGCATGGATTTTCTCCATTGCTACCCACAGAGGCAACAGTACAGCGAAACAATTACCCGAGTTACTCGAGCAGAATCAGAACACACACTCTTTGACAAACATTAGGTCAGGAGGTAGCCAAGCCCAATTTCCCTGCATGTTTTATCTCAGACGATGTTGCAATGGGATGTCAAAGCTTAGCTTTATGGAGGAACCTGAGCAAGCCCTCAAATCTCAAGATCACAATCAAAGCCGCCGTAAAGAGCAAAAGAGAAATGGAGATCAAAGGCTTATGATGTCCTGGAAACGAGTAATCAAAGAGCAAGGATTAATGATATGGTAGACGTCCTGGAGAAGCATTTGTGTGGCGTTAGCTTTTTCCACACATAAGAATTATCTCCAATTTATGAAACACGAGAACTTTTAACACTCATGCAGCTCGTCTCTGAGGTTGCCAGGTGCTGTTAGTCTTCTCGTCAGGAGAACACCATCAACACTCGAGCCGTAGAGGAGCCACAGAGTCTGAGAGAGCATATCTGACCTTACTTTCTCTCTCTGTGGGAGGGAAGGGTAGTCCTCCCTCTCCGGGTAGCTGATGTATTGGTACTAAGTGTCCTCATCCAAGGGTGCTGAGCTGTCAAACGATGGCATGTCTGACATGTGGTGGTGCTTCCTGTGCCTCGGAAAAATCAAAAGCCGGCCTTCATCCTCCTGGTTTGGTGGCACCGTCTGACAGGGAGAGTCTGAGTTGGTGGAGGAGGCGGCTGGACATGACTTAATTCAAGCGGATGTCAAAGAGCAGACTTGCGCTCTACAGTTTCTATTTTACTGGTGTTTTCTGTGAAACTTTTCCATCTGCAAAGAACTCTTTTTTGGCCATTGTTAATTAATACATTCCTGTTTATACAAACACAGCTTATGACTTTCAATGTCACACCAAACCATAAAGAGCCTGGATCACATGAACTTTGCTGATAGGATGCGTTTTAAAGACAAGCTTGATAAGAGCCCTGAATTAAGGCTCAGCCGTGATGAATTCGGGGGCTTCAGACATCAACATAAGCGGCCATGATGAAGAGGCGAGAGCGTCGTGTTTGTGAGAGCCTCTCAAAGTAATGCCCTTAATCTGTGAAGCAGAACACACTGAGCACTGTAAACAGAGTACATCATGCATCCGGCTTGTTGGCATGGAAACCCCATCTGTAACCGATAGCAACAGTCTCTGGGAGGCGAGGTCATTGGTAGTGTAACAGGAGGAGGCTAAAATGTCAGTTGGCACTCAGAAGAGCAAGTTGGGTGTATACAGGATTCACACACACACACACACACACACACACACACACAGTGTGTGTGAGGTGTCCTGGCTGCCCCTCTGTAGCGGTGTCTTGTCCTGCATAAGGTCAGCAGGATAAAATGTCAACCGTCCAGCACTCACTCATCTGAGGAGAGAAGGACTCAGCGGAGGAAGAGAGGATGGACAGTGAATGGAAAAGAGGGCGGTCCTGATTTAAAGCTGGAGTTTTTATCGCTTTTCAGCTTTTTCCAAAACAGTCACCCATAATTGGCCCACTTCTGGAACAAGAAATAGAAGTGCTTCGTTCGGTAATCTTCCTCATGAGGTTTTTAAACACACTGTCATCTGAAAACAGCCGGAATCTCTTTTTTTAGAGCGTTTCTCGGCTCACGTTGGATCGTCGGCCACTCTTTGGTACATTGATGAAGAACTATGCAGCATGTCATGAAAATGTACTCACTTTAATTTTATTCCATCAGGTCCTCACTGAGGAGTCTAACGTTTTTAGTCCCAAACTACCCCAGAAATAGAAGATTAGAGCCTAATGGAGTTCAGTTACAGTTCGATTCAGTCCTTAAGAAGTTCTGAGCGACTATCTTTGTACTTCTGCTCCCATTTTTTGACAGAAAGTTACTTTCACTTTAGTCGGCCTATTCGCTGCGAGAGCGGCGACCCGCCACAAAATGGGCCACACTGATCTGAGAGAGACCACAGACTCATCTCCTTTCCATTAGGGAGAGAGGGAGAGAGAGGGAGGGGGAGATGGACTAGAAGAAGTTCATGTCACTTTTTTGTTTTCAAGCAGGTACTGAGCTGACTGGCTGCTTTAACAGGACGCAGGACTCTGCATCTCCGCTCCCAGCAAGCCTAAGGCCAGTGCGGATCCAGAGAGAGAAGTAAGACTTTTTTGCAAATATTTTTTTCCTTGTCGTGTACTTTACTGGAGAACTCAACTCAACAATAACTCAACTTCTTTACTCCTTCAGGTGAAGATCCAGCCCATGAGCTTCATGAACAGCAGTGCGTCTTCAGACTCTTTGCTGGTAATCACACTGTTGGTGCAGAAACGCTTCTTTCTGTCTGTCGAACTGTCCAGTCAAGTAATGGGAACAGGGTTCTAAATAAAGAGGTTCCAACCACTCAGCGTTCTGCAGTAAATTAATCACCTGATCTTTTGGAATCAAGCCTGTTTCTTCACACTAAATGCTTTGTTCTGCTTGAAGGTTCAGACGTAGATCACTGTGTGGAATAACCAACACAAAACTATCAAACTGCTCAGGTACAGAGACTGGACTGAAGATGAGAGACAACAACACTGTCCTTCAGGAAGATCTGGAGAACTGCTCAGGTACAGAGACTGGACTGAACATGAGAGACAACAACACTGTCCTTCAGGAAGATCTGGAGAACTGTTCCTCAACAACACATTAAAACACAATAAATTCTGACTCTTTGGAAGCAAAATATGAAGAAATCAAGACTTTTCCACAGTGTATCAGAACATCAGTATGTTTAAAATGTTCTAAGGTGAGATCTTCAGGCAGGTCTTCACAGAAAGACAGTGATTTTTCACTAAATTGTGGGCTTTGTTTGATTCTACACATGCTTGGAGGTAATTGCAGATATTTTAGTGAGCGTGGGGACATGCTGGATTATTTCTGGTCAGCTAGATGTTTAGAAGCCCGATGGTTAAAGGGTCACTTCACAAAAACGGAAGCTTTGCCTGACTCAACAGAATGCAGAGCAAAGCAGGGCGTCCATTTTTAGAGCAGTAGCTAAGATAATTCTAAGATAATCTGTCAAGAAGGGAAAAAAACAATAAACAAAGTGATCTCTCTCTTTCCCACCATCCCACCCCCTCCCTCACTCCACCTTTCTCTCCTCTCTCCTGAGCAGTCTCTCTCTTCCTGATTGCCCAAATCCAGTCCTGGGGCTCTTCGACTCCTGTTCAAATCCCACATCGAATCTCCTCTCACATCACTCTTTCTCTCCACTCATCCCTCCTTCCTTTTTCATTCCATATGCTCCATCTCTTTCCATACTCTCCCAAAATCACCAATAAAGAGGGGTTCTTTAGTGAAGGCACTGCCCACATATCAGTCACTGAAGGAATCATCTGAATGACTGAACGGTTCCTGTCTGGTTAAACAGTTCTTCTGAATAAAAGGTTCTTCTCTGGTTAAAAGGTTCTTCTCTGGTTAAAAGGTTCATATCTGAATAAAAGGTTCCTCCCTGGTTTAAAGGTTCTCAGCCATTTTAAAAGGTTCTTCTCTGGTTAAAAGGTTCTATCTGGATAAAAGGCCCTCCTGGCTTAATGTTTCAGCCATTTTAAAAGGTTTTCTGGTTAAAAGGTTCTTCTCTGGCTAAAAGGTTCATATCTGAATAATAGGTTCCTCCCTGGTTTTAAAGGATTCAGCCATTTTAAAAGGTTCAAAAGTTAAAAGCTTCTCATCTGGTTAAAAATGTTCTTCTTTGGTTAAAAGGTTCTTCTAAAAGGTTCTTGGTTGGTCAAAGAGTTTTTCTTCGGTTAGAATATTCCTGTCTGGTTAAAAGGTTTTTGTCTGGTTTAAAGGTTCTTGTGCAGTAAGAAGGTTCTTGTCTGGTTAAATGGTTCCTGTCTAGTTAATTGATGCACAGAAAAGTAAATGGTTCTCACCTGGTTAAACTGTTCTCAGCTACATAAGTGCTTCCTGTCTGATTAAATAGATCCTGCCTGGTTAAAGGGCTCTTTTCTATAATGGTTCTACAACCTTTAAGCACGGCTTCTTTATGGACCAAAGAGTTCACTTACTTATTTAAAAGTTTGTTTAATGTCATTTATCCCAGTCCTCCCAGTCTTAGAGTCTTTATTTTCCAGTTGAATTCGACTGGTTGTCATGACGCACGTTAGTAACGGTGAAATAAATGTGCATTTATTACACGTGGATTTGGAATAAACCGAATAACAATAGCAAGGCTTGTTTACATACATGCGTAATCATTTTCTGACAAAGCAGAATGTAGCATTATGGGATGGTGTTAGGGGAAACAGGGGGAAACCGTGTGTCCATGGCAACAAGAGTGTGTGATTAATGCATGTTTATGGACTGTCCTGTTAAGGCCGCCAGAGAGGACACAGACCGATCCATCACCGAACATTTGGGATTTTCTTTCTCCCTCATTCACCTCTCTCTCTTTCTCCCTCTCCCTCTCTCTCTCTCTCTCTCTCTGTTTGTGGATGAACCCTTGCTGCTGGATTTACAGCTGATGAGAAATGACTGCAGGCTGTGTGTGTGTGTGTGTGTGTGTGTGTGTGTGTGTGAGAGAGAGAGAGAGATAGTGAAAGAGTGTGTGTGTACAGGATTTGAGCTTCATTACTTTGAGGCAGGGGTTGTTTTGGGGGGGAAATAAGGACAAAACACACACACACACACACCAGTGCACCCACTGATGGCAGAGACACACACCAGTCACTCAAGTGTCTCACACTGATCTGAGCTTACACACAGGGTGATTTTCTGAGCAGGTTTCTGACCAGGAAGGGCAAAGGGCCAATTGACTGAGGTTGTTTACTTATACGCCCTTGGAAAATGATTCAGGGTGTGATGGGGTGTGTGTGTGTGTGTGTGTGTGTGTGTGTGTGTGTGTGTTACATACATGCTGGAAGCAGCTCCTGACGCTGGGCTCGATGTTGCTGCCACCGAACGCTGCCACCTCTCCGAGCTGCCATGGAATCTGAATGGCATCGTGCAGCAACAGCCCCAACTGCCTCTGATCACACACATCTCCAGCAGAGGCAACCTGGTTAAACAGACCTGCACACACACACACACACACACACACAGAGCAGCTTTCCAAAAACCTCTCTCCAGACCTGTTTAACCCCAAATCCAAGTGACCTCGTTCGGGATCGACTAAACTAAAAGAAATGTGTAATAAAACTGTTCAAAAAAGGCAGTGCTAATGGTCAGCGCCAGTTCAATAAAAGAGGAAGCCTATGAGGGGCCGCCAGACGATGCAGCTGAACTATTGCCTGTTTGTCTAAAGAAGACGCTGTCTTTCCGCTTTCCCACACAAGTGTAACTAAACTGAATTACAGTCACTTCTGTCACTGAAACACCGAGTCACACACATTAACACCGGCGTGAAGAAGGGATTCAACACTCGTTTAAGAGACAAACAGGTTAACGGTGATAGAGAGAATAAATATTTAACATCAGCACTGAAAGAACTAGAATATGAGAGAGAGAGAGAGAGAGAGAGAGAGAGAGAGAGAGAGAGAGAGACAGAGAGAGAGAGAGAGTGAGAGGGAGAGGAGAGAGAGAGAGAGAGAGACAGAGATATATAGACGGATGGATAGATAGAATGACAGATAGATAGATAGATATATAGAGATAGACAGACAAACAGAGAGATAGATAGATAGACAGACAGATAGACAGACAGACAAGCTGATAGATATATAGGCAGACAGACAGACAGATATATAGATAGACAGACAGACAGGCTAATAGATATATAGATATATAGGCAGACAGACGGAGATATATAGATAGACAGATAGATAGAAGAGTGGAGGAGGTGTGTGGAAGGTTGGATGGAAGAGAGTGAAGAGTGATGGAGCTGCAGGACGTCTTCAGCAGAGGGAGGACGGGGACGCTCACAGGGAGACGGCTGAGGGATCAGTGCTGATTGGCTTTATGATGATTCACTCCTTCATCTGAAGAGTAACTAACGGAGGGGGACGGTTTTGTTTCTATTCTGTGCTTTAATCATCAGAAGATCCCTTTTGAAGAGGAAATACAAAGCAGGCTTTTTTTATTCCAACGGTAACACCTAACGCTCCTCCGAAAACCCACCGCTGAAGTCCTCCCCCACCTGAAGTCCTCCCCCTCCTAAACACAAGCACAGTGAGAGTCACACAAGCATATGTGTGTGTGTGTGTGTGTGTGTGTGTGTGTGTGTGTGTGTGTCTCTGAAAAAGCTATTTTAAACTCT
>CM029385.1:2926928-2934428 GCA_017165825.1 Hepsetus odoe
TGTCTTCATTATTATCAGGACCTCCAGACACCATCAGCTGGGTTCATCTGATCGGCTCTAGAAGTCCCTTTTTGTCCACACTGTCCTCAGAACTGTCCTCTTCACAGCCTCGATTCTCTGTAACAGAGTTTAAACCGGCTGAACAGAACGCTCCACCTGAAAAGCTCCAGCGGAAAAGCCCGATTGCTGAAAGTCCTGGTGCTTCTGTCTCAGCTGGACCCTCTGGCGCAGACAGCGAGTCAAGCCCGTGTTTCTGGGCTCATTAGTAGCAGCTGCTCTGGGTTTGATATCGGGACGGATAGCGCTGGAGAGCCGCGGTGCTGAGCCCTCCGATCTGGGCCGAAACGGCGCTGGTTGGTGTAATTAGCATCAACGATGCCCCTCCTCTGGCACTTCCTGTTTGTGTAGCTGCTCCCTTCACACTGCTGATGCACATCAGACAAAAAAATCCATCCAAATCTCAGGATCTCACACGTGTCGACACACTCACTAATCCCTCTCACTCATTTTCTAAGCCACTTGTCCTAATCAGTGTCGCGGGGGGGTGCTGGAGTCTATCCCAGCTCTGACTGGGCGAAAGGAGAGGAAACACCCCTGACAGATCGCCAGACACACACACACACACACACACACACACACCCCTACTGGCAATTTATCATCTCCTGATGATATCTGTGGAGGGTGGGAGGAAACCGGAGCTCCCGGCGGAGACACAGGAAGTACATGTCCACTCCACACAGAAAGGACCTGGACGCCCCGCCTGGGAATCAAACCCAGGAACTTCTCGCCTGAGTGGACTACACCGCTCCACCACCCTGCCCTGTGATGGACCCTGTCCAGGGTGATTTTACCATCTTTCCCCCTGAAACAGGCTCCAGCACCACTACTCAGGACAAGGGGCTAAGAAAATGAGTGAGTGAGAGTAGTAGAGGGTCAATTCCTCCGTGTCCGCTCGTTTGGGATTGTGTTTTGTCAAAAATCAGTGGCTTTTACTCTCTCACACTCCTTCGCTCTTTCAGCCGTGATCTTGCTGTCATCACCAGTTCATCATTAAACAATCAGCCGTCGGAAAGCGCTGATTTATTAATTAACGGAATATAATTCCTTTAATGTCTTTCTAAAAGAAGAAAATAAAAATAAAAATACATTTTTAGGACTCATTAAGGAAAAGGTGCTTCAAAGTTACTTCTATTTGCTGACGTTCTTGGTTGATGCTGTCTTTTCCAACCTGCTTATTGCTAAGAAAAAAAAAAGAACTCTCCCAATTAATTAACGAGATAATATCTCTGCAATGTCACTCTAAAAGAAAAATGAATAACAAAATATATATTTCAAGGATCTACTACAAAAGGTGCTTCCAAGTTACTTCTATTTGCTGTCAATCTTGGTGAACGTTAAAAATTCACTGAAAAAGAAAAATCTACATCTATTTATTAACGATCTGTTTATTAACGATCTATTTATTAACGATCTATTTATTAACGATCTATGGTTTATTCATTCCTTTCTAGATGGTTTTTCTAAACAAACAGAAGCCTTTATTTAGAGATTTGGTTCACAAAAAGCGCTTCACAGTTACTTTGATTCTTCTCTCGTTCCTGGAGCACATCGCCTTTTCCGACTTATTTTTAATTATTTATTGAATTCAATTAAAATTAATTGCCAAAAAAGACGTGTACTGTAAAAGAGGCTTTTCAGGATGCCTCCACGGATGCATACAGAGTCTGCTTTTTCCTGGCACAACAGCCCGTATTTTTAATGTGTCGGGCGTCTTGTCCTTGTGAGATACCACCAGGTCAAAGTTCACCGGCCTCTGCATGTTGGACAGGCTGGCACTGCTGTCCGAGCATTTCTGGAACAAGGTCCCTCTGATCCGAGCGCGCAGCCTGGCAGCCAGCGGACAAATTAAGCTGTCGCTCAAGAGCTTCTTCCCATCAGCCTCCCGCCGAGCGTGAGGCAGGAGCTCACTCGGGTCATGATCACACCACGGGCGTCAAGAGGCTAGAGGGTTTTAATTAGGAGCACACCGTCCCCAAACACAGCAGAACGAGGGAGGAACCGCCAGCCCCCGCCGCTGTTTACGAAGGAAAGGCCACTGCTGTCAGCCTGTTAGAACATCACAGCTTCTTTTCCAAAAACGACCCAGCTTCAGGTGAAAGATCTTCCGGGGGTTCTGATGCAGAATGCAGAAATCGAGCAGGCTGTCTGAAACACCTGAAGCTTCATGCCTTCATAAAGTGACCGCTTGAAACATGAAAGACATCGCCTGACTCCCAAAATACGACTTTAAGATAAAAATATTCAGTGGACGGGTGCGTTCGTGGAGTCATCGAGGCGAGATTACAGATGATCTTGATTTTAATCAGAAATGAATGGGATGTATTTGTGTTGTAGACATGATGTCCCCTGGTTTCTATAATAATCATGATAATATAATAAAAACAAAATCAGTTTGACCATAAAAACCATCAACGGTGATGTTTATGCACCAGTACTGGAACTAATGACGCCCCATTAACAGAGGAGGGACTTTTACTTTATAAAGTAAAGAAAACAGTTGAATATTTTATTTTCTTACAAAGCGCTTAAAGACTTAACGAAAAGCACTGATCTCTTTTCTTTTACCCATCTTGGACTCTGCTGGGTGATTAAAGTGAAAGTGAAAGTGACAACCCTTGTCATTATGCAGGCCATGCACAGCACACATGAACTGACAACGAAATTGACCTCTGCATTTAACCCATGCACACTCAAACTCAGTACAGTGGGCAGCTATTGAGCGCTCGGAAGCAGTGGGATAGTGGACGGTACTCTTGCTCATGGGCGTAAATTTCAGGCAACCTACTGGGAAGGGGCTCTGAACCTCCGATCCTCCGATCATGCTAACGCCCCAACCACTAGGCCACCATTGCCCTTCACAAATCGAAACAAGAATTATCATTCACCCGAACTCTAAAACACACAAGCTGCAGCGATCAGACACGATGAGTCACTTTGCAGTTTTAAAAAGCTTTCAAAAACGTATTTATTTACCCTGGCTTTTAACTATTTTGTTATTATTATTATTGTTATTATTATTACTATTGTTATATAAAATATTGGTATATATTATATTGCATTTTTAAATTATATTTAGAATATTATTATAATTTTTTTACATTGTATTATTATTATTATTTCTATTATATAATAGTAGCAGTAGTAGTAATAATAATTATTATAATAATAGTAAAGTAATGGCCACTACACATATTATTATTATTATTATTATTATTACATACTACTATTATTAGTTGTTGTGGTTATTATTGTGTACTATTTTAAGATTTCCCTTATTTGGAATTCTCTTTTTGTCTTAATCATTTATTGTCCCGTATATTTATTTTACTTGTATATTATGTTATTTTTTGCATTTATATTATTTATACTGCTAGTTTTTGTTGTCAAATATCCTGCTTCCTCTGCACAGTTGCTTGGATCTTTTTCCTGATTTTTACTCTCACAAAGCAATTTATATATGTATATTTAAGATTATTATTCATTTTTTGTTTCATTATTTATTGTAAAATTCGGGAGCTTTTAGTGAAACCATCACCTGGAGGGCTAACTCGGGCTTCCTCTGAAACGGGAAAATTACTTAATAGACTGCGGCCCATGTTGACTAGAATCACGGTGAATGATGGGGGAGAGGGAGGGCCTTCCTACCCATGCCATACTATGGACTTTTCCATTTTCCGAACGAAGTGCCCAAAGCTTAGACGGTCAAATTGAGAAAATCTGAGCTCCTGAAGCGTGCTGACCGCCGCACGGTGCTGCTCCGTTCTTCACTGCTCTGTGGATTATCGCTGGAAAATCTGCTCTGCTGTGATATAATTGCAGCCATAATTGGAAAAGTCCAGGATTAAAAATGAGTATATTAGAGGGAGAGCTCAGGTTGGACGTTTTGGAGACAGAGTTAGAGAAGCAAGACTGCGTGGTTTGGGACATGTCCATGTTGTCAGCAGTGGTTTCGCTGCTTTCTGTCCATGCACATGGACATGCAGGGACAAATCAGGGTCCCTGTGCTGATTCTTAAGGAGAAAAACAGTGAAGCAACTGCGCTAACATGCTGAACTGTATGCTGAAGTGCATGGTGCATGCAAATGCATGAGCATATGGATGGTGTCAGCCAGACCAGGTCTTCAGAGAGAGAGAGAGAGAGAGAGAGAGAGAGAGAGAGCGAGAGAGAGAGAGAGGGAGAGAGAGGAAGAGAGAGAGTGTCTGTTTTGGCAGCAGTGCGAATGATCACTCGATCACATGCACATACACACAGCTGGTGTTGACTCCTCGTGCCCGAAAGCCTTTTTGCCGCTCACTTTCATCTACTCTCCCTTCAAGCGCCAAGCAAGCTAGCAAACCCCCCAAACATGGCACAGGTGTTCAGAAGGACACAGCACCTCCTCCCCTGCTCTCTCACTCTTTCACTACCCATCTGTCCATCTTTCTCCTCCTCTTTTCTTCTCTTTGTCATGCTCTGAACTAGCCTCGCATCTCCTTGCCACTGAGTGATCGTTGTCTGAATTTCTGAAACCGCCTCTGTTGCACACAGAGAGCTACAGGTGGAGAGGAAGTTAATTGGGTTGGAGAAGAACGAAAAGACAGGCAGCAGAGTGACGAGGACGGACGGGATTAGGAATGAGTGTGTTAGAGGGACAGCTCAGGTTGGATGCTTTGCAGACAAAGTGAGAGAAGCGAGACTGTCCGTTTGGACATGTCCAGAGGAGAGATGAGGAGAAGGATGTTAAAGATGGAGCTGCCAGGAAAGAGAAGAAGACCAAAGAGGAGGTTCAAGGATGAGGTGAGAGAGGACATAGGGGAAGGTGCAGAGGACAGGAAGAAATGGAGACTATGATCCGCTGTGGTGACCCCCTAAAAGGGAGCAGCCGAAAGAAGAAGACGACGATGACGGAGAAGAAGGAGACGAAGAAGAAGATGAAGAAGAAGAAGAAGTAACTCAGATCGAACACTGTCACGTTATAAACGAATGTGAGGTTTGTTAAGAACAAATAAAGGTCCACCATTCCTCCCAAACACACCAGCCGACGTAACTGAACTTCCTCAGTTGTGTGTGAAAGTTTGGGCACCCTGGTCAGGCGTCTTTAAAGCCCACAACATGCTCAGAAAAGGTGATTTAAAACATCCTGATATCAAGATATCACCACACAAAGGCCTAACGAGCACATTTACAGCCGTATACTGCGACCGGGGAGCAGTGCTGGTGACGGTACCTTGCTTAAGGGTACCTCTGGGCAACGTACTGATCTGTGATTCAAACCCGTGGCCTTCTGATCCCGGGGCTTTGTCCCTAACCACTAGACCACCGCCGCCCCATGATCTCCCATGCTTTAATGTTGCCAACCACCATCCTTTGCTCCGGGTTTAGATGCCTTCAGATGCCCAACGCTTCAAGGAGCACATGCTCTCCAAACTTCAGTAACCTCTCGGCATTCTGGGTAAAAGCCAGCTGGAAGAGTCTTTTGCTGTTCATAAACTCCACTAACAGCAGGTGCTGTAGAACCATGCTGAGATCTGAGTTCGCCTGAACCTGTTCACAGCTGCTTTAGAGGTGGATCAGGGGCTCCAGTCAGAGCTCAGAGCTCATTCATTCATATTTTACTTCCAAAAAGCCGAGTTTCTTGTGTATTTTTATTTACTGTCAGGGAACAATTCTCCAGACTTCATGAAGGACAATTTGTTAAGAAATGAGAGGCGGCAGAAGAGGTTCCCACCGTATTTTATGACCAAATGTCCCGGCAGAGTAAAGAAAAACATGCAGGCGAGTGTGTCTCTTACTTACTTGATATAGTAGGGCACTTTATTCTGGGACACCGCTCTCTGCCAGGGCAGCTGGACTGAAGCTGAGGAAACAAACACATCCAAGATTAATTTGGACATCTTCCTGGTTCCATTAGCACAGAGCTAATCTTGAGCTGTTGGTCTAATCATTCTCACTTGCTTTGTAGCTCCTTCTTCTGGTAAAGGTACCCAGGCAGGATTATTTGAGCTTTGATGGTGTATGCTTTTCACTCGTGCATTAGTCATTAGTTATAGCTGGCCTGGTTTATATGGTTGACACCGATAGAAGGAGCACCTTGGAGAATCGAGGACTGCGCTGCTTGTTTAGGAGTCCACAGACCCCCCCACACACACTACGGGCTATTTTAAACACAAAAACACTCCGCCGATGACTGACTGCGTGGGCAGTGTGAGATGAGAGTGTGTGGCCAGTGAGGAATACAGCTTGCAGATCGTTTCTGAGCTGTTAGCTTCCATAACTTGCTTTGTCTGCTGGGAAAATGGAGCAGAAATATGAAACTCAAGTGAAAGCCCACACTCCTTCAGGAGACAGGAAACTAGGTCTGTGTAAGTCAAATACAGCCACCTGATTTGCTTTTCACATCTGAACCACAGACGCCGAGACACCAGCTTTGGAAAAGAACGTAGGTGTTGTCTTGCGAAGCTACAGGTTCTGAGTTTGATATGAAGATCTGATAATGGGACACCAAAACAATTGTTTTCTATTATCTTTCCAACTCTTAATGTGCTTATCTAGCATGAATGGATTTCGAAAAATACGTTTGACCCCAGATATTTTAGAAAAACGATGCTAAAACGAGGTAGAACACATTATGATGAACTTCGTGATTAGAGCAGGGCTGCTCAAACTACTGCTGGAGGAGCTCCAAGTGCTTGCTGGGCCTGAACGATACCACTGGGGATCAAACCAGATGGGGTGCTGCATTTCAACCAGTTTGGAGGTGGAACCCCAGTAAGCGATCAAAGATTTATCACCAAAAGAAGATGAAGAAGACACAATGGAGGAGAAAATTCACACACACACACACACACACACACACACACACACACACACACACACACACACACACACACACACACACACCCGATGATTGGAGGTACATCAGCTGCCTTGGAATTATGAATTAGTTTCTCCACGCACATGAATCTCTTTAAATTAATCTTGTTCATTTAATTCCACAGAACAAAATGGTCCATCGTTCTCCTCCCAGCACCGACGCTTCCTCTAGTGCATATCAGGTCTGACATGAACTGAGCTCATGTTTCGGGCCAAACCTCACCGAAAGGCCACAGGGACCCATTACTTTTGCAAAGGTTTTGGTTTCTAGGCCGGTTTGAGAGATTTTGACATGAGACCCTCCAGGGTAGCAGCCTGAGTGCTCTCCTGCTGCACTGGGCCGGACGAGTGCAGGCGTTCCTCATGATGGAATGAGAACTTAATCATCTCGGTTGCTGGTGGTCAAATTTCGGAAGTGTCAGTATTTCCCAGCTGACAGTGGTGGACAACACCGTCCACCACCGAGCAGGACACTGTCCAGGACACGTCCATCACACTGACACTAAAAAGGGCACGGATCTATCCATGTATCCATCCATTGTCTATTCATCCATCCATCCATCTATCTGCCTATTTATCCATCTGTT
>CM029385.1:2939428-2951517 GCA_017165825.1 Hepsetus odoe
CCGCATGATCGGGGTTCGAACCCCTTCCCGATAGGTTGCCCTGAGGTACCCTTGAGCAAGGTGCCGTCCCCGTCACTGCTACCCGGGCGCTTTCAATAGCTGCCCCCTGCTGCACGGTGTTTGAGTGTGCATGGGTTAAATGCAGAGATCCAATTTTCTTCACTGTCTGCTGTGCTGTGACCTCGCAATGACAAGGGTTGTCACTTTCACTTTCGCTTTAGTCTAAACGATGATCTAGCGGTTTGGGGCTTGGCCCCAGACCCAGATTCATACTGGAATAAAATCCCTCCACGATTTCTACCAGACTGTAAAAGCTACACTTTCTATTCATACTGGATTAAAATCCCCCCCCCGAGAGTAAAATCTCCCCTCACTGCAGATTTAAACGTCTGTTCTCTTCAGCAATCGTTCACACACACCACCCACCACCCTGCCCAGCCGCAACAGGGCTTTAAAATCCATACTGGAGCAGTCACACTTCCGACAAGCTCGGCAGGACGGCACACGCAGTCACACTCTGGCAGCAAACTCCATTTTAGATCCATTAACTGCCCCGAATTTAGCTGACACTTTGATAGCCGGCCATCTTTTGACTAATTAATCAAACAATTCCGCCCGCTAGGAAATGGAGCTTCAGATGACTGATGAGTCCCTTCGATACATTCCCCGAGCTCCTCATCAGCATTCACAGCTAATCCGAAATCTGATCTCACTTTGATTAGCCAGTTAACATTAAGCTGCTGCTTATATGGCATCCCTGATGTGTCTCCTTTCAGTGGGAGGCTCTTTATTTACGTGACTGTAATTCAATCACTGCCTTGAAGTCGTCCCGTTTCAGGATAGAGAGTCTGATGAGTGATGAAGTTCAGGTACTTCAAACCGGCGCAGAATAAACAAACAACGATGTCCTGTAAGAGAAACAGAACTGTACCGGGTACTGTACCGGGACAGCTCTTTGACTCACGCCCAGAACCACATCACGTTGCTGCACAGCCCATCAGTCAGAAGGACTCAGCCAGGGTCGTCGGGACAATATGAGGGCTGTAAGCAAGATTAAATCCCGGTTAATAGCTATGGTTGCAGCCCTGAGCAAAGCACTTAACCCTCAGCTGCTGGAGGGATCGTCCCCGCAGATGGTCACTGTTGCTCATTTTGGGCAAAGACGCTGCTCGATTGACTTTCAGCCTCCTGTGATAAAAAAGGGAGGCATGCCGCCATTGGCTCGGCCTTCAAACTGGAAGGTTAAGCTCGACATTCAAAAATGTTAATCCCAGAATTATAACACAGCAGCTATATGCACATCATTGGCTCTATAATCCAAACTCCTATATATTTTTTCCATCCTATTCACAGCAGAGCTCGTCCATCCATCCGTTCATCCACCCATCCCCTCAGCTGCCGATCCTAACCAGGATGGTGCCGCTGCAGCCCGACACAGCACTCACACTTACGAGGCTTTTTCATTTTTTCCCTTCACTCCTCACATTTTTATTCTTTCTGGGCTTCAACATGCCCGACACAAGGACCTCCGCTCGCTCAACACTCACGTGGGATCTCACGCACATACATGAGCAGCACACGCGTGCCGGGACGAGCCGATTTTTAGGACGTTAGCTCCGATTACAGGGAGGAGGAAAGCGATTCCCTCAGGTTCTGCTCTTGGGGAGCTGGTGGGTTTGCAGACGTCTGGGAAGTCAGACAGCGGGATGGAGACGTTACAGATGAAAGACGTGATTGGACGACACAAGGGGGGGGCATCGGGGACGGGACTCTGGTGAAATTTGTTGACATGGGTGAGATAATTACATTTAGTTGGAGCTGCGCGAACCTCGAACCGACGGACTCGTATCTGCTAAAGAATCTGATGAAAATTGAACAACACGCCCAAGTGTGTCCGACTGGAGAGTGTTCGTACGCCGTGCGCTGGGTTTCCGAGAGTCCGCGTTTGAAAAAGAAAGAAAAACATCCAGCATCAATTACCCCGCTGTGTATTTTCAGCGCAACCGCTTTGACCTGACTGAGCAAACCTGCTCATCATCTGCAGCTTGCTTTTCCCTCCTGCAGCACAACCCGACGCCTGGAGTTCCCCTTTCTCCCACTGCTGCTTGAAAAGTGTTTACCGCCTCGATTAAGAGGCAGATTTATACCACGTCCAACACACTGGCATCGTTCCGAACAGAGAGCACTTTGAAAGGTTCTCTTTTTCTAACATCCTGGATGAGGGCTGTGCAGACAAACGCAATTATTGCATTAAAAATGCTCATTAAAATGCAACTTCTCCCTGAATCAACAGTGATGAGGCGATGATGATAATGCATGGTTTAAATTGAGTCGCTGTGAGAAGCAGAGCCTGAACGACACACTGATTCACATGCACTGGTGGTTCTCTAGAGAAAATTCAACCTTTTGTACCTTTCGTCACGTTGTGTGCCTGGACAAACGAAGCCTAATTAATTATACAGTCAATAATGTGCAAAAGAAGCTCCTGGTCTAACTGATGATGATGAACGTCTACGTCTGTATTACTGTTAATTTGATGTTTTAAACTAATGGGGGTAAAAATTACAGCACTTTTTTTGTTTGATGTTCTCTTTAAAGCTAGCTAGGCCGAATAACACGTATGAAATTGGGCTATACATCAGGAAAAATGCTGTACTGGAGTCGAAGGCAGACGATGTGTTCACCTGTTTTAACCTTAATGCTAGGGCTGTTCAAAATGTTGAACATTGAATAGACCTGGTATGCGGTTTAGGGATCCTGCCGTTATGCCATGTTAATTCTACTGAAATGCACAAGCAAGCGGGGCAAAATAATAAAAAGCACTAAATGATCAGAGTCCCAAACCTACAACCCTCAACTATCACGGCACTGTCCCTGATACCATGCATTGTCCCAGCTAAGAGAGGTTTAGGATGGTTTAGGTGGTCTAGTGTTTAGGGGCTAGGCTCCAAGATCATAGGTTCAAATCCCAGACTAGAAGTTGCCCTGGGGTACCCATGAGCAAGGTACTGTCCCCATCACTGCTCCCTGGATAACTGATATGGCTGCTCACTGCTACACTGTCTGTGGGCAAAATTCTGAGGTTGCATTTCATTGTGGTTCACTGTTTGCGTTCACGGTTCACGTTCTCTAAAATGGATTTTGGTCTTTGAAAGAAATGAAGTTCCACACAAAGTAGGGGGGGATTTAATGAGCAGCAAGAAGAAGAAGAAGAAGGAGAAGAAGAAGAACCACCTGCCGCCTCTTTTCTAACCATGCTCTGGTCCAGCAGTGGCCTGGGGGTTAAGGATTAGGACCCGTAACTGGAAGCTTGTGAGTTTGAGTCCCAGAGCGGTAGGTCACCCTGAGGTACCCTTGAACAAGATACAGTCCCCACGACTGTTCCCCGGGCACTGGATACGTGGCTGCTGTGTTAAATGCAGAGGAAGCATTTTGTACTGGAGCGCTGAGAGCCGTGCATTCACGATGACAAATAACCATTTTCACTTTCAATTTAAGTGATTAATCATCAAAGAGCTGCTACGTTTCTATTATAATCAGTGACCGCTCCATTGCTAGCAGGGTCAGGCACCATATCGGTCGCCAATAAAGACAAACAAGCCTAAAATCGTTCCGTATCGACGGGATCGCGGAGGATCGTTCCCTCTCTGCCTCGCGCACCCCGAGCGTGTGTCCGGAGCTTTCTGCAGATTACACACCGGGCTCGGCAAGTGACAGACATGGAGTGTCCCAGACCCTGCATGGGCTCAACTAAAATGACATCAAACGCTGCGCCCACAGGGACAGTCGCTGGCGAGTGTGTGCGCGGGTCGTGTGTATAAGTCCGTGATGTGTGCATCGCCTCGGAGAGGCAGATCAAAGGGTGAAAAAAAGCCAGCACACACCTACCAGGGCCACTCGGGCCCGGCTCAATTATTTATATCCGAAATCTTGCAACAGAATTCACTCCCAGCGCCAGACGCTTTGCTTTTTTTAGACTTCTCAAACAGTTTGTCACATTTCAGCCAATCAGCCGGTCAGTCAGCCAGCCCGCTGTCTGGAATGCCGCCGCTAATAAAGATCGGCACATAAATCTGAGGGTAATGCTAAGGCGAGAGCGCAGACCTCTGTAAAAAGTGCAGTCTATCAAGGTCGATAAGCCTCGGCCGGAGCTACCTCGGCTCTTTCCTTTGCTCAGAACTGCATGAGCTGGAATACAGGGCTGTAGCCATTCGCTAAAAAGTCGCTTTGAAGTGAAGTGAAAGTGACTATATGTCATTGTGAAGACAGCACAGTGAACCACAATCCTCTGAATTTAACCCACGCACCATGCAGCAGCTATGTCCGGCACCTGGGGAGCAGTGACAGGGACGATACCTTGCTCAAGGGCCATCTTCCGATCCTGGGGCCTCGTCCTAAAAATGATCATACAACGGATCGGTTTAATCATTTGATCTTTTGATCATTTTGGGACCCCAGGAGAGACTTTGGAAAGCAGGTTAAGGTAGTTCCGACTTGTGGATGTGAGCTTGAAAAAAATGAACAAAACATCACAGTTTAAAATTTTAGACAACAGGGTCTTTCACAAACGCAGACCTCGGACACCAAACCTCTTAACGAGCGGAGGTAAAGCGACAAACCTGTTTTAGGCTGGAGGTTCTTTCGTGGTTCTTCAGGGCCTTCGATTGGCTGATCAGCCAGAAACATGCGCGCCTGGTCCAGCGTGCTGACCACTACGTGCTCTTTCTCCTTCAGCTCCGCCCTCAGAGCCTGGAAACACAAAAACGATTGGTTAACAGAGAGCATGACTGGAGAGATGATTGGTCAAAACCCTAAAGAGAAGCGAGTGTAGAAGATCGCTGATCAGAGGTGGATCTCACTTTTCAGAGGATGAGAGAAAGAGAGAGAGAGAGAGGGAGGGGGGGAGAGTGGATGAGGGACAGAGGGAGGCAAAGAGAGAGAGAGAGAGAAAGAGAGGGAGAGAGGGTAAGAGAGCCAGAGGGAACAGAAAAAGTGATCAGGTAGAGAGGAAGAGAAAGAGCAGTATGAGAAAAGAGGTAGAATGAGAGAAAGAAGGGGAACGGGGAGAATGAAGGGCGAGAGAGAGAGAGAGAGAAGGGCAGCAAAAAAGGAGAAACAGAAAACGAGAGAACGAAAGAAAAAAGAGTGAGAGGGAGAAAGACCAGGGCTAGAAAGAGGTCGGGAATAACTGGAGGGAGGAAGAGAGAAACAGAAAGAAGGAGAGAAAGAGAAGAAGAGAAGGAGGAGCAGGGGGAAACAACAGTCTCTAAAATCTGAAGGGTCCAATGATGAAATTTTCAAACAGAGTCCAAAAGAAATTACAGACTTCGAAAAATGACACGTTCGGATGCTAGTGACTCAGACATCACACACTCCAGCCTCAAGGTACGAACACACACACTCTCTCTCAAACATACACACACACACACACACACACACACGCACACGCACAGAAGAGGCTGTAGAAAGAGGAAACGAGTCGGGTCAGAGTGACCTTATAGAAAAGTGGGCTTTACTGTAGAGAAAGTGATGAGCACACACTCCGGCTCTAATTGCCTGCGTAGTAAAGTCTCCACTCGGGTCTCACAGCTGATTAAATCTCCAAAGGAGAAGAGCTGCTGAGATTAGCCTGCTAAAAGGTGTACCACACTGAAAAATGAAGCACACTCATCCACTGAAACTGCAACAGAGCCCCAAGAGGACACAGCATGTGTGTGTGTGTGTGTGTGTGTGTGTGTGTCCACTGTCCGTCCAAAGTTTAAGGACATCTTCCTTGATTAGGACTATTCTCTGACCTCTAGGAAGGTTTTGCAAAGAGCTCCTAAAGCAGAAGTGTCCAAAGTGAGGCACCAAATGTAGCCCATGGGGATGACTGATTCGGCCCATCAGGCACCCAAACCTCAACGGGCGACCTAATATATATATACACACACACACACACAGTACTGTGCAAAAGCTTTAGGCAGGTGTGAAAAAATGATGTAAACAAAGAATGCTTTCAGAAATATAAATAATGATTGTTTATTTTTTATCAATTTACAAAATGCAAAGTGAGCGAACAAAAGAAAAATCTCAATCAGATCAATATTTAGTGTTACTACCTTCTGCCTTCAAACCAGCATCAGTTCTTCTAGGTACACCTGCACAAAGTCAGGGATTCTGTAGGATTATAGTCGGTGTCTGATCAACCAATTTTACCAAACAGGAACTGATGACAATCAATGTCACGCGGAGGAGAAACGCAGTCATGTTTGGAACGACCTACCGGCCGAGTTCTTTCAAAAACTGTGTGCCTAGAAGAATTGATGCTGTTTTGAAGGCAAAGGGTGGTCACACCAAATATCGATTTGATTCAGATTCTCTTTTGTTCATTCACTGCATTTTGTTGATTGATGAAAATAAATGATCAACACTTCCATTTCTGAAAGCGTTCTTTGTTCACAGCATTTTTTCACACCTGCCTAAAACCTTTGCACAGTACTGTATGTATACTCTTTTCTATAAAACTATTCGAAACAAAAAACCCCCACTAGTATTAAGGTGTAATGTAACAATATACTAGTATGCAATTTAATGAATGAATCTTCATGAAAGATCTTAAGTGCGAGTATAAATAACCACACCTTGCTTTATCAGAGATTCACAGCATCGTTTCTAGCTATTTATGAACATAAACTTGTGTCCAGTCCCCCAGCACCTTATGAAATATGCAAACAGTGTCTCCCATGCAGCTAAATGGAAGAAAGATCTGGAGAATGGGGAGGCCAAGACAATATTCTCAAACCTTATCGCTTTTCTTTCTGAATTTAGTCATTTTGTAAATTTCTGAAGAAAGCCTGGAATCATTATCCTGTTGCATGGTACATTTTCCTGTTGAGTGAAGCACAAACCAGAAGGAGCTGTGTGACATTGAGGAACTGAATGATCATTTTCATGATCAATATTATTGGACTAAGTCTCCAAATCTTTCTCCCCAAAACAACGCCTAACTTTCTCTGAACCACCTCCATGTTTCACTGCAGAAACAACATATTCTTTTCTGTACTTTCCCTCCATCCACTGCCCGTTCCCTTCCCCGAAATCACTGAAATTTACTCTCCTCCGTCCACAAGACCTGCTCCCAGTCCTGAAACACCCCAGAGTTTGTGTTCTTTGATCGTCTCTTTTTACTGCTCACAAAGATCTTCTGAAGTGCAGTTTAGACTGTATTGAACAGCATTTCAACACAAAGTGAAAATCAGTCACAAAAGACAGACCTTCTTCAAAACCAAGAGTTTTTGTGGTAAAATCTTGTTACTAGAGGTCATACGTTCCAATAAAGACTGAAAAACTTCTATTTCTATTTTCCTTTAATGCATTTTTGCAGTGTTTCATTTAGTTCTTTCTTTAATAAAAGAGTGAGAGTGTGCCCAAACTGTGTGTGCCTGAACACTGGGAGCTGACTGTACCTTGCTGCAGAAAGGCCTGCAGTGATTTCCACTGGAGATATGATCACCAGGAGCCAAACTGTTGACTTCCTGAGAGTCTGCTAAGCACAGCCTTTAAGCCCCACTACTCCAATCCCTTTACTTACAAAAGGCCATTAAAAAAAAACAAACCTCACTCTTCCCTCTCGCTCTCTTCCTGAGCTGAGAAACACTCCACTGCTGAGGATAGGTCACACCAAAACAAAAAAGCTGAATTTTTCCTGGGGGGTGGGAGAAGAAGAAGAAGAAGAAAGATGGAAAAAAGACGGCATAGAAAGCTCTGCACTACAGTCACTATTGACAAAAGAATGTCGATCTGTCCTTGTAAACAAACTCGCAGAAATGTCAAGGCCTTCGTCTCCATTCTTCCTTTTTCAACTTTTTTCTGTGCAAGAAGAAACTTTCCAAAAGCAAACGCACTTCCTACAGTTGAGCTCAGGTGAGGAAGAAAGAGCTGAGCCGCGCAGAAGGGAGGACGGATGAAAGCGTGGAATCTGTACGGAACACAGTTTGACAGTCGTTTTCTCTCTGATGCCTTCGGTTCGAATGTCTCACGAGAAAGAAAGCTGTAATCGATTCATCAGATGGGCGTTTCCGTTCAGTGTTGTATAAGCACTTCCCCCGACTTTCTGATAAGATTTCAGAGGCTGCTGCTAATTAATGGAATATTTTCTCTCCTGATTATTCGTGGTCCTTACAGTCACCCCAGACAAATGGCCCAAAGTGGGGACAAAGCACCTCATGTCTCCTGTGTGGACGAATGACTTGGACCACCAGAGGATTAACCGCAATTACTCACATGTGCATGTCTTTGGATGGTGGGAGGATACCGGAGAACCTGAAGGAAACACTTACATGTTCTCTCAGAGTTACTGAGAGAACATGTCTACTCCACAGAGAAAGAACACGGGCCGTCCCGCCTGGGAATCGAACCCAGGAGCTTCTCGCTATGAGGCGACCCACTGGGCCACCATGCCGTCCCCCCATTAAACATGTTTCTAATATTAATTACAAGTGATAAATGTTTGGTTTTGTTCAAAAAGTGAGTTATTTTTGTAACAAAAGAATGAAATTACTGGTACCCAACACTTTGTGCTGAATTTCTACCTTTAAAGTTTAAACCCCTCCCACAGAACAGCCGGTTTTGTAAATATACCATGGGCAGAATAAAGTTCTAGTACGTTAAGACTCCTGCTGAGGGTTCAAGTGTGTAAAAAGTTGGGTGTCCGCATTTATTCCAATAAGCAGGTCTCCAGCGTGCCGAAGGGTCCCAAGGCCTCTCCTGATAGCATCAATCAGCCGGAGAAAAGGAACACAGCTCTCCATGCTGAAAAGGTCGATGATGGAGTGACAGGAACAGGGGAGGTGGAGGGAGGGAGGGAGCAAGGAAGTGGCAGGAGGAACGGAGGTTATTTTCACCTCTGAAATGACAGAGTGGGGACGAAGTGTGTCCGGTCTGGGTTTTATGAGAGGACAAATGTTCTCTTCCAACCTCCCACTGTCCTGAGAGGACTAATATAGAACTAAAAACACTGCCAGAGAAAAGGAGTGATGGAGGCAGTGAGAAACAGGGAGAGAGAAAGAAACAGATGAAGAGGAAAAGAGAGGAACATCAAGAAAGTGAGCAGGAATAGAGGAGAGGATACCATAAAATGAGACAAAAGGGAAAACTTGTGAAAAAAAGAGCACAAAAAGAGAGCACGTAGGGGCAGCGGTGGCCTAGCGGTTAGGGCGTTAGCCGCATGATTGGAGGATCGGGGGTTCAAACCCCTTCCCAATAGGTTGCCCTGAGGTACCCTTGAGCAAGGTACCGTCCCCGTCACTGCTCCCCGGGCGCTTTCAATAGCTGCCCACTGCTGCATGGGTTTGAGTGTGCATGGGTTAAATGCAGAGGTCAGGGCAGCGGTGGCCTAGTGGTTAGGGAGTTGGCCCCACATCGGAAGATTGTGGGTTCGATTCCCACCCCAGTGGGTTGCCCTGAGGTACCCTTGAGCAAGGTACCGTCCCCATCACTGCTCCCCGGGCGCTTTCAATAGCTGCCCACTGCTGCACGTGTGTGTATGGGTTAAATGCAGAGGTCTAATTTCGTTGTGGTTCATGTGTGCTGTGCCATGACCTCGCAATGACAAGGGTTGTCACTTTCACTTTCACTTTCAAAAGAGAGCACGTGTGTATGAGAGAAAGGGAGAGAGAAAGGAAAGGGGAGGCAGAGAGAAAGAAAGTGAAAGTGAAGAGAGAGAAAGAGAGAGAAAAGACTAAAGGAGCAGTGAGAAAGAAAGAAGGAAAGAAAGAAAGAAACAGGGTGACAGGGAGAAAGAGGAGGGAGATTTCAGGAAGGTTCAACCAGGAGTCACAGCTTTTGCAACAAAATTCTCTCTCTGTGCTTAATTCACACACACCGTGCAGCCATATGCGGCACCCAGGGAGCAGTGATGGGGATGGTACCTTGCTCAAGGATACCTCAGAGCTCTTCGCTCCCTGAAAACAATGTGGACCACTGTTTCCATTAATATTTCATTTCAGTAAATGGGTCTTGTCTCTGTTGGCGCTGCAGATGAATTCTGTGTGTGTGTGTGTGTGTGTGTGTAAAGTGTGTTTGGTGCAGAACATGACGCTAGTATTTCCAGTTACAGTGTAGGTGTGGGCGATGTGGGTGAAAAAGAGAGAGAGAGAGATATGTTTAATATATCGAACAGAAATAAAAAAATACTTAAGAAAATAGCAAACAGTGAAAGTGCTGCTTGCAGTGGACTTTTATTTTGGAAAGTCCATTTTAATGATGCCAAAAAAGACATTCGAAGGGTTAATAACAAACAAAAAAAATCAAATAAAGAGCTTAAGAATCTGGTACAAATCTAAAAAATGAACATTTGCTAGAAATAAAAGAAATAGTACATGATAATGGTTAAATATTGGTAACCAAAAATCGGTCTGAAGTTTTCCCAAATTGTCCAGAAAGGCTCATTAGCATATCAAAGACATCCGTTAGCCTGGACTGCATGAAAATTTCATTTCAGTAAATGCGTCTCATCTTCGCCGTGCCAGAATTTGCGAGCGCTCGGGCGGTCGGTCCCCCCAAAGTGCTGGTGGAGGGCCTCTTGTCCTCCTCGTCCCCGCAAGGCTGGAGCCTAAAGGGACGCTTTAAGCACGCTCCCCGTCCCACAGCTCCTCCTGCTTCTGTGAAGAAGTCCATTAAGCTGTCTCGACCCATAACGTACACTGCACGTCTGACCAGATTCCTCTAAAAATCAATAACCTGGGCCCCCAATCGACCCTCCTTCAATACCAGCATGTTCATTAAAACTAATTAAGAAGAACCAAATGTGATCTAAAGCATCCCGCCTTCATTAAATTTGGTAAAGAGGCCTCTCTTTATTGACCGCATATTGAAGAGTTTGAAGAAATGGCTTATTCAAAGACCTGGAAAGATAAACGATTAGTCACGGAGGGCCGAGGGCTCCTTCTTAAAGCCGTAGATAAGGCCCGCTGCAAAGGCCGCCTTAATCCACCTCGTATTTTACACTGTGTTCTCCGGGATCCGGGCCCCAAATGGTTCAAATCAATCAGCGAGACAGTGCCATTACCTCAGTCCTTAGCCGAGCGCCTGGCGCTGGCGGTGCTTTAGACTTGGTTGGGCGGCTAACGAGATCAGAATGGCCTGGAGTCTGAGCTACAGCTGGAGTTTGAGGACACCGGGCCGGTCTGAATGTCCTCTGACGTGAGGAAGGGAGCAATAATGGAGATATCAAAGCAAACTAGAGAAGCTGCGGATATGAAGGCCTTCACTCTCCACTCATCATCTAATTACCAAACCTTTGATGAGCGAAGCGGGAAGAAAACACGCTCAGAATCAAAAGGGCAGGGGTCTCCGAGGACTGCTATCAGAGAAGCATCAGTCAGCCCGTAAAGCTACTGTTACTTGCTGTTTTTTGGCAAAAAGGGAAAAGACTGCTGTTAGAAAACAGGGCTGAACAATTCATCACTTCATTCACAGTCGCGAAACACATCGCAAGAGCAATTTTTACAAGCTCTTATTGGGGGGGTTTATTCTTAAAAGGATCAAATTTAGTAATCCGGCCAAAAATCGTTTTTTTGACGTAAAAACGACCAGATTGTGAAAAATGAATTCAAAGAAAACACTCACTCCCTCATTTTGGGTCAGGGGTGGTGGTGGAACCTATCCCAGCTCTCAAAGGGCGAAAGGCGGGACACCCTGGACAGGTCGCCAGTCCATCGCAGGACAGACACACATGCTCACAAAGAGGACAATGAACATCTCCATTCCACCTGAACTGCTTGTCTTTGGACGAAGGAAGGAAACCAGAGCTCCCAGAGAACATGGGCAGAAGAAAGGGCAGCAGTGGCCTAGTGGTTAGGGAGTTGGCCACAGGATCGGAAGATTGTGGGTTCAAACCTCTATGGGTGGTGGTGGTCTGGTGGTAGGGTACTTGCCTACGGATCCAGAGGTCCCCGGTTCGAATCCCACCTCTAGCACTACCACCATTGGGTCCCTGAGCAAGACCCTTAACCCTGAGTTGCTCCAGGGGGACTGTCCCTGTAATTAGGACCTGTAAGTCGCTCTGGATAAGAGCGTCTGCTAAATGCCGTAAATGTAAATGTAAA
>CM029385.1:2956179-2961179 GCA_017165825.1 Hepsetus odoe
CTCTCTCTCTCTCTCTCTCTCTCTCTCTCTCTCTCTCTCTCTCTCTCTCTCTCCTTACAGCTCACAGGACTAATCGGGTGTGACGTGTTCAAAAGGGCCGGCACTCTGTAGCCCTTTACCCCAAATCCTCACATACACACGCCACCAGCTCAGAGAGAAAGAGAGGGAGTGCAAGAAGAGAATGCGATCCTTTTCTCTTTCAACTCCACAGGGTCATTATTCAATCTGTCTGAGAGAGAGAGAGAGAGAGACAGACAGAGAGAGAGAGAGAGAGAGAGAGAGAGAGAGAGACAGACAGAGAGAGAGAGAGAGCGAGAGAAACAACCCAGGGAAGTGGAAAAGACAGAAAAGAGAAAAAGTCTGACAGATCAAAGATATAAATAGAAACAGAAGGCAAGAAATTGAGCCAGAATGGAAAAGAGAATTAGATAAAGAGAGAGACGAGAGAAATGGAGAGAAAGTGCAGGGGAATGAGAGAGAGTCAGAGAGCCAGCAGAAATCCTCCTTTGCGTCACCGCACGGACTCGGAGCCCTCCACCTTCCCATGATTCCCTGGGGCTAGAGCCTGTGTGTATTTCCCCGAATGATAAGGGAACAGAAATCAGCCTTTTTTGACCTCAACATACACAAACACACTCACACTCACACACACACTCACACACACACACACACACACACACACCACAGTGTGGACACACAGCACAGGACCGCTGTCTCTGGTCACGATGGACATGGTGATCAGGGTGTGTCGGAGAGTGTCCATAAATTCTGCTAGATGGACTTTAACACTTAAAGACGGACGTAATTAACCTCCTTGATCTGAGCGGAGGATTATCAGAACTTCATTTCAAGTTCGTCTCCGCACCAGACTCTGATTGGCTCCTTCTGAAGTAGCGTCCCCTCATCAGCACTGGATGACCCACAACAGATAAAACAAGGATTACGTCTGGCGTCTGCTTCTCGACGTCAAGGCGGGTCGTGTTTATTATTAAGCGAGTAAACTTCACGCTCTCAGTGAGTCGTCCCAGTGATGAGTTCTCGAGAACCCCAGTAACTGGAGCTCATCTGAAAGGCGTGCTCTGCAGCCTGACCATCCTCCACCGGGGGGCGCTGTTGGTCTGGACAGCAGAAACGACAAGGGTGTTCACTTCAAAGTTTTCAAAAACATGATGCTTTCCATCATTACTGTGGCTCATTTTCACTTCAACTCCATTCCTTTCCTCCTCGTTTGTCTCCGTCTCCTCTTTCCCGCGTCCATCGCTCTTTTCTGTCAATCCTCTCTGCTCATTCTCTCTCTTTCCGACGGCTGCGTGTCAGTCCAAATCTCACTTAATCTTTTTAAGTGCCTTAAATTTCTCCGTCGCTCAAGTCCTTTTTCATCCAAAAAACTTCTACATCTCTCCCAACCAAGCCAATTTCTCTCTGACCTGTCTTCCATCCATGTGTTCTTCTTCTCTTTCTCTAGGTCTTTCCTTTCTCGTATCTTTTCTAGATCATTTTCATTGCATTAAAGGCAGCCGGTACTTCAAAATCAATATTTAATACATTTAAATACATTTTTGTGGCTTATTCTGGGTGGTTTATTGAGCACATGGAAAGTTCAACTTTGCAGAAGAACATGAGAAAAGTCAACACGGATCAAACAAGCGAGGGAGTGAAAAACAGACGGATAAATTAGCATTTTTCTGTCTTCTTTTGTGTAAACTAGATCAGTGTCTGTCATTATCCTTGCAGATAAAAGTGGTAACAGTGGCCAGCAAGCCAAAAGCATCTGAAATGGTCAGGAATCCCATAGAGCGTTGCTGAACACAAGGGCTCCCAAGTGCTATGATAATTGGCCCCATTGATGGGACATCCCAACTCCCACCATCACTTAAAAGAGTGGTTGGATCACGTGACATGACTTCCTCTCCTCCCAGAGTCAATTATTGGTGACCAAGGCCATCCTAACCAATCACAGCTCATGGTCTCTTCTCAGTAGTTGTGTTCATGAATTAGTGTATCCATGTAATTTAACAGCTCAAGGTCTCCATTTCTTCATATTTTGCTTCCAAATTTCCATACTTTCTTGTATTTTCATGTATTGTTGAGGAACAGTTCTCCAGATGTTCCTGAAGGACAGTGTTGTTGTCTCTCATTTTCAGTCCAGTCTCTGTACCTGAGCAGTTCTCCAGATCTTCCTGAAGCAGTTTGATAGTTTTGTGTTGGTTAATCCACACAGTGATCTACGTCTGAAACTTCAAGCAGAACAAAGCATCTTAACAAACGACATGAAGCAGAGAAGAAACAGGAGCAGATGATTCCAGATGATCACGTGATTCGTTTACTGCTGATGCTGAATGCTCTGAGTGTTTGGAATCTCTTGATCTAGGTCCTCGTATCTTTAGACACTTTGCAGCCTGTCAGAGTAAAACATTTCTTCTCATCTTTCATTTAATCTACTCGGTATGACAAATATCAGACAGTTTGGCATCATCAACATGCAATTAGCGGCCTCTGATCTGAGCGCGAGACGCTAAGAACAAGCAGTAGAACGTTGGACTGCGTGCTGAGCCAGAACACAAAAACCGTCCAAAAGAAACCCAGCAGGGCAGCAGAGACGAAAAAAGAGGAGCGGAACAGACGCCTAAAGGAAAACAAGAGTCCTCGCCACACGGCAGACGGCAGCCCGAGGAACAATGGAGAGGAGGAGAGGACGTGGTGGGATTCTGGCGAGAAGATTGATGTTTCTGAAAGGGCCCATCAAATCCTTTCTTTAAGTCCACTAATAACATCCAACAGTGTGTGCAATCGTCCAGAACACACCAGACCAGAATAGGCGAAAGTGAAAGCGACTACTTGTCATTGCACAGCCCACACTCATGGTGCAGCACTTGGCAGCCAAATTCAGTGCCCGGGGAGCAGTGATAGGTATGGTACCTTGCTCAAGGGTAGCTCAGGGTTAACCTACTGGTCAGGGATTCCAACCCACTACCTTTTTTATCTTGGGGCCTCGTCCCTAAACACCAGACCACCGTTGTCTTGGTGATCATATGCAATGGCTTTCATGGCTATGACATCACAACCAAGAAGAATATGAATTGCTGCTGAAGTGTAAGGCCGTTAAACAGTATGCTTGGGTGTGTGTGTGTGTGTGTGTGTGTGTGTGTGCGCGCGCACTGACCGAACAGTGGTTGTGCTGCTGCAGTAACGTGGGCACATCTCCTCCTATGGGCATCTGCTTGGTAAGTTCATCATCCTTCAGGCAGATCCACCTCCACAGTTCCTCTAGAACAGATAGCAGCCTGCTCCACCGCTCCGCACTGGCCTCCAGATGAGCACTGCACACACACACACACACACACACACATACATTTGTCTGCAGTGCTTGACATGGGGTCATCTACATGTCCCATAGCTACATGTTTTATTCTTCAGATTTGTCCCATTGTAGGAGCAAACAATTAAAGCTTAATTGAAACTGAAGTTAATGAGACAATATTGTAAAGCATTTCTATTGGTCCGTTTGTGAAAGGCAACATGCACTAAATAGGCTGTTTTTAATATCAGCTAATATAGTCACACCCTGTGTGTGAGGGGTATTTGTGTGTGTGTTGCTGGTAATGGAGCTGAACAATAGCCTTGTGTCAGCAGCTCAGTAATTATACATGTCTACTAATTAATCCCTAATGGGAGTTAAATAATAAAGCAGCCTGGTCTACACTCAGCACACACACACACACACACCCCCACACCCACACACGTTTCCTCTCTAGCATTTCAATTCCGTTCCTTTCCTCTTCGTTTGTCTCCATCTCCTCTTTTCCGCTTCCATCTCTCTTTTCACTCAACTCTCTCTCTCCGACGGCTGCGGGTCTGTCCAAATATCACAGCCTTAAAAAAACACTTCGACTCAAGCCTCTCTCTCTCTCTCTCTCTCTCTCTCTCTCTCTCATCCTCTGAAACAAGATGTGTTTCTAGATCGTTTCCATCCTCTCTTTCAGCATTTAGAGCAGCTTTGAAATTCCTAATAAATAATTTCACAAACTAAATATGATATAATAGAAATATATTCACAATTCTATAAAATTTCAAGCTGGTTTATATGAATACATCGGTAAATATGAGAAAATCATACATATTAATGGTATACAAGTAGACAGCCAAAAAACCAGTCAGTCAAGACGTGTAGGACGGTCTGATGTCCCAGTATTGCTCTGTAGTTCCTAGTGACCATGGACACAGCGTCCATGGGCGTCCAGCTCTGCTGCTAACATGCTTTATGAACCAAATCTGGGCTGATCTGGCTCTGATGGGGTTTGAATTGTGTGTGTGTGTGTGTGTGTATGGGGGGGTCTGCTGACCGTATATTGGCCGATTTGGCCTTAAGATCGTTCCAGCGCTGATTCATGTCGTCCAGTCTCTGCTGAAGGAAGACGGCCTCCTCCGAACTGCCGAGGGCCTTCACCATCCTCACCTTGTTCCCCTCCACACTCTTAAAGACGTCATTATGGGCGTCGATCTCAGCCTGGATGTCCTACACACGGGGGGGAGAGAGGGTGGTTCATTTCAAGGGTTTCATGGAAAAACAAATCCAGTTAGAGAGAACGAATTCCGCTTTCTTTGTGAAGAAACATCTGGTCAGTTTGAATAAATTGCAGATGATTTTCTGATACGCCAATGATACTGTGATGTCTTTTATCCTGTCCGTCCTAAATATCGTCCTATTGCCCGGCCCTAGATCAGTCTTAAAGACACAGCCACCAAAAATAGTCTATTTTGAAGGGATTAGGGCATTTTAGAGCCCGAATCATTTGGATGTACTGAGCCGATTCACTCATCAGAGCTGGATCTAGAACCGAAATGTGAGAAAAGGAAAAGAAAACAGAACCGATGGTTGATTTAAAGATTAAGCCTGATGCTCTGCACTGGGGTCCAACAAGTCAGACCCTAAGATTCACAAAAGATGTGCTACCTGTTGGCCAGAACCGATATCGACCACTATAGACAAGTCTCGTGAG
>CM029385.1:2963679-2966179 GCA_017165825.1 Hepsetus odoe
ACTCGGTGTCGAGCCTGGAAACGAGCGTGTGTGTGGGCAAAAGGGGTTTACATCTCTGACCTTTTAGTGTCAGCGAGCTTACCATTCTTTAAGAAATGGTTCCACAATGGTTCTTTCATAATCGATCAGATGACGAATCTTTAGGAAATGATTAGATGATCCGATTACAGTTTGAAGCCCTGAATCTGATCGTGAATCTTTAGGAAATGACTCAATTACTGTAGTTCATAAATCATTCTGATTATGAATCTTAAGGAAATGATCAGATCTCATTACAGTGTGAAGCCCTGAATCTGATCGTGAATCTTTAGGAAATGAATCAATTGTGAATTGTTTATAGTTTCTAGCACTGAATCAGGTTACAAATCTTTAGGAATTGATTCAATTGCAGTCAATAAGCATTTGATCAGATTCTCAGGGAAAGTACTTGATTAATGATTTAGTAAAGCATTCGATCACATGATTCCTAAGAAGTGATTAACTGTAACTATAACTGTGACTATGACTATAGTGACTATAACTGTTTCGGTAAGAGTTTGATTCGATTGTGATCCCTTTGGTTTTGATTCAATTTCAATTCAGTTCAGACATTTCTGAAGAATGAGTCGGCTGTGAATCTGGAAATGATTCAATGTATTATGAAGTTAATATAATAATAATAACAACAATAATAATGATGATGATGATGATGATCCTAGAAAGCATTATGATGTCTTTGTTGTCCTTTCATCTCCAGGACTTTTTATATTTTATATAGTGTAGATGATTTGCCACCCTCAGTTTTTGTGTGCATGCACGTGTGTGTATTTCTCTCTGGACAGCCAAAGCAAAGACCAAATACCTCCTCAAATCTCTTTAGCAGCTCCTGAAGACTGAAGTTCAGGCCGATCATCATGTCTCTAAACTCTTTCTCCTTTACAGAAGCGATGGGTGGGGGAGAAGGAGAGGAAAGGATGGAGGTGGTCTCCAAGACCCCTAAGAGTTCCTACAGTAAAGCATGATCCAGCTTGTTTTCTGGGAAACCACAGCTCCAGTTTGCCTGTACCCGTGTGTGTGTGTGTGTGTGTGTGTGGCTGAGCTGAGGCAGTAGCACCATGTGCTCCAGTGTTTCGTGGACGGTTCACGTCTTTACTCCAAAAATCAGGCTCTCTCTCTCCACCAGTCTGAAAAGTTCAAGCTGCCACATTCGTGCCTGCTCTGCTCATTTTTGAATTATACCCACATGTGCACGCACACACTCACACACACACACACACACACACACACACAGCCCTGTTCCTGGCCTGGTCTCCTGTGACCCTTCGGCAGGCTGTTTGGGCTCAATTACTCCAGTGAAAGGATCTCTGTGAGGGGGACGAAGATGGCCAGGGCTCTCTACACACACACACACACACACACACACACACACACACACAGTAGAGGTGCTTGCAGAGGAGACAAGTGGCGTTCACCTCATGAAGTCCAACGGTGAGCGTGATGTGCGCTTTGATTCTTCATTTTGATTCAATTCTTAAGAAAGCAATTCAATCCTGTTTGATTCTTTGAGCGAAAAAAACAGATCCGACTCTTAATTAAACCATGCGATTTGATCGATTAGGATCAATTTGATTCAATTCTTTAGCAAATCCGTATGACTTGAGTCTTCATGAAAGCTATGATTCAATTCATCTGAAAACAGTTCGGTTTGTTTAGGAAACTGATGACTTCGATTCAGTTCCTCAGGAGACCACTCGATCGGGAAAAGTATGATTTAATTCTCCTCTAAACAACGGTCTACAACAGTGATCGATTCGTTTCAGTTCAATAGGAAACTACTCCATTTGATTCGTTTGTAGGAAACGGGATCGTTTGGAAAGGTTCTGTAGAAAAACTTCACTTGATCATCTCCTTTAAAGTGGAGCAATCCTTATATTTGGGCGGATTTTAAGAAATGATTCGAGTTCGGATGATAATTCTTCAGGAAAAGATTTGATGCATGTAGTCTCCTGAAGGGAAGAACAGGATTTTAGGAAAGGACTGAAGTGATTTCTCAAGCAAATTACACTGGATTATGATTCTTTAGCAAAGGATTTGGTGTCCAATTAAAGAAAATAAGCAAATTGACACAGTTTGCCCTAATTTGATTCGATTTCAGCTACTTTTTGGTCCATCCTTGCATTTTTTCATCCCTGGTCACTTCAGTTCTTCAAAGCTGGTCGAATTTAGCATCCAAAAGGGTCCTGAATGTGTGTTCCAGTCCTTTTACCCCATGGAAGAGTCCGAGTCCATCACAGCGAGTCCATCCTTTTGTTCAGCTCAGACGTCCAGGATCGTTCAGCTCAGACGTCCAGGAGAAGTGGAAGCTGAAGGTCCAGCGGCTCCACGATGATGAGTTGCTTTCGATCATCTATGGCCAAACTCCTAACGCGGGATGCTTTGCTTTATCCAGTCCCTCCTTTCCTTCATGGAAAAGTTTTCTTTCCGACCGACTTAAACTCGCCATACTTCCTTCTCCTCCGAA
>CM029385.1:2968679-2988017 GCA_017165825.1 Hepsetus odoe
GTGAAAGTGAAAGTGCATCCCTCTATCTACCCCAAAAAACACCTGGCCGTCACATCCAGGGGCCTCGTCCCAAACAACTAGACCATTACTGCCCCAAATCACTCCACTGAACACCTTTTTAATTTGGTGACCTGCTGGATCGACCGAGACCAGTTGAGGACGCCATACTGGAAATGTCCAGTAAAACTGGAGTGCGACTGCTAGAAGGTGAGAGGGGGAAGCTGCAGCTTTAGTTATGACACACTTTGTGAAAGTGAAAGTGACTATTGGTGAATTCAGTACTGCATACAGTAAATCACAACAAAATGTTATCCAGTGCCCGGAGAGCAGTGATGGGCACGCTACCTTGCTCAAATGGTACCTCAGTGTAGCCTATTGGTCTGGAACCCACAACGTTCTGATCATAGTGCCTAGTCCCAAACAACTAGGCCACCCTTGGTTGACATTTTTTATTTATTTTTTTGTTTTTTCTGTCAAATCCATCCAAGGCGGTTATCGGAAGCAAGGGGTGGAGCCTATTCAAGCAGGGGGCGGAGGAACCTTCTGCTCTTTCTGCTTCCACCTTCAGCTTCACCTCTACAAACATTGCTCCAGCACTACTCCTCTTTCTGCCCTTTTTCCATCCGCCCAGCCAGTTATCATCCCTCCATCACGATGCTGCATTCCACACTAATGCCCGGCTCCACCCTCAACTACCTCCAGAGAGGACACTTCCTGTGTGCAGTTTCTGGCAACAGAGCACAACTTCCTGTGCCACAGACATCGCCCTGTGGGTACATCTAATGGTGTGTGTGTGTGTGTGTGTGTGTGTGTGTGTGTGTGCGCGCACATGTGTGTGTGTGTGTATGTAAATGTGCTTATCTGCATAGTTCAGAGAATGTTGGGTCTCTTTTGATGTCTCAACGGGAGCTGAAAGAGAGACGAAAAGGGAGGGAGAGAGGGAGATAGAGAGAGAGAGAGAGAGAGAGAGAGAGAGAGAGAGAGGGAGGGGAGAGAGAGGGAGGGAGGTAAGGCAGAAAGATAAACAAAGGAACTTAAGAGAGACAGAGAAATAAAAAGGGTGATAAAAGAGAGATAAAGAAGAAAAAGAGAAGGGGGGAGCGAGAGCAGAAGTGAGTGAGAGATACAGGAGAGATTGATGGAGACACAAACCCTTGAGAGAGAAACAGAGAGAAAGAGAAACACAGGCACAGTATCTCCTGGGGTTGGCATCAAACCAGCATCAAACAGCCTTGGTGGAGGCAGTGATGTGATCAACTGTGACACGCTGATCTCTCTCACACTCACATGCTGGTCTTTCAAAGGTCACCTGACTAAAGCCATCAGCGCAGTGAGACGGGAGACGGCGGAAAGCAAGCCTGCTCAGATACGGTTTCTATCATCGACTAATCTTTCCACCATTAGTGCCTCCACCCAGGGTGGCGCAGCGGGTACTGCTGCCTCCTCGAAGCGAGGAGGTCCTCGGTTCCATTCCCAGGTGGGACAGTCCCAGACCTTCTGCGTGGATAGATGAACTGAAGGATGGATGGATGGATAGACAGACAGATAGATAGATAGATAGATAGATGAACTGAAGGATGGATGGAGGCATAGATAGATAGATAGATAGATAGACAGATGGATAGATACTTTATTGTTCCTGGGGGAATTGAAACTCCACGCGGAGAGGACCTGGCCCGTCCCGTCTGGGAATCGAACCCCGGCCCGTCTCGCTGGACGAGTCTCTGCTGCAGGAATGAAAGTAACGTGACTGTAAAGTGGTGTAAAAGGTTCAGGAGGGATTACTGGCCGTCTAAAAAATTAACTCACAGAATGTCCCAAAGTTCTCTTGCTGTGCTTATCTCCACAGATCCAGACTGCAGATACGCATCGGGATCGAGATCGAGAACCGAAGCACTTCCTGCTGGAACTGAGCTGAAATATGTTCATAATAAAATTATTCCACTTATCAGTGAATGTGCCGCTGTGAAATCACACAACCCTCATCCTTTCTAAAAATACGCACGGGAGATGTTCGGGAACCTGATTAAATAAGAGAAAATGGGAAAGGACAAGCTGCAAGTGTGTGTGTGTGTGTGTGTGTGTGTGTGTGTGTGTACATTCCATCTCATTTCTTTGCGGTCGGAGTGAAATAAACGACCATCTGAAGGCACTGCAGGAGAAACGAGGACATGCATGAAGATTACCACCGACAGCACACACACACTGGAAAATGCACACCTGCTTGTAGTGAAGTCAGCATGTTAAACAGTGCACACACACACACACACACACACACACACACATAAAAACATTACATCTGTGGGTGCAGGAAAACAGTAATTCTACAATCATCTATATTTCTGCCATAAAAACCAGGGCAGCGGTTGTCAAGTGTTTTGGGACCAGGCCCCAGGACCAGAAGGTCATGGGTCCAAATCCCAGACCAGTAGGTTGCCCTGAGGTACCCTTGAGCAAGTTACCGTCCCCATCACTGCTCCCCGGGCACTTCAAATAGCTGCCCCCTGCTGCACGGTGCGTGTGGGCGAAAAGCAGAGGTTGAATTGCGCCGTGCCTCACTGTGTGCTGTGTTTCGCAATGACAAATAGTCACTTTCACTTCACCCTCGACATTTTTCCCCATCAACAGCTGGAATTCTCCAAGTTCGTTGTCAGAATTCTCCAGCTTTTTGGACCGAATCCTCCATGTCTACTCAGGATCTTCCTCTTCCGTCACCAGATTTTTTACTGCAGGATTCGCCAGATTAACGGAACCGCCCGATGCACCAGAGCAGAGTGGGCTCGAGTCCATGCCAAGCAAGCAGCGAGTCCCAAGAGAACAACCTCCCATTACATCAAGGCTCTCCTTCACCAGCAAACCAGTGCAGGGCGTCCAGGATTTCATTAGATTTTCTGAAAAATGATGAAAACAGCCCTGACTCAGCCACTCAGCTAAAAGGTTCCGACATTAACATGTTTTTCCTTGGATTTATCTGCACTTATTTGCATCTCATTACTGCACATTTACTCATCTATCAGGCGCTTTTATTCAGAGCGACTTACAACGAAGGGACGGCACTCAAGGACCAGTTTAAAGGACCAGTTTAAAGGACCAGTTTAAAGAGGTTCCAGCTAATCAGAAAAGGCCACCACTTTCACATGCAAATACACAACCTATCCTCCACCTATAGGCCTGAATCCTGCTCCTTATCCCACATTCACACACAAACTTTCAGCATTGTGTGTGTGTGTGTGTGTGTGTGTGTGTGTGTGTGTGTGTGTGTGTAAGGGCTGAAGTTTTAAAAGGCGACAAGTTGCCCAACATCAGTGGTTCCTTCTGCTTTTCTCCTCCTGAGAAACAGCATTAAACATGCTGTAGCAAAAACAAAAAAAGTGTTTGAAGACAGTCAGAAGATTGAGACGTGGAGTTGCCACGGCAGGGAAGTGTGTGTGTGTGTGTGTGTGTGTGAGTGTGAGAGGTGACAGTATTGATCTGCCAGTGGAACTCTCTGCTGTTCGCTTGCAACACCTCAAACCTTCACAAAGTCCCCGCTTCACCCGAGATGAACTCGGGACTCAGATTTACACCAAAACACTGACGGGTTCTCGTTCTTTGAGAAGCTAAATCCTGGAGCAGACCCGGAGAATGTTCTTAGAAAACCAAAGGAGAGACCTTCCTGAAGACCAGAAGCTCATTTCTAATGGAATTGCTAAATATGAATGCTCTACTGCAGCGGTGGTCCAGTGTTTAGGGACTAGGCTCCAGGATCAGAAGGTCCTGGGTTTTAACCCCAGACCAGCATGGTGCCCTGAGGTACCGCTGAGCAAGGTACCGTCCCCATCACTGCTCCCTGGGACCTGGATACGGCTGCATGGTGTGTGAGTTAAATACAGAGGACGTATTTCTTTGTGGCAGGTAGTCACTTTCACTTGCACCAAACGTTATCAAAACCAGAAATGTGTGTGAGGCCAAACCCAGATCCACCTCCACCCAAAATCCACTCTGATCCTTCCAAACATTCCTCCGGTTCTCAAACCCTGCACGACGGATGTGGGAACACCCAGGCGAAATAAACACAGAAAATCTAACGTTTGGATCAGAATACACACTAATAACGTCACTTTCCACCGGCTGGTGTTTTCTTTAACAGTGCCAGACGCTGTCCAAATAAGGAAAACGTTCCACTGGAAAACGGCACAAATGAGAGGTGCACGGAACCGCGCCGTGACAGCGACGGTCTCGAACGCTTTGTGAAAGACCGAGCTGCAGGTTTTCTGAGGAGCGCTGTGTTTCCTTGTTCTATTATTAATCCCGGTGCGCATGAAAGCGTGATGTTTACGGTGAAACAGAGTCTTTTTTTTTTTTCTTTTTTTTTTAACAGAGCCTGAAAAGAACACAATGTCAATATGCAGAAAGTGAAGCGTCCCACTGTTCTGGTGCTCACTGGATTAAACCGGATTCAATCGTCCCCTCTCGGTGAGAAGGTTCTGGGTTCGATTCCCAGCCGGCTCCTCTCGGCGTGGGGTTCGTAGGTGTGCTCTCAGTGTCTGCGTGAACTTCCCCCAGTCCCCCCAGTTCCCCCATGGTACCTTAGCGTGTGTGTGTGTGTGTGTGTGATGGACTGGACTGTGATAGACGGTTACCTGTCCTGCTGGGAAAAGCTCCAGCAGCACCAGTTTCCTGACCAGAATTTTGGGTGATGCTGGAACCAATCCCAGCACTCACAGGGAAAAAGGCGGAGAAGGACCCTGGACAGGTCCCCGGTCCATTACAGGCGAGACACCATTTAAGTCACTTCCACGCAAACACACACACACACACACTCTAACAGGATCTATTTCTACACTCCGAATTCATTACTTCGAGATGAAGGGATGAGCTTCCCTCTGTGCTCGAGTTTGGTATTACTTCGCTGTTGGTTTTTGTCCGGGATGCATTTTTTATTAGTGAGCTGTCATTCGCCTGCTCTTTATCTTCAGCTCCATCCTCGCTTCCCTTCACACAACAAACCTAAAGTGCCCCTCCGCGGACGCAGGAGCCACGTTCGCCCTTTATCTCACCAACGGCCGCTAGGTCCACAGTCCCGCAGGAGTGTGTGTGTGTGCGTGTGTGTGTCTCGTGTGGGTGCAAATGAGGCAAGGTGGAATGACAGACAATTTTAGCGTGTAAAAGCCTGATACTGGGAGGTGGAATTGCATCAGAACTTGCAGGCGTCCAGGGAATCAGTTAAGCGGCCAGGAAATGGCAAGGCAGGAGAGAGAGAGAGAGAGAGAGAGAGAGAGAGAGAGACAGGGCAGCCATATCCAATTCATGATATTCAGCTCATTACTGCACTGAAATTTAATGTGTGTGCTCCTGTAAGAGCAGCACCCCTGTGGTTACTGAGCACACAGGATGGATTTTGTCAGACAGACGGAGGGACGGACGGACGGACCCCACTGAACGCACACACTGCACAGTTCGTGCAAATGCACCCAAGACTAGATTTAAAAAATTAATATATTTTTGTTTAATATCCACTAAATTCTGCACTTATCAATTTTACCAAATAAAGCACGATTACACATCGTATAATCGCATATTTAAGAAAAAACCGTGGTTTCACGATGTACGTGACATTTCAGCCATTCCCTAAAGATTCCTAATTGAATCACTTCTAAACGAATCATAACCGAATCACTTCTAAGTGAATTCTAACTGAACCACTTCTAAACGAACCAGCATTCATCTATTCTGTCAATATGATAACCAAATCACTCCGAAAAGAATCATAACGGAGTCACTTCTAACAGAGTCAGATCTGAGTCACTTCTAAACAATCATAACTAGATCACTCCTAAAAGAATCAAAATAGAATCACTTCTAAATGAATCCTAACTGAAGCACTTCTAAACCAAACAGCGTTCATCTTTATTGTCAATATGATAAGCAAATCACTCCTAAAAGAATCATAACAGAGTCACGTCTAATAGAATCAGATCTGAGTCCCTTCTGAACAATCATACCTGGATCACACCTAAAAGAATCAAAATAGAATCACTTCCAAAAGAATCAAAACTGAACCACTTCTAAACGAACCAGAGTTCATCTATTTTGTCAATATGATAACCAAATCACTTCTAAAAGAATCATAAATGAATCACTTCTAATAGAATCAGATCTGAGTCACTTCTAAACAAATCACAAATGCACCACTTCTAGATTCATATTCAAGAATCATTTTCAAATCACTTCTCAAAGAGCCAGAATGAATCAATTTTCTCCAAAGATCACTGCTGAATCACTTCTAAAAAGAAATGAACCACAAAGAGGTAGTCATAAATGAATTTGCGAACGAATCCAAATGAAAATATTTGTGCGGTCGGAGATTTACACCTTTAGATTAAGCAAAAACACACACTTTTCGCCCCTCTGGCACTTCAGCTATGCCCTGAACTGGCTGCTAACGTGTCTCCTGCATCGTTCCTGTAGGATTAGAAAGAGGGAGATAAAAATGGAGGGATTAAGAGCAGTTGGAGAACATATGAAAGAGCAATCTTAATTAAGCTAATTAGGTGGAGAAGCTGAACATCGAGGGCAAGAGCTTTTTAACGAGCACAACTGGAGACTCAACCCAAAGCCATCTAACGAACAAACAACAGCTGTTCTCATCTGGGCCACCGTGTGTGTGTGTGTGTGTGTGTGTGTGTGTGAGTGTGTGTGTGGTGTGAGAGAAGGGAACAGTGAGTCAGCAAGAGACTAGGGCTTCACTGTGTACATGCACTATGTTCACTGTTACTGTGGTATCGGCCTTTGCGGTGCTCAGCACGTAAATGCGCACCAATCACAGCGTTTCGTTTGGTTTGCTGTTAATATTCTGATCCGGAGGGGTGTACGGTACCGTGCAGAAGTTCTGAGCCACCCTCAGTTCTTTACCTTTTGGTGAGGAATCATCAGTATTGGTGCAAAAATGCTATTTCGTGTCCGTCAAACCACTTATCGCATAGCTTTTGAGTGTCGCACAGCTTTTAGTATGAAATTAGTAGCTTCTCCATAAAGTCATTCTCGACCATGATTGGTCAGCTGTAGGGCTGGCAATATGGCAAAAAAAAAAAAAAAATCGATCAGGATATACAACAGTTAGTTAAATGTGTTTATTTATTTAGTCATACTTCACTTCGATGGCTCTCTATACGGTGGGACGATAGATTATTATGCAGTTCTTCGTTTAAAGGCGGTTCTCTAAATGAGTTGATGGTCCAGAGATGTTCTTCAACAGTGAAGCAGATTTGTGGAAGAAAAACCGTCCCAAACTTCGTCGCTCACACAAACGTTTCGGGTTAGCGCACTCGGATTCGACTAAATTCAGCAAAAAAGAAGAAAAGAGATGTTGGACTTAACGGATGAAGCCCATCAGGTCTTACCTTGCAGTGCTGACATGACTCAAAGTCTTTTTTGTAGTTTCCGCTCCAGCAAAAGCCGTAAAGATTCATCACCTACTGAGTTAAACACTGCCTTTGACTCCGCTAACGTGAGCCGAGCTCGCTTATCGCTTTTTCTCGCCCCGTAAAGAACGAACGGAGAACGAATCCATTTTTTTATTCATCTGTCTCAAACCATTCGGAGCAAAAATACAGATTTACAAGAGCAAAAGTGCTGGGCCGAAGATAGAAACCACCCTTTCATTTAACTTTCAAGATTCAAGATTTGATCAAAACAACTATTTAGTGGAAGAGTCATTTCCTAAAGAATCAGAATCTCCACTGAATCAAAACTGAATCACTTCTAAAAGAATCCAAACTGAATCACTTCTAAAAGAATCAGAATTCAATCACATCCTTTCATAGAATGTTCAATCGAAACATCTATTAAGTGTAAACTGCTCGTTTTTTAGTGTCAAGAAAAAAACTTAATTGACAGGAAAGCTTCAATTAACTGTGAATCAATTAGACCAGTGTTTCAATTCCATCCTTCCCAACCGTTTACAGCTTCGCTTGCCCCCTAAAATCCTGCTCTTAGAGAATCCGTGTGTCCGTGTGTCCCACAAGCAGCTACCCACACACACCTCAGCTGCCACATTCCCCTCGTATGAGCTTTAAAAATGACAGATTTTTCAGGAGATTAAGCGAATCAAAGGAAAACGTGTAGAAAAAGAGGAATCTATAAAACCATAGATCAAATGAAATGGGCAGCGGTGGCTTAGTGTTTAGGGATGAGGCCCCAGCATCAGAAGGTCATGGGTTCCAATCCCAGACCAGTAGGTTACCCTGAGGTACCCTTGAGCATGGTACCGTACCCATCACTACTCCCTGGACGCATTCAATAACTGCCCCCTGCTGCAGAGTGTGCATGGGTGAAATGCAGAGGCTGTATTTCGTTGTGGCCCGCTGCATGCTGTGCCGTGTTTTGCAGTTTGTCACTTTCACTTTCCCAAATGAAATGATGGGAAAGAAAGGGACTCCATGCCAAAAGCCCCCTCCTACTTTGAGAAGATGATGAACACAGCTGGTCTGAAAGTCTCAAGCTCTTCTAGAAGACGTTGCTGAGAAACGCAAGCAGACAAAACAAATGTGCAACAAATCTGTAGATGTTTAAGAAGGTCATCGGACGTGAGGAGTGTAAATTTGTATTTGGGATCATCTTGGATGGTGATGAGCAGAAATTTGAATGCAGATTCAGGAACTACCGCAGTGCATCCAATAATGAAGGCGGTGAGCTGCCTCAAAACCCTGTAGCCCAAAAAAAACCTGGACAAAGTAAAGCAAGCATTAACAAGACGTGATTAAATTCCACTTGAATGACTTTAGCATGAACCAGTGCTTTTGAATATTATCTTTTTCTCACCATCTCATGGGTGATGAGGGTCAAAAGTGGGCAGGAAATCTAAAAGAGGGACAGAAACTAAAGCAGCCCCAAATAGGTTAGAGGAAAAACGCAGTGAGGAAAACGTCTGAAATTCGATCCTGACCTAAGGCCAGGGTTTGAATTAGATTTGAATGTCTCACAGATGAGACATTAGGTAAGATACGAAGTAAACCCAAGGCTGGAAATAGATCTGCTCCTGGGAGATGAACAGTCCATGAACAGTCCTGTTGCTCCGTATGAAAAGGGTCAGAACGCAATAAAACTCAAGCTGAACGTTTCACTCAGACGCGATTATTTCCCAGAGACCTCGACCCCTGCTTCTGTTTTTTGAACATCTGAGTCGATATTAACCTCATACACACAGAGTAACATGCTACATGGCGGCTATTCCCTGAACAGAAGCTTCAGAAATATTCAGCATCTGGCTGTAGAGCAGAGAAAAAGAAAGGGACGAAGAAATGTAGGATACGTGCAAGGAAAGAACTTTCTCTGCAAAAGCATCCCAGCAGGTTGCCAGGGAACGGCTGTTATGATGCTCGTGGGACATCCCGAAGCAAAGAAACCAATCAGGTTGTTCCATCTGAAAACAAAGCGCAGGTTGCCAGATTAAAGAGAACAAACCTCATTTTGTGCACTTATCTCTTGTACTGTTCTCAGCGAGCTGCAGGGAAAAACAACGCCAACTCCAATGGGGCAAAAGAAAGCGCAATCCATCAGCCGTCCCGCCACGTTACACTACGCAAGTAAATTCCCAATCCAGAGCTCACTGCTCTGAATCAACGCCCACATGCTCCGAGTTTGTCTTTAAAAGCTCCGAATCCCAATGAACCAATCAGAGTTAACGGCCAAATCTTCTGAATTCCAATTAAGTGCTAAAGATCAGCATTCAAACATTCTGAATCACGATTTAAACATTCTGAATCAACTTTCAATCAACTGAATCAACTGTTCAAACATTCCAAATCCCTATTTTATCACTCTGAATCTCAATTAACCAATCAGAGCTAACAGCGCAAAGTTCTAAATCCCAATTCAATGTCAAGGATCAACATTTAAAAATTCAGAATCACCGTTGAGACATTCTGAATCAATGTCCAGAATCACGATTCTGAATCTGAAATCTTCTGAATCAACACTTCAACATTCAGCATGCCAAATGTTCCCAATCACGATTTTGAAGCTCCGAATCAACGTTCCAGCACGCGGAGTCAACGACTCAATTTTCTGAATCACTATTTCAACGTTCCGAAACCCGATGAAAATTCAGGATCAACGTTTAGAAGCTCTGCATCAGCATTCGAATGCTGATTGATGTAAAGAATCACTATTTAAACACGCCGAATGAAGGCTGAATCATTCTGAATCGTTGTCCAATCAGCATCCAAACGTTCTCAAATGGCAGTGGAAACGGTGCGAATCACCGCTCAGATGCTCCAAACCACCGTTCATGCATTCCAAATCACTGTTCAGACTTGTCCGTTCACAACACGGAATCAGATTCAGAATCACTGGTCAAACACTCAGAATCAAATCCAGAGCTTTGAATCACTGATGAGAGCTGAATCACCACGCACACACCAGACAGAAAACTTTTCTCAACATTTCCTGCTGGGAATAAACTACCTTTCCATTAGCAACCATTAAAGAGTGAGATCAGATCTGACGGTGAAAATCCACGCCGACACGGACGGATATGATTCAAATCTGAACTGTGTTAGAATTTCAGCATCTTCTGTCTGGCTGATGACACACTGTGGGGTTTCTGTGCTCCTGTGCTCTGACAGCACCAGTGTACAGGCATTATTGCCTCACACTTGCACATTATTAAGAGTGTGTGTGTGTGTGTGTGTGTGTGTGTGTGTGTGTGTGTGTGTGTGTGTGTGTGGGGACTTTCCTGTCCACTCTCTCTCCTGCTGGCTAGCCTTGCACTCGTCCCAACATTACCAACATCCTCTGTCAATAAAGCAGCTCAGATTTGAAGATAAAAACCACGCCTTCTTTCTCTCTCTCATTTTACATCCCTCCTTTATCTTTCCATGCACTTACTTCTCTTTCTCTCCCTCACTCTCTCTCTCCTTCTGCTCCATTAGTTGGAGCAAATGGAGTAAAAGCACTCAGTGCTGAGCAGCTTTTACTTCAGAATGGCTTCAGCATAAATCTCTCACTCTCTCTCTCTCTCTCTCTCTCTCACACACACACACACACACACACACACACACACACACACACACACTGTGCGAGTGTTTTTAGCCCTCGCCGTACTGCAGTGACTACCAGGGCTGTCCCCAGTAAAGGATGTTCCCTTTGGAACAAAATCCTGATTTGTCACCCAATAACTTACGCTGAGGACGTGATGGATCAAGCAGGGACGAGGACAATGGAAGGGGACAAAGTGGACGGGTCAAGGGATGGACGAGGAACAGTCTGTTCACAGTCAAATCACAACGTCAGTCTAGATTCTAATCACTAGCCCCCCGCACCCCGCCCCTACAGACGAGGGCGCACTACCGCAGGTTACAGCCTCGCTGCGCGCCGGTTCCTCTCATCAGCGGCTCCGAGAGAATCAGACGAGACAAAAACAGCCATAAACAAGTAAACAGACGAATAAATAAATAAGACTGCAACCTAGACATCAGACAGACAGATATAGGAGAGAGGGAGCGTGGAAGGAAGAGAGAAGCAGACAGAATCAACAAGACGGAGAAAGTAATAGAGAGGAGAAAGAGAGCGAGAAAGAGGGAGAGAGAATCAGAGAGATAGAATAACAGAGACACAGGTTGACAGGGAGAGCAAGAAAAACAAGCATGAGAGCAGACAAAGAGAGTGAGAGAGAGAGAATCAGAGAAACAGAATGAAAGAGACAGAGGATGACAAACAAATTGTGTTGAAGACAAAGATGAAGAGAGAGAGAGAGGGAGGGAGAAAAAGAGGGGGAAATAGAGAAACAGATACAGACAGACAGACAGAGAGAGAGAGAGACACAGAGAGAGAGAGAGAGAGACAGACAGACAGAAAGACAGAGAGAGCGAGAGAGAGAGAGACAGACAGACAGAAAGACAGAGAGAGCGAGAGACAGGCGGAGAGAGAGCAAGAGAGAGACAGAGAGAGAGAGCAAGAGAGAGACAGAGACAGATGGAGAGGGAGAGAAAGAGACAGACGGAGAGAGGGAGAGGTAGATGGAGAGGGAGAGAGAGACAGACGGAGAGAGGGAGAGGTAGATGGAGAGGGAGAGAGAGAGACAGATGGAGAGAGGGAGAGATAGATGGAGAGAGGGAGACAGATGGAGAGAGGGAGAGATAGACAGAGAGAGGGAGACAGATGGAGAGAGGGAGAGGTAGACGGAGAGGGAGAGGTATAGAGATCACCTGTGTTAAAGTGTTCTGGTAGATATCGTCGCGGTCGCTCTGAGCCATTAAACCGATTTGCTGTAATTGTTGCTTGTAAAGGCCACGGACTGGGCCGGGAGTGTTAAGGTAAATATCCCCCACACAAATGGCACCATATAAATTTAACACCAGTTAACGCCTCCGACAGACACCCGGCCCAGCCTTAAATGTCAAAGCCGGAATCGACGGCTCTTTAATTAACGTGTGTAAGGAGGAGACCGGCCGTGTAATAACTGCACGGAAAAGACAATCATGACCTACGGGAGCCTTTCCAAAGCCCACAGCCCACAGCGCCCCCGCTGGCAGCTTTTATAACGACCAGCACACCAGAGCCTAAAGCGGGCCGCAGCGGGTATTCATCTGGATACTGACGTTTTAAAAATGACAAAACATTAGCCTACATCCTAAAGAAAGTGAAAGTGACTATCACTGTGAAGCACAGCACACGGTGAAGTGCACTGAAGTGCCTCGACACACTCACCGTGCAGCAGGGGGCCATACCCATCGCCCGGGGAGCAGTGATGGGGACGGTACCTTGCTCAAGGGTACCTCAGGGCAACCTGCCGATCTGGGACTCATGGAGTCTAATCCCTAAAGACTAGGCCACCGTTGCCACCGGTGACAGTGAAGTTAAAACCCGATGCTTACAGGAGTAATGATTTCTCTAAATTCTTAAAGTGTGATTTGATTCCTTCCCCTGCAATACTTTTCACTCGTGGCCCGAGAACTGGAGAGGGCTCGGAGAGTTGTCCCAGGACCTTTTCGTAATCTCAAATTTAATCTGAAAAGTGAGACTGGGTTAGATGGAGTTAGGCCCAAAGCAAGCTGACTAAGCAAGGCTCACACAAACACTGTCCGACACTCTTTCCTCCGAATCTTCCGAAGTGCAGACGCCGTCCCGGGGACGTGATCTGCTCCATAAACACCTGAGCAGTGAATGGATAATGCAACCTGAGCTCGGGTGGGCTTGAACAGCTTCTTAAAAATAATATCAGGGAGAAGAGGCTCCTCCGTCAGGTCCTGTCAGAGAACAGCGTCTGCCGGGACAGTGGACAGCGTCACCCAGGGTTCTCTCTGTGTTGAGTTGGTCTTACTTCCTGTCCACATCAGGTGGACTGGAGATGCTAAATTGCCCTCCAGGTGCGGCGTGTCCCGTGATGGACTGGAGACCCGTCCCGGGTGTCTCAGGTCATGCCTTCCTGGACTGCTTCAGTGCCACATCAAGGCCACCTAACGGACACGGGGGAGGTGATGGGACGCTGACTGCTGTGGAAGTGGACTGTTGGATTTCGGACGGACGCATGGAGAGGGCGGAGGGAGGTGGACAGATTTGGTAGTATGGTAGTATTAGGAGTATGATGGGATTAAGGTGGAGAACCGAGGATCCGATGTGTATAACAAACAGGTTTTTTTTAATTCATGTGCATCAAACGGAGGAATAATTTGGTTCAAACTACTTCGGCTTTTTCTGACGGGTGAAGCTTCATGATTTCATTCCCGGAGCGGCACCGGAGACAGCGTGTCAAAAGTAAAGAGCAGGGAGCTTTTACACCTGATGACTGGAAGCGTGTGACGGCTGTGATGCTGACTGATGGACACAAATGAAACCGTCAGCAGATACGGATGAAGGTGGGCTCACTATCCGGCAAGCAGCAGGTCATTACGGCACTTTTATAATCGTGTGAAGAGGATTTAAGGCTATTAAAGATTTAAAACAGGCTTACAGTGACTGCTAACATTAAAAACTGCATTTGAACGGGTTAGAACCAGTAAAAAGGTTGATTCCGCCTCCACTGGACCACATACTGGGACCCGTTGATATAGAGCCTGGAAGACCTTTTGATGTCAACGACAACAACAACAATAATAATAATTAATCTTGTAATAATATCAATCATAATTGATCATTGCTGCCTCATTACATATATATGTATATGTGTGTGTGTGTGTGTGTGTGTGTGTGGTGAACCTCCTCACGTGGTTTCACGTCTGGCCGTTTTAACCAAAGCGGTGGTCTGCTCACGGAATTCTACTGGAAACAGTTCAGATTTCACCCAGTGTGCATTAAGACTGGACCCAGTACCAAAGTTAGTGCTGCAGGACCCTGTTAGAACTGGAGTCTTTGACCAGTAGACACCTTCTGACTGGACGCGACTGGAGAAGAGCTGCCATCACTATGTTGGCTCCATTGCATTTCTTGATCTTCTGTCCAGCTGTGTGTCCGTGGATCACAGATATTGAAAATGAGAGACAACAACACTGTCCTTCAGGAAGATCTGGAGAACTGCTCAGGTACAGAGACTGGACTGAAAATGAGAGACGACAACACTGTCCTTCAGGAAGATCTGGAGAACTGCTCAGGTACAGAGACTGTACTGAAAATGAGAGACAACAACACTGTTCTTCAGGAAGATCTGGAGAACTGCTCCTCAGTTATATATTACTGAGGAACATACATGTGATTGTATGAGACTTTCTGTCTTTCAGTATCGCAATGTCACACTTTCACTGCATTTGCGTCAAAAGACCGTTTTTCAAAGACAAACCCCTCGGTGTAACTGATGAATGAACTAAAGAGGAGTATTCTGAAAAAGGGACACTTATCTTACAGTGTTCTAAGTCCATGCTGGTTTGACCTGATTGGATCAAAGGGATGTGAATAACTTCCTTACAGATGTGAGGAGAAGTGTGTGTGAGATGATGTGTAGTGACCGCTCAGAGAGCTGCTGGCCTAATTACCCTCATTAGTCTCAGCACTGTGACCTAAGTGTGTTCCTCTAATGAGCGAGGCTCACACATCTCGTACCGCCAACGAGGCACCGAGGCATCGAGGCAAACTCGACCCATTTCCTAAACATCGAAATGATGAGATGGAAACATCTCCCTGTGAATCTTTCCGCTAACGTGACGGCCCTTATCCAGACGTAAACCAAGGAAGACGGGATGTTTCGGGACTTGAGCCCAGCAAGGATTAGACCTGGTCTACAAACGAAAAGCTCTTTTTCATCTTCAGTGTGGGTATTTTCAACAAAACCCCTGCGTGGTTCTAATCCCCAGACCTGAAAATGTTACAACTGCTGTACACTAGGGGGCGAAAGCACGCTACAGCGGTGGCCTAGCGGTTAGGGAGTTGCCCCGAATTGGAAGATTGTGGGTTCCATTCCCTCACCAGTGGGTTCCCCTGAGGTACCCATGAGCAAGGTACCGTCCCCGTTATTGCTCCCCGGGCGCTTCCAATAGCTGCCCCCTGCTGCACGTGTGTGTATGGGTGAAATGCAGAGGTTGAATTTCGTTGTGTTGTGCTGCGTTTCACAACGACAAGGGTGGTCATTTTCACTTTCACTTACATGTGAACGGGGAAGTATTGTAGCCATTCACGAACAGTCATTGAGCTGAGATTAATAATGTGAGACTAATATTTGTTTTTTTGCATATTAGACCAAATTAATCAGGATTTACCGGTGGCTGTAACCGTAGAATATGCATTTATTAGCAACTGAAAGAAAAGGTTTAGGATGGTAGCGAACCCAGCTATGCTATATGGATTGGAGACGGTGGTGCGGATGAAAAGACAGAGATGATGAAAATGCGTAGATTTGCGTTGGGAGTGACGAGGATGGACAAAACAAGTATATTAGCGGGACAGCTCAGGTTAGACGTTTCTTGTAGACAAAGTTAGAGAAGCAAGGTTGGGCTGGTTTGGACGTGTCCAGAGGAGAGACGTGGATTATGACAGGAGAAAGGTGTAGAGGGTGGAGCTGTGGAGAGAAGAAGAGGAAGGGCAAAGAGGAGGTTTATGGACGTGGTGAGAGAGGACATGCTGGTGATCGGTTTGAAGGAGGAAGATGCAGAGGACCGGAAGAAATGGAGTGGAGAAACTGGAGAACCACAGACTAGACTTCAAACTGTCTAAATGTAATAAGTAATCAGCCTCACAGACATTGAGTTTCTTTTCATTGATGGAGGAAGGTTGATATGAACTGAATTTAATACAAAAAAAACAAAACGATAAAAATATGCAAAAAAAAAAAATAGTCCTTTGTGCACGCTTGTGTATCCCCTCATTCTGAGAGGGAGCACAAACAGACAGGCGCACTTGTGCTCAGACTAAATGTGCTTTCATGGTTTTCAAAGGCAATCTTGCCACGAAGGAAGCAAAAGAAAAGCTTTTAGCGGCCATTTGTCAAATGAAAAGCAGCTTGCGTTTTACGATCTTTTTGTCCACCGGAGCAAAGTTATGGTCCAGCGCTTGGACCTTGGCCCAAACATCACCCCCGGATTCAGTCCAGTGTCCTGTAGCCTTACATCTCTGAAGACTAGTTACAGAAAAGCACAGATGATAAAACGTCTAGATCGTGACGATATTTCAAGCAACCATCTCTTCCAGCCATGCTTTAGTCGCATTTTTGGAAAAGCTCCATCCGTGGGACACCCATGGGGCGAGGCCCTGGGCTCGGAAGGTCGTGAGTTTGAATCCCAGACAAGCAGGTTGCCTTAAGGTACCCTTGAACAAGGTACCGTCCCCATCACTGGCTGGATATGGCGGCTTCCTGCTGCACGTGTGTGGGTTAAAAACACATGAAGCATTTTGTGCTGTCAAATAGTCACTTTCACTTTCCACTGCTGGAACTCAGCGCTTACTAATCAGGTCTACTTCCCAGTTTAGCTTCAGCTTGCATCTTGCATCTCCCAAAGCAAAATACACCCAAAGCCCATGAAACTTTGTATCGATAGATGAAAGAATGATACAGAGAGAACGGGTAGAAAATGTTAAACATGGGCGGCTTTTATTTTTTATTTTTGACGTACATTTTTTTAGGTCTGATTTGCCTCAAATTGAATTACCCACAAACTATTATTCTGCATTTTCACAGACTGAGACTGAGCGATTTCAGCCGACCAGTTTCCCCGATTAATATCGACACGTCCAACTGCAAGAGCGAAGGCACGCCAAGCTTCCAACCCACCCGAAATCTGTGGGACGGAGTCTAACGCGCTGGTTTGACTGCAGATAACGGAGCTAAATCCAGCTTCTGCGCGTAGAACAGGTTCTGTCATACGTCTGAGGAAGGTTTAAGGATTAGGACGATTCGTCTATCCGGCCTGAGCCGCTTAACCGATGCATTTTGGAGAAAGTCAGAAATCCTTACTTTGTCACGCTCCCAGATGAAGATTTCTTCTGACCATTGCACAGCAAGCGATTCTGCCCATTCTGACTCTGAGGCACATTTAAAAACGGAGGCAAAAACTCATATCGCAACACACACACACACACACACACACACACACACACAAGCAGAGCTCGGTGTTGCAGTTATCATGTCTATCTTATCTTTTTACGTCATTAATACAATGAGCGTTGGTGCGTTTTGTGCTCCGGTCCATTGTGATTGAATGTGTATACCGACTGCTGCGCAAGTGTTTTATTTCATTATTGCTCCAAAAAAACGTCATGTTGCTTGGCCTCCATTTGTAAAGAAAAAAAGTCTCTCTCTCTCTCTCTCTCTCTCATTATCTGCGGTGTGGAGCGACAGTGGCTGCAGGGAGGGAAGGCGCCGCGTCTCTTCCTGCTTCACGGCTTGTCTGCATGTTCCTGATGCACACAGGAGCTGATGGAGGTGCAGATGGGACTGAGCCAAAGCAGACCTGACAAGCCTCTGTGTGTGTGTGTGTGTGTGTGTGTGTGTGTGTGTGTGTGTGTGTGTGTGTGTGTGCCTTGTAGCAGGAGTGTGCCGGGGAGCGTATTTGTCACGAACGAATGGTGGTTTTGTATTCTTGTTTCTATTCGTCTGTCTTCATACATTTTCAGATCTTCAATCAAAATAAATGAATAAAAAAAGCTGTTAAGATACTTCTGCTTTGTGAGATTAAGGTTTGGTCTATATTTGGACACACAGAGATGCATCGATCTGAGGTGGACGCAGAAAAATAATATTTCTCTTATACGCTTCTGCCAATTCTGATAGGAATTCAGCACAGCCTCAACTCTCTTAGACGGGCCTGCTTATCACGTCTGAGTCTATAGGAGCAGCTCCTCAGGCTTCTTGAAGGACGCTCCAAAGCTCTTCTTTGCACGTCAGTTGTCTGTTGTCTATGTTCTCCGTGGAGACGATCCTGCACTGCTTCCGAAACTGCTTAGGTACAGGGACTGTTCTCGAAACAAAAACAAGGTTCTTCAGGAAGATCTGGAGAACTGGTCCTCAACATTACATTAAAATACCAGAAAGTCTGGATCTTTGGAAGCAAAATATGAAGAAATGAGGGCTCAAGACTTTTGCGTGGTACTGTGCATACAGTACATCCTGAATAAAGCTGCTATAAAGGAGAGAAGCATGGCACATGGATAGAGTTTTCCTTCTTTTGCTCTCTTTCAACGTCGTATGAAGAGAAACAAGAAACGTTTCAGCTCGGTGTCTTGTCAGCAGATGCTTCTCTTCCTGTGTCCTGAATAGCTCCAGCTGACAGGCACAACAGCACCTGACAAGCTCCTTACTGTGTGCCATGGATGACGTCCCAATTAGCCCAGAGCAGGAGAGGCAACACTGGGCTGGGTGTGGGCAAAGCATCATGGTAAATTTGCTCTTCATTGCCCCTTTATGTCCCAGCATGCTCCAAATCACACGAATCAAGCCAACATGACTTTTTGTTTAGTGTCATTTTTGTAGGTACGTTACTTCTGTGACTGAAATGTGTGCTTGCTTGTCTCGGGATAAGTGAACCGTAACGGGTAAGTGATGCTGAAGGCGGTTTTTACTGCGTGTACAGCGCTGTGCAGAAGTCTAGAGCCCCTCATTTCTTCATATTTTGCTTCCAAATATCCAGAGTTTCTTGTACTTTAATGTCTTGGAGAGGAACGATTCTCCAGATCTTCCTGAAGGACAGTGTTGTCGTCTCTCATGTTCAGTTTAGTCTCTGTACCTGAGCAGTTCTCCAGATCTTCCTGAAGGACAGCGTTGTTGTGTCTCATTTTCAGGCCAGTCTCTGTACCTGAGCAGTTCTCCAGATCTTCCTGAAGGACAGTGTTGTTGTCTCTCATTTTCAGTCCAGTCTCTGTACCTGAGCAGTTCTCCAGATCTGTGTTGGTTAATCCACACAGTGATCTACGTCTGAACCTTCAAGCAGAACAAAG
>CM029385.1:2990948-3000948 GCA_017165825.1 Hepsetus odoe
TCCTGAAGGACAGTGTTGTTGTCTCTCATTTTCAGTCCAGTCTCTGTACCTGAGCAGTTTGATAGTTCTGTGTTGGTTAATCCACTCAGTGATCTACGTCTGAACCTTCAAGCAGAACAAAGCGTCTAACTTGAGACATGAAGCAGAGAAGAAACAGGAGCAGATGATTCCAGATGATCAGGGGATTCGTTTACTGCTGATGCTGAACGATGAGTGTTTGAAGATTAGACATGAAATAGTATTTTTGCACCAATAAGGACAATCCTGAGCAAAATATAAAGAAATAAGTGGTGGATCAAGACTTTTGTACAGTATTTAAATACTTGTTGGGATTATATTGATTCGTTTCGTGTACCACGGTATGTCCTGTTTGATGAATTTGACTGTGATCGAGACACAATCTGACTGGTCGCTGCTCAACTAATGAGCAGAAGATTCATCCAGGAAGAGAGAGCAGAGAAGGCAGGGATGTAATTAATGGTCTAACACGTCAGTTATGTTGGTGTTGTTTCTTGTCACATTACGATATCTGACGATCGCTTTTCAAACGTGAATTATCCAAAAAACGAAAATGGTTAAACTTTCCATATAAAACGCCCCCTCACGCCCCCAGCTGCATTAAGAGCCCTTTCTGGGACGTGTGTGGCAGAAATGAAGTCTCAGGGAAGCGTAGGATTTTCAGCTTTATACCAACTCCTCGGAGTCAGCTTCCGCCATACGACAAGTTTCCAAACAAGCTGGGGGGGGAATAAAAAGTTAAAATATTCTAAGAGAGCGAGAGAGAGAGAAAGAGGGAGCAAATGAGTGATCGAGTGGGAATGGAGAGAAAATAGGAGAAGTAGTTCTCGAGGGCAGAGCAGTGTCTCCCTGACTAATGCGTGTTAGAGGGAAGAGAGGAATCGGAGAGGAGGAGTGACGGGAAAGGAGCAAAAACGAGTATGGCAGCGGGAGCGCCTGTCAGAGAGAGAGATTCAGTCACTTTTCAAAGCATATAACTTCCAAATGGGGTCCGCTGTGAGAGAGACAGAGAGAGAGAGAGAGACAGAAAAGTCTTGAATATAGAATGTAACACCGAAAACACGGATGGATGGTGGGGTCTGAACAGAAAGCGAAGTGTGCAGCTGTGTGTGAGGTTTCTCTCATACTGGGCCTGTGAAAACAGTGTGTCAGCTCATTAGCCTGCTAGTTTTTCCTAATGTTCTGCCTTTACCTGCTGGTTTGCAGCCCAGAGCAAAATCATCTTCCTCCAGCAGTGCCTAAATGAGTCAGTGCACATCATTACAACACAGCCTTGACTCCCAGGGTTCCTTTCAGACAGGAGGACAGATACTACATATAATTGTAACCATATATAACCCTGTGCCCATGCAAAACCCACAAACCTGTCACCAGTTAGTTAGAAAAGTTGCCTAATTTCAGCCACCGACACTAAAACCTGCATAGAGCGCTAACAGGTAAATAATATTAATGCAGCAACACTGCCAGAAATGGAAGTCGTGACGAGGTGTCGGTCCACCTTAAAAAAACTGACGTGCAGTAGAATATGATGGAATTATATTCCCTAAGTGAAGATATTACTGTAAGGTGGGCCCAAAAGAACTTACATCTCAAAAGATTTTTCCACTCAAAAACTTGTCCACCACAAAAAAAAAAAAAATAATAATAATAATAATCATCTTTGGTGGAACAATTTAGTGAAAATATGAAAAAGCTTCATTTTCCTGCCTCTATTTGGAACAGATGCAATGTTTGCTCTGAAAGTGTTGATGGAGAAGTACAGAGAAGGTCAGAATGTCAGCATTGTGCCTCTGTGGAGTAGTACAGGATATGTATTAGGGGAATGTGACAGTGGTGAGGTCTGCAGTAGGAGTGACGCATGCATTTAAAATAGGGATGGGATTACATCAAGGATGAGGAGGAATATTGGGAGGAGGATGCTGAAGATGGAGCTGCCTGGAGCAAGGAAGAAAGAAAGTCCAAAGAGGAGGTTTATGGATGTGGTGAGAGAAAACATGCAGGTGGTTGGTTGGAAAGAGGAAGAAGCAGGGGACAGGAAGAAATGGAGATGGTTGATTTGCTGCTGCAACCCCTAAATCAGGAAGATCTGAAATACTGCTCAGGTACAGGGACTGGACTGAAAATGAGAGACAACACTGTCCTTCAGGAAGATCTGGAGAACTGTTCCTCAACAAGACTTTAAAATACGAGAAAGTCTGGAACTTTGGAAGACAAATATGAAGAAATGAGGGACTCAAGGCTTTTGGACAGGACTGTACATAAAAATAAAAGTATTGACAAACTACAGAAATAACAAAACCTCAATATTCTCAGAAAATGAAGGAATAATGAACACCAGGTTGGCTGTTTAAAGGTTATTCTTACATCCTCAGCTCAGACTTGGCAAACCCTCAAATGTGTGTGTGTGTGTGCGCGTGTGTGTGTGTTTGTGTGTGTTTGGAATGAAAGCAAGGTGAAGCCAGTGGTGCCAGCGTCTGAGGTCGGGAGGCGGAGTCAGTGGATGACAGTCGATCGTGCTGTCAGTCACTCGATTTCCGCGGCGACCTTTCTGAATGGCACGTTTTGTAAATGCTTTATAAATAGAACTGAAGTGTGTGCAGAGAGTGAAAGGCTGAGCAAGAGTGTGTGACTGAGAATGTGTTATGATGTGTGTGTGTGTGTGTGTGTGTGTGTGTGTGTGTGTGTGTGTGTGTAAAGGACAAAGCTATTAGCTGTGTAATTAATGGCCCTTTTTCTCTCAGCACACAGTGTAAGTCTGGCAGACTCCATAGAGACTGACTGATTGACACACACACACACACACACACACACACACACACACACACCTCATTTTAACTCCTTGATCTGCAGTGTTTTTATTCAGATGTGATCTTATTAAACAACTATGAAGTATCAATCACAGTGTGTTCCGGATTTACTACATTTTTATTCTCGAACACGAGCTGTTCTGCATCTACAGTTGATTTCTCTCCTGAGGACTGTTCTTTATTCACCCCCAAATTCTCCTGTGTGCATCACGCATTTTTCCAGATCTACTAGGAATTCTTTCTTATTTACCATGGTTTGCAGAGTTTCTGCCATGAACAGATCTGCTTCCTCTGTGGAGTGAACCAGAATTTGTGTGGTTGGTTCAGAATTTGCCATGGATTGTTCTGACACTCAGATGAATTCCTCTGTTTACCGCAAACTGTTCCTCACCCAGCATGGACTGTTCCTGACCTTCCACACATTCTTCAGCATCTACAACGGAGTGTTCTGTATTTACCATGAACTGTTCCTCACCTACCATGGACTGTTCCTGACCTTCCACACATTCTTCAGCATCTACAACGGACTGTTCTGTATTTACCATGAACTGTTCCTCACCTACCATGGACTGTTCCTGACCTTCCACACATTCTTCAGCATCTACAACGGAGTGTTCTGTATTTACCATGGACTGTTCCCCACCTACCACAAATTCTTGTGGTACTGTACCCAATCTGCTATGGATCGTTCTGTATCTTTCATCAAAGTTTCCTCATCTATCATGTACAGTGAACTGTTCCTCATCTACCATAACGTCTTCCGTATCTACCCAGTAATGTACCAAAATATAGGTTTCTCCTATAAACGGTTCTGTTTCTGCCATAGAATGTTCTGTACCTTCCATTAAAGTTTCCTTATCTATCAAGGCTTGTTCTGTAGCTACCATGAACTGTTCCCCATCTGTCACAAATTCTTCTGCATCTTTCATGCAATGTTCCAAATTGTTCCGCTCCTCCTATGACTTCCTGATCTGCATTAACATTTTCTTTGTTCTTATCTAGAGCTCTTATCAGTTCATCTCTCCTGAAACCGCGGTCTAAGTCAACAACTGTCCATTGCCAGCTAAGTGGCATACTTAGAAACCCTTCAAAGAAGTTCATCATTTATTTATCCACTATGGACTGTTCCGTTTCCACCCACCATGGATTGTTCCGCGGTGTAATTAACACCGGTTATGGTTCTGCACATCATTTGTAAATGGTGGCCATCAGCTCCCATTCGTTGTTCCCAATGTTGGCCCATAAGGACTGGTGTGTACAGACATGTGCCTGCAGGTCAGGTTCACACGCAAACAAGAAGATGATAATGCTGGTAAATCTATACCCCCCACCATTACCACCCCCTCCTCACAAACACACTACGGATGGCACTAATCCCCCCTTCCCACCTCCCACTGTGCAGTTTTAGGCCTGCAGTGGGATGTCAAACTCTTGCTAGGATTAGATTCTCATTCCAACTGTGCAAATAGCCCCAAAAGGAACACACACACACACACACACACACACACACACACACACACACACACAAAGCATTCATGCAACTATACATGTTCATTCACAGAAATGCATGTGCACTCACTCAGGTTACCGCTTTTTAATTAACGATAAGCTTTTAATCCCACTGGTTAATGAAGCCTTGCAGGTGTGTGTATATATATGTGTGTGAGTGTGTGTGTGTGTGTGTGTGTGTGTGTGTTCGTTCCTTTTGGGGCCATGCTTCTAATCCTAATGAGATGCATATAAATGGTTAAGTGTCATCATCACTGCATCATCATCACAATCATCATCTTCATCACCACCAGTCTGTCGCGTGTCTTATCAGGCGGAATTAGGTTATTAAACCCTCGTCAGCCTAGCAACAGTTGCTACAAAGCAGTGATACTGTGGAAAGAGCGTGGGAAGAGAGGAAAATAGCAAATTAGCCAATCAAAGCTGGTTCAAAAGCTGCAGGATGCGTCTCCTCTTACGCACACTCCGGCAGGTGACAACCGAGTGTCAGTTTCAGCTTTAATGGCTATAAACGCCACCTCCCTCGGGACGGATCTGCCTCCGCCGCTCGTTTCTTCCCTCTTCTGCATGCGCTCATCGCTCAGCACTGACCCCCAACACCGTTAGTCACTCAGACCCAAGAGGACCGGCGGCTCAGGCTTTCGGCCCAATTTATTTTTAAGCTGCCTCTGACATAACAGAAGCTTTGTTTTTTATTTTTAGAAATCTGATGCTGCTTAGAGAAGAAAAAAAAAAAACAGAGCAGAGCAGTCCTCAGGCTGTGAGGGAGGGAGGGAAAGAGAGGGAGAATGAGAGAGAGAGAGGAGGGCATGGGAGAAGAAAGAGAAACGTCCAGCGCGAGAAATAAAGAGAAAAGTGAGTAAGAGAGAGAGTGGGAGAGAGGAGGGGCTCTGAGCTGTGAGTGTATGAATCTGAGCCACAGCCACGGTGGAATGCATGGGAGGGAAAAAAGGTGTGTGTGTGTGTGTGTGTGTGTGTGTGTGTGTGTGTGTGTGTGTGTGTGTGTGTGAGAAGTAGTGGGCAGTTAAGGGATGAAAGATGTGCCGGGCAGAGGCCACACTGATGAAACAGAGAAGTGTGATGATGAAACGTTTTCATCTGCTCATGTCATCCTTTGTTCCATCAGAAGAAGAAAAAGAGAGAAATAACAAGAAAAGAAAAAAGAGAGACCAAAAGAAGAGACCAGAAAGAAAGAAAGAAACAGCCCTGTCTCACTTTGGGTGTCTCTCTCGCTCCGTCTCAGTCTCTCTCTCCAGCTTAGCATCTTTGTCTCCATCTCTCTCAGTCCAAAGCATTGTCTCCATGTCTCAGTACCTCCCTCTCTCTGTCTCAGTGTTGTTGTCTCAGTGTTTATCTATCCCTATCCCAGTGTCTCTCTTTTCCTCTCTTCAGTCTCTCTCTCTCTCTCTCTCTCTCTAGAAGCATCCTTTCTCTGATAGCGCGAGAGCAAGAGAGACGTGTAAATGATTCTGATTGGCTGTCCTGTTCTGGAGTCTGGGCTGAAACGTCAACAGGCTAATGAGCCATGCAGCTTAAAAGGTGGTCCTATGCAAACCCTTTGATGTCTATGACATCACAACAACACAAGCGGCACCTGTGACATCATAATAACACAGCTTCTGCAAGTTCATTTGCATATTTGGACGGTATGGAGTAAAAAAGTGGAGACAGTTTCTCGTGATCACTATTACACTAAAAGTCAGCGCAGGTTCCCAAATGATTAAAGCACAGAATTTATGGGTTCCTATTCCAGCTGTGCCAGCTGTGCCAGCTGTGCCATGGGCCAACAGTCAAAATTTATAAAACTAAACCATATGCTTGTCAGCACACCACACCACACACACACACACACACACACACACGTTATGAGAGATGAGCTGGCCCAGGGGAGCTCCTACAATGACTGAAGACTTCCCAGGGGAGGCTAATGGAGGGCAGAATGACTGATGCCAACTCCTTGGGTGCAGAGCCAGCAGGTCTGCCCAAGGATGCTTAAACGATCACTGTGTTCGTTTAGCCTGCTCCAGGGCTGCTTAATCAAGAGAAGAGCAACCGATGTTCCACCGGGAAAGTGTTCTGCTGAACAGCACGACCAAATCCACCCAGGAGAGGGTAAACGATTTCAGACCGAATGAGTTTAATGCTGCCAATTAAGATGCAATTTCACCCCAGGCACGATTAAGCGAGCGCCAAGTGCACGGCGGCTCACCGGGCCTGTTAGGAGAGCGCTGAGCGGAAGATGCTGTGAGCTATAAAGCAAGTTAATGCAAGTGATACAACCACCCACAATTTCATCTCCCACTCCATCCGCCTCTCTTCTGCTCCATCCGTCTCTTTCTCTCACTCTGTCCTTTCTCCTCCACTCATTTCCATGTGTCCCCTTCTATCCTTCCCTCTCATTCGCTTTCCCACTCCATCGTTGTCTCCGGCTCAATCCTTCTGTCCCCGTTCCACCATTTTCATGCTCCTCCTGCTTCAACGGTCTCTCTCCAGCTCCACCCTTCCTCCTCCAACTCCATCCTTCTCTCTCCTGCGCTGTCCATACCTCTCCCTCACTTTCCTGGCCCATCTTTTTCTGTCCCATTCCGATCTCACACTCTGACTCTCTCACCTGTTCCGACCTTCTCCGTCATGCCCTGTCCTTCCTCCTTCCTCACTCTCCCACTTCATCCTTCTCTCTTCTGCACCATCATTCTCACTCACGGCTCTATCCTTCTTTCACTGCTCATGCTATCCTTCTCTCTCCCCCACTCTATTCTTCATGATGACGTGCACGCGAGCTGTTGAATGAATCCTTCTTTGATCGGTTAAGCTTAGTTAAGATCTTCTGAACAAATTTCATGCTCCAGCGTTACTAAAATTACACCAGCAGGTATCACTGGGTGCAATTCCATCATGTCAATACAACGTGCCAGCTCCATGTCTCAGGCTCCATATCTACAGCCTACCAGAAAGAACAGCTTCTCTCAAAGTGAGAGAAAGTGAAAGTGACTACCCATGCCATTGTGAAACGCAGGACGGCACAACACGCCGAAATTCAACCTCTGTGTTTCACCCACACACACGTGTAGCAGGGGGCAGCTCTCGAAAGCCCCCGGGGAGCAGTGACTGGGACTGTACCTTGCTCGGGTATCTCAGGGCAACCTACTGATGAGGGAATCAAACCCACAATCTCCCTAACCGCCAGGCCAGCGCTGCCCCAGGAACCAGAATAAAGGTTTTTTCCTGAAATAGCTTCTGCTGGAATGGCCGAAGGTCACCGAAGGCGAGAGCTCGATTGATTTCGTCTAGTTGCAGAAAAATGTCCTTAAAGCTTAACGAGAGAACTTCAAATCTTATTTGGCTCCATGAAATATTTGTTGGGTTCATGGCAAACATGTTTTTTGAATGAGAGAAAGAGAAAAAGACAAGTATCTCCACAACGGCAACTTCACAGGAAACCACTCCTTCCTCCTGAAGTAGAGGAGCAGCATAGGGTGCCAGGCATATTTAGAATGTCCCGCAGGTTTCATCAGCGCACAGCCAGATACAGTCGGACACTCACTCACACGCAACGGCTGCCGCGATTTAAGACTCGTACGTTCAGGCTATAAGACAGAGACTGCATGATTCGACGCAGCTTTAAAGTCCATTTCTGACTTCAATAGAGCCTCAATTCTTGAAAAGCTTTCTTCACCCTGCCTCTGAAACTGCTCAGCTACAGGGCTGAAAAAAGAGACAAGAACTTTGTCTTGCAGGAGAACGGTTCCTCAATGATGCATTAGAATACATGAAAGTTTGACTTCTCTGCAAACAAAATATGAAGAAATGAGGAGGGGGGGCAAAGACTTTAGCACGGTACTGTATGCTGGTGATGAAAAGAGGCAGAAGTACTTAAAGCTTTCTCACTTAACTCTAAAACTGCAGTTTTATGCAGGAAACCCACATAACAGATTGAACATGAATGTGTGTGTGTGTGTGTGTGTGTGTGTGTGTGTGTGTGCGCGCTCTAATCTGCTAAACCTAGAAGTTGGAGGTCATAACAGCTGTTCGACTCATCTCTCTGTAGTCATTACGGAATTCAGAAAACACACACACACACACACACACACACACACACACACACACGCTCTCTGGGGGTTTGTGAACACAAGCTGCATGGGTGCTGCTTTTTTTAACGGCACTCTAACAGACAGTCGGGTTTATTTTCTAAAGCAGCTCATGTGACAGAGCCACACTCGTTTTTCGACACATCCTCCAAAAGACTCGCTGGGACGACTTCCTTGAGCCGAGAGCAAAACTGAGTACGTTCAAAATAATCAAGGCAGTCCGTGATGCTTTTATAGCTCAACAGCGAGGCTGATTAACACCCAGCCCGATGCTGTACGACTGTTTGTTTACCTTTAAGGCTGACAAGCTTGGCAAGCTTAGCCGCCGCCTGGGCTGCAACACTCCTTATAACTTGGGCGGGGCTAAAGGAAACTGTCTGGATAGGCTGATTGAATCTAAACAATAAACTGGGGCGATGGGTGAAAGCTGTGAAACCTTTTTTAACGATATGAGCCCTGAACCGGTGGCAGGACGGTGTCAGACAGGATTTGGGGTAAAAACTGAAAAACGGTGACGGACGAGTCTGCTTTGGCTGGGATGCGATCCGCTCTAGACGGGCGGGATGTGACGTGACGTGACGCGACACCCGCAGATTCACATTTAAAACACTCTGAAAGTCTTTCTGAAACCGGCTGAAGTCCCCGCTGGCCACGGGCGAACAGAGAACCTTCCGAGAACCTGCGCTATCTGATCAGCGCCATCAACTCTGCGTGCTCGGACAAAACGACATGCTTTAAAGAACGACAGCTTCCGCAGAAACATGCGATAAATTGCATCATCCGTGTGGACTGACTGATAGTCTGGGTTTTAGAAAATCATCTTTTAATAAAACGGAAAACGCAGGGCACAGACATGAACTCGAGATCCTGAAAAAGGACACTAAACAAGCTGCAGTTCAGAGCAAACCACCAAAGACAACCATGAAGATGATCAGAACCTGAAGACAACCATGAAGATGATCAGAACATGAACATAACCATGAAGATGACCAGAACATGAAGACAACCATGAAGATGATCAGAACATGAAGACAACCATGAAGATGATCAGAACATGAACATAACCATGAAGATGATCAGAACCTGAACACAACCATGATGATGATCAGAACCTGAACACAACCATGATGATGATCAGAACCTGAACACAACCATGATGATGATCAGAACCTGAAGACAACCATAAAGATGATCAGAACCGGAAGACAACCATGAAGATGATCAGAACCGGAAGACAACCATGAAGATGATCAGAACCGGAAGACAACCATGAAGATGATCAGAACATGAACATAACCATGAAGATGATCAGAACTGAACACAACCATGATGATGATCAGAACCTGAAGACAATCATGATGATGATCAGAACCTGAAGACAACCATGAAGATGATCAGAACCTGAACACAACCATGAAGATGATCAGAACCTGAAGACAACCATGAAGATGATCAAAACCTGAAGACAACCATGAAGATGATCAGAACCTGAAGACAACCATGAAGATGATCAGAAAAAAGACAACATCATGAATAAGTTAAAATAATCTTAGAAACAGATCATCTAAAATCTAATGG